>BSBK01003412.1:0-457500 GCA_027943335.1 Chamaecyparis obtusa
CTAATTAATTATATCACTGAATCATGGCTTCATTCTTTTACATTTCCATGACAATTTTTGAAAAGGATGTAAGGATTTAAAAGAACCTAGTTTTATTATCTCAGTTTAATGGATGAGTTGGCTTATACTTTATTTCTTTCAGTTTGAAAGGGTTTTATGAAATAGAAGGAGAATTCTAGAATTTAAGATATATGATAATCATGACTGGAAATTCTTTTTCATTTTACTTTCAAATTTGGAAAAGAATTTCTAGATAATGAAGGAGAGACCTAGAATTCAATATCCTTGATATTCATGGTAGAAAATTCTTATTTATTTTACTCTCAATTTTGGTAAGGAGTGTTTTTTAAAATAAAAGGGGAATCTAGATTATAAACTTTGTTGTTCCTAGTGGCATATGTTATGCATTTTTTTAACTTCTATTGAGAAGGGTTCATCTAGAAAATTAGGAAAAGGGTTTCAAGGAGACGGGAAAATAATTCTAGTAGTATAATCTTAGCTATCTTGGCTGCAATTAATATGCATTTAGTTCCTATTTGGGAGAATGTCCCTAGAAATGGTAAAGGAATCATCTACCCAAACTCTATTACCTTCAGCACCTAATTTTTTAGTTAGAAGATATCAATACGTTTTATTGTTTGTATGTTTCTCTCACAACCCTAGATCTGCAAATGAATTTTTTTTATTAGCACTAAAATGATCTATAGTTATATTGCCCCATCTTTAGGGTAAAAACAAGATAGTTATTTTAGATCTTGGGAAAGACTAACATGTTATTTATTTCAGACCTTGGAAAATAGAAACATGTTATTTATTTCAAGCCTTGGAAAATAGTAACATGTTATTTATTTCAAAACCTAGGAAATAGTAACTATAATTGGATAATAGGAGATCAATAGAAACCTGCAATAACATAAGAAATATCAACCCACAAAGAGATTTGTTAGTGCAATTAGTATTCCCAATCATCCAGAAAGAATGCAAGATAAACAATACGCATAAACATCATACATAATGAAATCAATTCAAGAACATGAATATGAAATCCTTCCTCAGTGTTCTCCTTATCATGCAATGTGGGCTCTCACAATTGAGCTTAAAGTATGCCAACATAAGAATTCATAGTAATTGTGGTTCCTAAAATATGAGAAAAGGCTCTTTATTTATAATATTTTAGGAGTTTCGACCAAGAATCCATGAAGGGTTGATTGATTGTGATTGAGGAGTTGAACTCAGAGTGAGTGAGGGTTCAACTGAGTCAATTTTTTGGTTTAACATGATTGATTAATCTGTCAGCAAATAGATTGGAGAGATGACTTAAATGGACTGGTGCGATAACTGATTGTATGAAGGATTTAACTGAATGAATGGAGGAGTCAATTGAATGCATGGAGGAGTCAATTGATTGGATTGATTAGATGATTGAATTGAAGAAGACTTAGCTGATTGCCGAGGGAGGAATTAACAATGTGGATTGAATAGTCAAGAGAGGGAATTATGGAGTGAGTTGAAAGTCAGTGTGAGTTAGCTTTGGAGGAATAAATCATGATTAAATAAATAAAAGAATTATTTACTATAAAATAATTATTTACTTGCACATGTGACAATTGATAAATAAATAATTAATATTTATTTATGAGAGAAGAATAATTAATTTAATTAAATAAATATAATTTATTTAAATGTGATAGGGATTTTGACTTAATTATTACATAAATGCATTAATTAGAAAGAGGGAATATTAATTAAATATGGTTATTTAATTAATTAAATGACACGGGTTATAATTAAATAATGTTAATTATTTAATTATATTATAGAAGAATAATAGATAAAATAATTATTTAGACATTCAATAATTAAAGTAATTAATTAAAATCACCTAACTATGGAATTGGGGAGAAATGATGATTTTGACTTTAGAATATGGTAGAATGACACAATTAATTAAATAATAAAGATTATTTAATAATTTAAGATGAATGTTAGTGAAATTGTCGCTTGCAGACATGGGACATTTTTAGGTGTCTACAATTTGTCCATCTTTGATACAATGTTTTTAAGGTGTTATTTCAAAGAATAATAAAAATTATGCACCGGTATGCCCCAACAAGAACCATGTGACAACGAGGTAAATGATGCCCCCTCAAAAGATTATTTGTGCCAAAAAGACATGAATGATCTCTTAAATGAATATTTAGATTAAATGATGTAAGAAATAATAATTAGTAAGAAGTAAATAATGTTGGTAGGTTGTGATGATTGTTTGATCAACATTGGTCATAGAGATTGTTGATAAGAATCGTGTTTGATTTTAGGGAGGACCCATCCTATATAAGACTAGTGACAACGTCTGGTTTTAGGGAGGACACATCTTGTATACGGAAAATGATTCTGTGTGGTTGCAGGAAAGACATATCTTGTTTAAACACAAATGATTTCTAGTTTCAACAAATACATATATTGTATAAGACAAATGATTAAGGAATGGTTGACCAATTGATTTGACTGATTTGAAAATTGATTTGGCCATTTTGATAGATAGAGTGAGTGAGTGACTAATATAATGTTAGAATTGACTGAGAAAATTGTTAGTAAAGAAACTTTAGAAGATGATAGTTAGGGGATGAAAGAATTAAGAATGAATCCTTGATTAAAACCCTTAGATTGTAGTAACTAGAGAGCTTAATACTTTAATAACCATGCTTTTGATTCCAATTGAATTGAGTGATTTATTTATCTTCATTGAGCCACTTTATTATAGAAAAAAATGGATACCATCCTACCAAGATATGAATGATCTAGGTATGATTATCATCTTGCATTAAACATGCATGTTGAATAGACAAGGAATGTAGGTTGATCCATCTAGGTCGAGAATTCAAAGTCTAGGTATGTGTGGTGTATCATAACCAAAGTATCTATTGTAATGTTGCAATTGGATATTTGTATATGGATGTGAAGGCTCTTATCACAGGCACTCAATTTGTTTTTTAAGACTTCATGACAAATATTCCACAAACAATAGACAAAGAAAAATAATTCATGAAGCATCATGGCACCTCTAAATCACTTTTGGACATCCTGGAGATGCATAAGAACATGAGTTACAAAAATCAAGACATAATAAGACTAACTTGACTCAACAAGTTGTAACTGTATTGATTATGTGTTTGTGTTTTTTGTAGTAGTTTGGACATTGAATTTTGACGTATTGCTGATGTTTATCTAATTCCAAGAAAAAAAGCACCTCATCTAAGACTGCTCCATCTGATTTTGAGTGTTACTTCCCTTGTCTAAGACAACATGATTTGTGAAAAAATTCTTTGTTGTGGGATTGGTTGATAGATAAGACAGTTTGGGCAGTGTAAATGAGGACTTTTTGACTAGTTTTGACTATTTTGACTTGGTTCCACTGAAGCTCATATGTGTTGTATGTCATCATTCAATGCTTGTTTTCAAAATGCCAAAGAATTGGTTTATGTACAAAGGAGATTTTTTGTTGGTTTTTTTATTTGTTTGGTTGTCTTGGATAATTTTTGGATATGTTTGCAAATGTTTTTGGTCCATCATAGGGTTTGTATGTTTGGAGTCAAGGTATGTGCGGCATATCACACAAAGTGAAGACTCTTATCATAGACACCCTAAACATGGTCACCCTATTATGAATGTTTCATGTTTTTCTAATGTTTTTATTTTTTTGAAGGTCTTTTGCTATGTTTTTGTTGTTTATAGGATGATTTTGCGTTGGTTTTGTTGTTTTGAAGGACTATTTTCAATTTTTAGAAATTGTTTCAAAAATTTTTGCAATGTTTTTGGCATTTTTTAGTACTTGATGAATCATGACATTAGGATGCCCCCAGTTAGGATAGAATGGCCACCTTATTATGGAATGGCCATGATGGGCCGACTTAGTGTGAAATGTGGCAAGATGTGCTAAGACAAAAGATAATTGACAAATTTAAACCCATGATAGTGATGACCACTGATTTTATTCTAGAGAATGCGCTGAAATGACATGTGATATCAAGTTGGAGCAATGATAAATGATGGAGCATGACCCCTACACATGGCACCAGATTGCTTGGTTTTTACCATGGTACTTTCCCAAGGCACCACCAAAGTGGTTATCACCATAGGATAAATTTATTTCTCTTGTATTTCTATTTTTGTGTAACCAAAGATGCCTGATTGTCAGGCTTTCACCAAGGTAACCTTTTTTTTCTTTTTTTCTTTTTTGTATTTTTTGAATTTTTGAATCTGGAACTACTCCAAGAGCTATGTATAGAAATTGTGTAGATGTAAGCTATTGACAGAGTCTAGTATAAGATCTCCCTATGATGTGGATATTTGATATGTCCCAGACCCATAAACTATCGTGATGATGTAAGGACCCAACTAGTTTGGTTCAAACTTTCATGGATTTTCTCGTTTAGCTTGGTTTTTCTAATTTTCCATTAGAACCAAGTCACCCACTTCAAAAGACTATGACATTACCCTCTTAGTGGAACTTCTCCTAAGATGATGTTGATATTCTTACAAGTGTGTTAGTGAACTTTTCCTTTTTTCATCTAGTAACTCTAGCTCATGTAGTTGTTATACTCGATATTCTTCATTTGAAATGATGTGCTGAAGGGATACTTGCAGTGATGGTATCTTGACCTCTATTGGAAAGATAGATTCAATACTGTAGACTAGTGAATATGGAGTGGCGCCTATGGGTGTATGGAAACTAGTGCAGTATGCACATAGGGAGGGGTTGAGTTAAAGGTGTCAATCCCAACTAGCTTCATTAACTATCTTTTGTAAGATTTTTATGATGGTTCTGTTCATGCCTTAGTTTGGCCATTACCTAGGGGAAGTATCTTGAAGAAAAATTATGATGGATGTAGAATTCAACACAAATCTCTTTCATTTGTTTATTTTGGATGGGGAACCATGATCAATGATAATGGTTTGTGGAACTCCATAGTGACTAATGATATAGTTCAAGAGGAAATTAGAAATTTGTTTTCCGATAGTAAAAGTCATTGGAATTACTTCAACCCACTTTGTAAAATACTCAATGGGCATGATTATATACTTATGACCATCGAAGGATAACAAATGGATCTTTCCAATGAGGTCAAACTCCAACTACAATAAATTCCATAGTGAAGTAAGTGGTTGCAGCTCTCGAGATGGTGTATGAATGAGATTCCCATGAATCTAACACTTTTGCATTTTTTAACAAATGAGCATGTATCTTTTTATTTCGTGGGCCAATAATACCCAATTCTGAGTAGTTTCTTTTTTATGGTCAAGCCACTAGATTGGGCACCACAAATACCCTCGTGTAATTCTAATATTGTTGATTGTGATTCTTTCAAGTTGAGACATCGTAAGAGTATTGTACCATCCAGACTCTATTTGTAGAGTGTATTGGCACTACAACATTTGGGGTCGAATTTCAATGCCAATTTGCGATGCCACTACAATTTGTGTTTGTTTTTTGTGTTTTTTTTTGCAAGTGCCCCCAACGGTGTCGTAATAGTGATGATATTGTCATATTTGTGACACCCATTTGGTTATAAACAAAAAAAAAAGAAAAGAAAGTGTTATTTGTAATTTGTGAATTTGAAGAGCTGTCGCAAAGACAACCCTGCACTTTTGCGTGGTGTGAAGAGGGCATTTGAGTTTTGTGTGTGCGAAGAGGCCGACACTATGTGAGAAGAGGGCACTGGTACTTGAGGTAGGCATTTGAGCTTTTTCTTCTCATTAAATCAATTTCAGTGGCATTGTTTACATCTTAGCATTGTTAATAGTAGCATTGTTTACATCTTAGCATTTGGAATACTCAATGACCCACGAACTTTGAGAGCTAGGGCATCATTGCTCTTACCTTCAAGGCATTGTGTGAATTATTTGATCTCTCTTTATTTGTTTTGCAATTGATATTCACTATGTGCGTACTCCCCATTTATGATCATTTCATGAGGAAATATCTTGATGGCTCGTGAGCTGCAAGCTAGGGCATGATACATTGTTCATGAGCTCACTATTTAATACTGGCATTGTTTACATCTTTTCATTTGGAATACTTGATGACCTGTGAGCTTTGAGAGCTAGGGCATCATTTCTATTACCTTCAAGGCATTGTGTGAAGTGTTTGATCTCTCTTTATTTGTTTTACTATTGGTATTCACTATGTGCCTACTCCCCATTTATGATCCTTTCATGAGGAAATGTCTTGATGGCTCGCGGACTACAAGCTAGGGCATGATACATTGTTCATGAGCTCACTGTTTAATACTGGCATTGTTTACATCTTTTCATTTGGAATGCTTGATGACTTGCGAGCTTTGAGAGCTAGGGCATCATTTCTATTACCTTCAAGGCATTGTGTGAAGTGTTTGATCTCTCTTTATTTGTTTTGGTGTTGATATTTACTATGTGGTACTCCCCGTTTATCATCATTTCATGAGGAAATGTCTTGATGGCTCACGAGCTGCAAGCTAGGGCATCATACATTGTTCATGAGCTCACTATTTAATACCGGCATTGTTCATGAGCTCACCATTTAATATTTGGTCAGGCCATGTAAATGGTACTAGGCCAACCCAATCAGCCCAACAAAATGTGTCATGTTTATCTTTGTCAAATACACTTGTTCACCATTTTGTTCTTGTTCTTCACACAAATATTGCATCAAAAGTAATTGTAAATAATGATTCAAAGAAAAAAGAAACAACTACAATAGATCAGACCCCAAAAGAATACAATCAACTACAATAGCTCACAGTCTCAATGAAATAAATAGTGTATAAAATAATATATCATGCATAATAGCAACAAGCATGCAATGACATCAATAACATTGCATGATAAAATTCAATACTCTTAGTTTTTATTCAAATCTATTCGAAACTCCTATCGGCTCATTGTCCAATAGTTAAACTAACCTATGACTTCAAAGGAGGAATTATGAAATATAGTTGTAGGTAGTTATCTCTTCTATAATGAAAATGGTACGAGGCCAACCCAATTAGCCCAACAAAATGTGTAATGTTTATCTTTGTCAAATACACTCGTTCACCATTTTGTTCTTGTTCTTCACACAAATATTGCATCAAAAGTAATTGTAAACAATGATTCAAAGAAAAAAGAAACAACTACAATAGATCAGACCCCAAAATAATACAGTCAAATACAATAGCTCACAGTCTCAATGAAATAAATAGTGTATAAAATAATATATGGTGCACAACAATAGTAAGCATGCAATGACAACAATAACATTGCATGATAAAATTCAATACTCTTAGTTTTTATTCAAATCTATTCGAAACTCCTATCAGCTCATTGTCCAATAGTTAAACTAACCTATGAATTCAAAGGAGGAATTATGAAATATAGTTTTAGATAGTTATATCTTCTATAATGAAAATGATACGAGGCCAACCCAATCAGCCCAACAAAACATGTCATGTTTATCTTTGTCAAATACACTCATTCACCATTTTGTTCTTGTTCTTCACACAAATATTGCATCAAAAGTAATTGTAAACAATGATTCAAAGAAAAAAGAAACAACTGAAATAGATTAGACCCCAAAAGAATATAGTCAACTAGAATAGTCCACAGGCTCAATGAAATAAATAGTGCATAAAATAATATATGGTGCACAATAGCAACAAGCATGCAATGACAGTAATAACATTGCATGAAAAAATTCAATACTCTTAGTTTTTATTCACATTGCACATGCATAATTGTAGATGAGGATCAGTAATAGGGTGCCAGGCATTGCTTAGATCCTTTGGATCTAACCCCATCTTTTCCTTCCTTGCAGGTTTTGGATCATACAAGAGCATACTGGATTGAACCCTGGGTCAACACTTCATTACTTCAGGCAATGTCTAGTACCTTCATTATTTATGTTCATCCACTTATGTATGTTTGCATCCATTCATATTCCTTTGAAAGTTAATCTTTATGAGCTCAAATTCAAAACTGTATGTGTATTATTTTATTACTAATGTCCCTATTTGATGTCCCTATTTTATTATTGATGTCCCTATTTGATCTAATAGCATCAATATAACAAATAGAGCACCGACCAATCAAATAGGGACATGAGGTGCTCAAACAGTGAGCTCATAAAACAATATTTTTAGTCTTAATAAAATCTTATAAAACAACATGTATTGTGTGAAGTGTTTGATCTCTCTTTATTTGTTTTGGTGTTGATATTCACTATGTGGTACACCTCGTTTATGATCATTTCATGAGGAAATATCTTGATGGCTCACGGGCTGCAAGCTAGGCATCATACATTGTTCATGAGCTCACTGTTTAATACTAGCATTGTTTACATATTTTCATTTGGAATGCTTGATGACCTGCGAGCTTTGAGAGCTAGGGCATCGTTTCTATTACCTTCAAGGCATTGTGTGAAGTGTTTGATCTCTTTTTATTTGTTTTGTTGTTGATATTTACTATTGGCAAGTTGGCTATACTGATGTATATGACTTGATATAGTGTTGTCATTATGGAAACAAAGTCATATAGCAATTTGGAGTCAGTGCACTTGATGAGAAGATCATAAATCAGTTAAGTGTGAAGACTGGATAGTGTACATAGTTCCTGTAGCTTAGAGCATCAATTCACATGCGTACGACAAAATTATGGTATGTGCCATGGAATTTAATTTGGTTAGACTATATTCATGCTTATTCTATGAGTGCATAATCAGATATGCAAGGATGAGAAAGATACAATCAGTTGAAGTTGCACAGCCAATGAGTGCTAGAGAAGAATAGAGCATGAAGCTAACAGTTAGTATTTTGGTTTGCGGATATAATGTAATGTTATAAAGGCTATGTGCCTATTTTAATTAGGTTGCCGACATGTATACTTGTTTGTTTGTAAGCATGCTTAAGCCAATTCATTTGGAAGCATTGTATGTAATAGGTCTAAGGGCTGACCTAGTTGTTTATTTTATATGTGCATATAAATATAAGATGCATCCATTGTATTTAGTATGGAAGTTGATAGAGAGTTGTGACAAGAAGAGCTAAAGTGTATGAAGACACTATAAGATGTATTAGAGCTTTGCAAGAGGTCAAAGTATCAATGCATCAAAGGAATTGATCTAACAAGAAGTGTCATAGTGACAGTTCATCCAGTAGATATAGAGTGTATCTGAGATCAGAATATTGTAGCCTTCAGCACTTGAGTAGTGAGCTCTTAGATAGTGCGTCCTCTCCCCTAATAGGGTCTGACCCTTAACAAGGTCTACTGTACTAAAAGCATTGTAAAGAAACTCCTAACAGGGTTAAGGATCTTCTAACAAGGATCACAAACACTAGTGTAGAATATTAGTGGGTGTCAATTCCCACTGAGGTTTTTACCTATTTGGGTTTCCCTATAACCATATTGGTTTCATGTGTTGATTTCATGTTTCATGTTTATGTGAATGTTTAATTTAGTACTTAAGCATATAAGTTTAGTATAAAGATTAAAGTTAAAAGTTAAAATATAGTGAACACTGATTCACCCCCCCCTCTCAGTGTTTCCATTCCTAACATTCACTATGTGGTACTCTTTGTTTATGATTATTTCATGAGGAAATGTCTTCATGGCTTGCGGGCTGTAAGCTAGGGCATCATGCATTGTTTATGAGCTCACTGTTTGAGCACCTCATGTCCATATATATATATACTTCAAAGGAGGAATTATGAAATATAGTTGTAGGTAGTTATCTCTTCTATAATGATGGAGGAGTGAAAGGTAATGATCAATGAGGTTGCTGCTATTAGATCATACATTAACACACTTACTATTTTGAATTTGAGCTCGGGCATCAGGAAATGTTATTGTTGTCATTGCATGCTTGTTGCTGTTGTGCACCATATATTGTTTTATACACTGTTTATTTCATTGAGACTGTGAGCTTGGTTTTTCTTTCAGAAGTGTATGGCTCAACTATGCACATGCATAATTCTAGATGAGGATCAGTAATAGGATGCCATTCATTTCTTAGATATTGTTTTATCTAACCCCCATCTATCTTTTCTTTCCAGGTTCTGGATCACACAGGGGCACACTAGATTCATACTCGGGTCAAAAATTCATCACTTCAGGCAATGTCTAGCACCCTTATTATTTATGTTCATCCTCTTATGTATGCCTTTACTCTTGCATTTTCTTCTTAAAGTTATTTTACTTGTATAGTATATACAAGTTATTTTTTATATATATACATGTAATTTGTAGATGCAAAAATTTATTTTCCTTTACATGTATCTTTGCATGAAATGAACACAAATTAAACAAGATCATCTAATAATGCAAACTAGGGTACTATAGTCACTCATCTAGTAATTAGTTCCCCAAACCATTACTAAGGATTGAACATAAGTCTAAGTCCCCAAATCTATTGTTCTATGTGTATAAAATAATATATGGTGCACAAAAACAACAAGCATGCAATGACATCAATAACATTGCATGATGCCCAAGCTCATATTCAAAGAAGTAAGTGTATTAATGTATGATCTAATAGCAGCAACCTCATTGATCATTACCTTTCACTCCTCCATCATTATAGAAGAGATAACTACCTACAACTAGGGCATCATGCATTATTTATGAGCTCACTATTTGAGCACCTCATGTCCCTATTTGATTGGCTAGTGCTCAAACTGTGAGCTCATAAATTGTGACACCCATTTGGTTATAAACAAAAAAGAAAGAAAAAGAAAGTGTCATTTGTAATTTGTGAATTTGAAGAGTTTCCATGAAGAGGACACTGCACTTTTGTGTGGCATGAAGAGGGCATTCGAGTTTGGTGTGCACGAAGAGGTCGATGCCATGTGGGAAGAGGGCACTGGCACTTGAGGTAGGCATTCGAGCTTTGTCTATTTGATCATAAATGGGGAGTACCACATAGTGAATATCAACAAGAAAACAAATAAAGAGAGATCAAACACTTCACACAATATATGTTTCTTTATAAGATTTTATTAAGACTAAATATATTGTTTTATGAGCTCATTGTTTGAGCACCTCATGTCCCTATTTGATTGGTCGGTGCTCTATTTGTTATATTGATGTTATTAGATAAAATAGGGACATCAGTAATAAAATAATACACTGTGGTACTCCCTATTTATGATCATTTCATGAGAAAATGTCTTGGTGGCTCACGGGCTGATGCAAGCTAGGGCATGATACATTGTTCATGAGCTCACTATTTAATACTGACATTGTTTACATCTTTTCATTTGGAATGCTTGATGACCAGCAAGCTTTGAGAGCTAGGGCATCATTTCTATTACCTTCAAGGCATTGTGTGAAGTGTTTGATCTCTCTTTATTTGTTTTGGTGTTGATATTCACTATGTGGTACTCCCCGTTTATGATCATTTCATGAGGAAATGTCTTGATGGATCGCGGGCTAAAAGCTAGGGCATCATACATTGTTCATGAGCTCACTATTTAATATCTGGTCAGGCCATGTAAATGGTACCAGGCCAACCCAATCAGCCCAACAAAATGTGTCAAGTTTATCTTTGTCAAATACACTCATTCACCATTTTGTTCTTGTTCTTCACACAAATATTGCATCAAAAGTAAATGTAAACAATGATTCAAAGAAAAAAAAAACAACTACAATAGATCAGACCCTAAAATAATATAGTCAACTACAATAGCTCACATTCTCAATAAAATAAATAGTGTATAAAACAATATATGGTGCACAACATCAGCAAGCATGAAATGACAACAATAACATTGCATGATAAAATTCAATACTCTTAGTTTTTATTCAAATCTATTCGAAACTTCTATCAGCTCATTGTCCAATAGTTAAACTAACCTATGACTTCAAAGGAGGAATTATGAAATATAGTTGTAGGTAGTTATCTCTTCTATAATGAAAATGGTACCAGGCCAACCCAATCATCCCAACAAAATGTGTCATGTTTATCTTTGTCAAATACACTCGTTCACCATTTTGTTCTTGTCCTTCACACAAATATTGCATCAAAAGTAATTGTAAACAATGATTCAAAGAAAAAAGAAACAACTACAATAGATCAGACCCCAAAAGAATACAATCAACTGCAATAGCTCACAGTCTCAATAAAATAAACAGTGTATAAAACAATATACAATGCACAACAGCAACAAGCATGCAATGAAAACAATAACATTGCATGATGCCCGAGCTCAAATTCAAAATAATAAGTGCATTAATTTATGATCTAATAGTAGCAACCTCATTGATCATTACCTTTCACTCCATCATTATAGAAGAGATAACTACCTACAACTAGGGCATCATGCATTGTTTATGAGCTCACTATTTGAGCACCTCATGTCCCTATTTGATTGGCCGGTGCTCAAATAGTGAGCTCATAAATAATGCATGATGCCCTAGCTTGCAGCCTGCAGGCCATCAAGACATTTCCTCATGAAATGATCATAAACGGGGAATACCACATAGTGAATATCAACAACAAAACACATAAAGAGAGATCAAACACTTCACACAATATATGTTGCTTTATAAGATTTTATTAAGACTAAATATATTGCTTTATGAGTTCACTGTTTGAGCACCTCATGTCCCTATTTGATTGGTCGGCACTTTGTTTGTTATATTGATGCTATTAGATCAAATAGGGACATTAGTAATAAAATAATGCACTTACTATTTTGAATTTGAGCTCATAAAGATTAAGATATCCTATTATTTTGAATTTCTATGTGATGCAGAGGTAAGGGTGGTGGTTGAGGTTTTACAAGTAGAGTTTAGAAATTTCAGAGGTTTAGGTACTATCCCCAAGCCCTCAAGTTCTCCAAACGATCACAATCACACCAAGACTAACCCAAATGGTAAATGATGATGGGAATGGTATCTCTAGATTGTATTAAGGTGTATTCAAGAAGTTTTGTGGTTCCAAGTAAGACCCAACACTTCTAAACCTTCAAAACTCCTTCAAACTACCATTATGCCTATTAGCCCTGTCTTGTAGCCCTGCAACAACCTTCACAAGGCTTTAACTTCAACTTTTCCCAAACCACCAGGTAAAAAAATTATATATTTTAGTACCCTTTATGGATTACCTTAACATGCCAAAAGGGCAGGGTAGGTTGCTTTGGAAGGTATATGACTGTTTACACTATTTCTTAGATTTTTAAGGCCTAAAACTCATGCATTTACAAAGGAAATACTAACCAGTCAAACTATCAGGCTCCAAGTCTTTGCACAGTGTCATGAATAGGTTCAAATCAAAGTAATATGAAGTCAATTTGACTCCAAGATGTTTCTAGTTACAAAAGCCCCAATTTGTGCCCTCAAAACCCTTAAATCTAGGGGTTCCTCAATGTCACATTTCCCAAGGTTCTCTACAAAAAATAATGGTTGATTCACCTTGTACTTAAAATTTTTATACACTTTAAATCATAAAATATTGCCCTTGTTTGGTCAGAACTCTCTATCCTTCAGCTTATCCTCCAAATTCTCTTAGTTTCTTAGTATTCCCTATGGTGATCACCACAATAGTCAATCAAACTTGCATTTCCAAAGTTAGAGGATTATAATACATGTTAATTGGATGCCATTCTATGAGAACCAATAATCTACATTCATAGAATGACATTCATAATGAAAGAAACTCAAGAAAATAGTCCTAATTCAGATTTTTAATGACTGTACAATCCCAAAATGGAATAAAAATTACTAGAATAGAATTCTCAGAGCATGAATGACTTCAAAGTCATGAAATATAAGGATCAAAACATTTTAGAAAACATTCCGACCATTAAAAACTTTGAATCATACCAAAAATCCTTTCAAATTTGCAAGAAAATCAGACTTTTATTCAATTTGTTGTAGCAGTCCGTATAGTTCTGAGTGTCTCATTCCAATCTGCTGTATAGTGGCTTGATCCTCTAATTTATAACTTTGTCTAAGTCTATTCAACCAACTTTGGTGGTTTGAAAATTATATTAAGACTAATTAAACATAAAAACCCCCTTTCCCTCCTTTTACAAGTGACCGTTGTTATTCAAAAATTTGAATTAACAACATTGCAAATGAAGCATTTATTAAGATTTTTGAATCCTAAGACCTTGGGATATGATCTAAATAAACTTATTAAACCTTATTAAAACCAAATCTAAACTATTATAAGCTTGCAACTCAAAAACTCATCCTAGACTCCTAAATTGGTCCTAAGGCTTATTAGGCCTTTAAGGGTTTATTGCTAATTTATTACAGGTATTAACCTTATAGGTCATTATAGGCTCCAAAATGCTCCAATTGATGTCATTAGATATCTTCATGTTCACTGATGTCTTTTTGATCTCCACAGGTTTTGTGAACTCCTTATGTGCTCTAGGTACCCTTGCACCACTATGTGCTTTGAGCCAATGAAATTTTTATCATCATGATGAAGTAATAATGCATTAAATGTATTACTTATGTCCCTATTCAGTTTTAATTTTATAGTAAATTCATGATTTATAATTTAGTTGTAGCAGCTCAATGTGTTTGAACTCAAGAATACCCCTTACTTGGTTTCCTACAAAGCTTTTGGCAAAATTTGTCAGAAAATGAGAAGCTATGAGAAGGTGACATGAAGCTAATGAAAGGAGGCATCTCCAATTTATTTTACAGATATACACATTAAGGATCATGTCAGATAATACAAGGGAATTCGATCAAAATAAGGAGACAAATGCTAGATTGTTGTCTAACTTTCAAAGAGAAGCTGATGACAAATGTTATTGTCCATGCAAGAGTTGTAACAACTTAAAGACAAGAAGAATCAAAATCAAAACAACAAAGAGACATTGTAGGGAGAATGGTCACATGGAAGGGGGGTTTGATTATAATCCAGTGGTAAGTTGTTTGTTATATTGTTTTCACAATTAATATACATATGAACCATGGAAGGAGGTTTGATTATCATCATTTTTATATAGGTTGATCTCCCCAGTGTGAATATAGAGGAACATGGAGGTGTGAGTATTGAAGTTGAAGATCATGATCCCATGGAAGATGATGATCATGTGCTAGAAAACACATTTGAAGATGATGGTATGAATGCATTGATCATTGACACATTTGGTACTGGTGCTGCTAGTGCTACTGTTGTTGCTGATGATGATGATTATGATGAGGATGACATTGATGACATCCATGATATACCTCTATTTGAAAAGGTGAACACAACCCTTTATGAAGGCTCCCAATCTACTCTTCTCTCTATTGTATTGTTGTTGGTGAATTTGAAGGTTATGAATGGTTTATCCAACATAGCAATGTCACGTATGCTAAGATTTGTCATATATGTCATTATAGTCTATAAAAGGTGAAACATGTACCATTAAGATTGTTTATAGTAATGACTTATATTATTTGTTGTAGATTGATATGTGACTTTTTGTTACCACCATCAAATTTTCTCCTTTGCTTGTACTAAGAATTATGTGCCACTATGAAACATATTGGAATGGAGTATCAAACAATAGATGCTTGTCCTAAAGATCATATTATTTATTATAAAGAACATGAAAATGCAACAGAATGCCTTGAATTTTATACCAAAAGATATCGAGATGATCAAGTGATAAAAAAAGGTGCTTCGCAAGGTTCTTCGTCACATCCCCATTATTCCACGTCTAAAATGATTATTCAAGTGCAATAGCTTGGCACAATTTATGGATTACCATGCACGCGACAGGAGTCAAGATGACATTATTTGAATGCCTTTGGATGGTTCATCATTTATGGACATAGAGGAAAAGTGGCCACACTTTAAAGAGGAACTTTGAAATCTCAGGCTTTCTTTGGTAGCAGATGGTGTCAATCGGCATGGAGAGATGAGATCCATTTTCTTGGTGTGGCCTATTTTTGTTATAAACAATAACCTTCCTCCATGGATGTCAATAAAGAGGGAGCACATTATGTTGGCAATGATTGTTCCAGGTATCTTATAATTTTATAGTTATCTACATGTAATTATAAGTCTTGGAGTGAAATGACCACAATAATTATCTGATGTTGTTTTTAATTCAACTAGGTAAGTACCAAGTAAAAGATATGAATGTATATATTGCGCCTCTTATCGATGAGTTGTTGGTGTTATGGAATGGTTTCACTATGTATGACATCTCTTGACCAATTAGACAAAGAGAATTTCAATTCCATGCAATGCGTGTGTGGACAATTCATGATGCTCCAGGGTTGACACATTATGTGGTATGTTATGGTGAATTCTAGTTGTACGAGATAATTCAAATTCTAAAAATATACATATTTAATCCAATTTTATCATTATCTTGTAGGTCTTCAAACAAAGGAAAATTTTGCATGTCCAATGTGTGGTCCAAAGATGAAATCTCATCATTCCAAAAGTTTAAGAAAATAGGTGTTTGATGAGTATAGGCAGTTCCTCCCCAAAAAGCATAAGTATCAAAGTGCAGAAAGTCATCTTTTCAATGGGAAAGAAGATACTACATCAAAGCACCAAAGAATGACACCTCACCTATGGCAGTTGGAATATAATAGAATTCAAGGTAATATCGTTCCACGTAATGGTTGATGTTTGAAAATTATATATTTTGATTGTGTTTTTTTGGCTAATTATGTAGTTCATGATCTTGAAGGTCATGAAGGTATCACTGACCAGCTTCCAAAGGGACTAAAATATTATCCCAGAGAATTTAGTAGGCTGCCCTACTATGAGGATCTACAAATTGTACATTTGTTTGATACTATGCATATTGAAAAGAATGTAATAGAGATGCAGTGGAAAATATTGGACGGAAGGCATGACAAAGAAAACTTGGCAAAATTTGTAGTGACATTCATGATTCCAATCATGCAATGAAAAATATCATTGAATCAAATAGCAATGGAGACTGGATTAATGCAAGTGCTCTTCTGTGGTTATTAACAGAGCAACAAAGTAATGCCTTAAAAGAAGTGATCTGAAAATTTTGATTTCCTATAGGATTTTCTACGGATATAAGAAATCTCATATCAAAGAAAAATGATATTGGGTCAGGGATGAAAACACATGAATGGCATACCTTCATCAAGGTAAGTCATAGTCTTTTTTATTTACAATATATTTGTGTAATTACATTCAATTTTCATTGTATGAAATGATCAGTTGACAATTGTTGTAGTATTTTCTATCCCTATCTCTTCCAGAGAACTTGGACAATAATATCAATCAAGTGATATATGATCTTGGAAAATACATGAGGTAAGCAGTGATATTTGTTCAATATATCAAACAAGTAATATATTGTAAAGTCTCATATTTATATATTTATGTCTTGAATCTCTTGTAGGTGGTTGTCATCTAAAGAAATCCATAAAGAAGATATAAAATATTGGAAGAAATTTTTTTTTCGATTAATGTGTGAAATGAAAAAGTGTTTACCTCAGGCTTTTTTCAATGCACAAGAACACTACCTCATACACCAAGTTGAGGAGATTGAATTATGTGGACCTGTACATGCTAGGTCAATGTGGATGGTTGAGAGACACTTGAAATTTTTGAAGGGTTTGGTATGACAAAGAGCACATCCCAAGGATTCTATGGTTGAGGGATATATGGTATACCAGATGATGGTGTACGTTACTCAATATCTTCCTAATCTTGCAGCAAAGACCCATATAGATTGCATTTGGGATCTCGACTCAATTAAAAAATTTGAAGGGGAGTACTTGTGATTTTGGGATAAGTGCAATGTTCCAGGTGACTAATATTTCATCTAGAAACAACTTACATCCTCAAGAGTCACAAAATCGATACTATGGTATTTTGGTTGATATACTTGACTGTGACTTCAATTCCTTCAAATTAGTTCTCTTCGTTGTGAAATGGTATAGACTACGACTCAATAAAAGTGATCCTAATAGAACTGTTATTGAACATGACAATGGATTTCCAATGATTAATACAAGGTTGTTTGAGCCAGTTGGAGAAGAGCCCTATGTTCTTCCAAGCTAATGTGAGCAGGTATTTTACTCAGAGGTTCCACAAAAACTAGGTTGGTCATTTGTTGTTAGGCATGATCCAAGAGGAAGATCGATAAACTATAATGTGATGGAAGAAGATATTGAGAAAGATGAAAAAGTGGAAGATGATGTAGAAATAGATCACAATCAAGAGCTAGTCGAAGAAGAATATGAAGAAGAAGACGATGATGATGCTGTTACTGATGATGATGATGCTGCTACTGATGAGGATGATGCTGCTACTGATGATGATGATGATGATGATGATGATGAGGATGATGATGATGATGATGCTAATGGTGATGATGATGATGATGACAATAGTGGTGGTGATGATGTCGTCGATGACGATGATCTTGATGATGAGATGGATGAATAAGAATATCAATGACATGAATGAAATGTACAATTATGCTAGATGTTTGGCATGTTCTAACGATTGTTTTATATGTACTACTCTTATTCACCTTGTTTTATATGTCCTACTTATATATCTTTAATCTTTTGTTAAGAGAAATTTCATTGTAAAAGAGTGTATTTAATCTCTATATGCTTAAACAACCTCACTAGTTAAGACTGTTCTCATTTTTAGTGGACATGACAAGAATCAAATCACTTTAAAGACACCAGTATTTAGACATGCACAAATTAGTGGCATGATTAAGCAAATTACCTTTCTTTTGGTTGTCTTTGGTTTGTCATTTTGTTTTGAGTGTCTAGTGATTTAAACCAAAGACTTCGACTTAGCCAAAAAATGTGCAAGTCTACATTAATATGTTTCTTTTTATTGTAATTATAATTAGTATGAATGAACAAAATAATGACAATGCAATATTTGTGATAATGCAATATTTGTCAAAATAGTGTTGATGACTTTGGTCAATGTGCCTGTGTCAATGTGGTGTTGGCCCATGCATGTTGAAGACATCACGCACAACAAGTAATCCTGGGCGTCAATTTTGGGTTTGCCCAAATAGGAAAAAGGTTTGGATACGTAATTATATTTTATGTTTAAAAATAATGTGACAACTAATCATTTTATGAAAAATTGATGTACATTTGCTATTGTCAGGGAAATACTGGATGTCAATACTTTCGATGGGTCGATCAAACCACATTTACATCTACCCCATCTACATCTATACCTGATGTAGGAGATGAGTGCAACTTGTGCAAGGCTCGAGAGGCAGCTAGTGCCGCCAAGATTGCTTCAATGGTGAAAGCAAAAATCATATTTTTGTGATGCCTTCTTTGTGTAGTTTGTGCACTACTTTGTTGGGACCATATGCGTAAATGTGGTTAACAGAGGGCTATTGTAGATACTAATTTTTTTTTAGAATTTCTAGTAGATACACATAAAGAACATGCACATAAACATGACAAATGAGAAACATAAATGTAGATATCACAACAGTTGACAAACATAAATGTAGGCATCATAATCACAATTTTTTGAAGACACAACATAATTAAATGGTATACCCAAATGATGCAACACAACTATATATCACTCCTCTGGTTCCAAGTTTACACTGTGGTAAACAAAATCCATAGATAAAAAATAAATTTAGAGAGTGGAGGAGAGCGAGATTGACCAAAGTAATACAGGTCCCTATATTATTTTGGTTGTTATCGCTCTCCTCCTGTGCTCTCTAAATTTATTCTTTATCTTTGGGTTTTGTTTATGCAATGTAGACATGGAATTGGAGGAGTAGTTGTGTTGCGTCATCTAGGTATACCACTCAATTATGTTATGTTTCCAAAAAATTGTGACCATGATGCCTACATTTATGTTTCTCAGCTGTTGTGTCCTAGGACCCCTTATGACCCTTTAAGACCCTTTATGATTCCTAAGAATACATCGTAGAGATCTTAAAATGTCATAAAGGGTCATAAGAGGCTCCAAGGAGGGGTCAGATGAGCTTCCACCTTCACGTGGTTGGCCTTGTTAAGTAGAGAATGTTAAACTATTCTCAAAACAAAGAGAAGCTCAATAATTTAAGATCTCAATCCACATATGACAAATATATATCAGTCCATCTCAATGGCTACCAAATCAATAGATCTTTGTCAAGAACCCAGTCACAAAGAAACACCATAGACCGCACCACGAACCTGCACATCAAATTCGGACCAAAGAAGTCAAGAAGTCACTCGAATCAGATCCGAATGTAATCAGGTCCACATATATCCCATGAACACATCAGGAAGAATGCATCTCTGATCACCGCACTAGCTTCTTGTGCTGGAGTAGTCGCTGTCACAAGTCTTGATTTGGTAGGATCCATTCCAAATCTAAGTCTCTAGACTCGACTCAATAATCCACAAGCCGCTACTGAATCTACTACAAAGTTATCTCCAAATTGTGCTAGAGTAGTTGCTACAAGTCTTGATTCGATAGGATCCATTCCAAATCCAAGTCTCTAGACTTGACTCAATAATCCATGAGCTGCTACTAAATCTACTTCAAAGTTATCTCCAAATGATCCATAACCAAATCACGAGCAAGAACTAGATCTACAAGAACACCATTTTGAATTGATACCAACTCGATCGACAAATATATATATATATATATATATATATATATATATATATATATATATATATATATAAACTCATTGTCATCATAACTATGATGACTTTAAAACAACGATAGTTTTCTGTCACAAACATTCGACATCCATCCATCGCATTAAAAGCATCGCTGTCAAAAAACAACCATAAATGACAGATATCTATCGTAAATGTCCAATGCATGTCTATCGCATGTACAACATAGTCATTGTTACAAACCACAAATGATGGATATGCATTTTAAACTTCTGACGGATATCCATTGCATTAAAATTTTTTTTGTCAGTGAACATGTTACAAACAATGGCTACCCGTCAGAAGATTTTGACGGGTCGCCATCGTTTGTTATTTGTTGTGATGGGTAGGTGTCCCAATTGCCATGACCATAAATAGGTCTGACGACAAGCTTGCTATTTGGCACCCTCTTTTAGCGACAACCAAGGTTGTCATAATTACGATGCCTGACAGAACTGTCAGTTTTTCTGACTACAAAACTTCAACACTGGGTGGTGTTGCTTAATCAACATTTTATTGTCTAAATTCGGACATTCGACCATCGAAAAAAGGTCTCAAATGTAATAGTGTGGAAATGATAGTGTAATAAGAGCCTTACCTTATTAAGGACTTCTTTTGGTTGTGGGATGTTTTGGCTAGTGAGAGTCATAAATTTCTTGGTACCAAGGGGAATTGGGACCAACAATTTCACACACAACCTCAGACTTTGGGACCTCAAAAGTAGGGACCATAAGTTGTTCAACCATGAATTCACATTGTGTCACCTTAGGTTTCATGTCCATCATAGATCCTATAGTAGTCATAGCATCTTCTACCCTATTTTTGATCCTTGGGATTCATTCAAAAGTTATCTTCTCAAAGTTAACTTTGATGTCTTCAATTAATGCTTTATATGGGATCAACTTCTCACCTTTGGTGTCATAGATGTCATTGTAATTAGTTAATAATTTCCATTGGAGGAAATGAGAGGGATATGACATGATGGGACATCATGGATTGAATCTGCCCCAAAGTATGTAATGCAAGAAGTTCATAACTTACACATGACGCTTGTTTGCCAGGTTTTCACCATGGTACTTGCCCAAAGAACCCATTTTCTAGGTTTTCACTATTGAATAAAATTATTTCTCTTTATTTTTTGTGTTACCAAGATTTGTGTTTTCCAGGTATTCATCAAGGTAACAATTTTTTTGACTTTTTTTTTCATTTTTTAAAAACTTTTTTTAACTTTTTTGGAAGGTGATGGACACGTGATGGTAAATAGAGGAAGGAATCAAGAATATTTCTCTTTGTATGATGTTCTTGAAGGAAAGTTAATGATGGATCATATCTTTTGACAATATTCTCAAAGACATTGGTAGGGTAATGAAAAAGGGAGATAAAATGGATGTTTGGATGAAGTGGGATAAGACTTTATACAAAGGGTTGGATAAGGGGTATGTAAGGATGTAAAATATCTATTAGATAATGGAGGGATTGTGACAATACTTGTTTAGGATTATGTGGAAAGAATGACAAGGTCAACATTGGCACACACCTTGAAGGGTGTTGGAGTGATGGAGGAAAAGAAGATTTTGGATTTAATGGAGGAGTGATTATGTGTTTTGAATTTGATGGGGAAGTGAATATAGATTTGGATTTTGGGAGATAATGACCCAAAATGGATTTTGAAGTGGATAGAATTTGTTTGGATGGTGGATCTAAGGAAGCCTTTGGAAGCTTGAATGCCAATTTTGATCTTTCTTTAGTATGCAAGTCTTTTACGAGAGACTTGAGAATCCACATAGTTCTTGACTTTTCTTTGATTTGCAATTCTTTAGAATGCATTGCTTCAATGAGGGATTTAGGAACCCACATATTCTTTGAATTTTATTTTTGTTTGATGGGCCATTTTGGCCTTTTTGATATTTCTCTTTTCTTCGTATCTACATGTCAATTAGATTGGACATGTTGATTCTTAAATGGATGTGGATTTTTGGACAATCAAATTTTATGCTTGGAATCCACGTTTCTTCCCAAGGTATTGAGATTTATGGATGGATAAGATGAAATGGAGTATTTTTGTATGGGTGGAAGGTTCTCCAAGATGTGTTCCTTTGTTTTTATTGATTTAGGAAAGGATAAATGGATTGTGAACTATTGGATGGAGGAATATATGGACCTAAGATGGAGGGAAGGGATGAAGGGGGAGGTATACGCTTGGATTTGTATTTGGAAAGGATACCAATGCCTTGATAGTGAGCTTTGAAATTAAGGTGATGACCTTTAGAATTATCTTTGACATGGAAGGGTTCTAATATGCTTTGTTTATGAATGCTTAACCCTTTGATTTGATAATGCTATTGAACAATAGGAGACTTTCTACAAGATGTGAGTCCATTTTGAGGTAGACATGGTATGGAGGGAATAATATGATCATGAAATAGACTAGAATGGATGGAAGTGGAGGAACCCATTTTAAATGTATGGGATTCATGAAAATATTGCACTAATGTGTTTAAATCATGAGGGGGATCAAGAGGAATAATGGGATCCTATGATAGAATAGGAGGAATGACATGATTATTTGCTAGGATAGGATCTTGTGAAGAACATGGAGGATTAGGACATGTAGATGAAGGAATGATAGGATCAAGAGGAGGATCCAGAGGGATGATGGGATCTTGTGGTGGAAATAAAGGTGAAGGGATACTTTTATCTTGAATTGGAAGGGGATCATTTGAATCAATTTTAAGGGTGGCTTGCTCTTAACTATGAATACATCATCAGGAATAATGATAGGGTGATACAATCTTTCTTAGGAATAGGAAGTGGAAGGTCCATGAGACTTGGATGGAAAATTTTTTCTTAGAATATATGGGAATCCTCATTAATAAGATGGAGATGGATGGTAGGATCATTATTAAATTCTAAGAAGATAGGATCTTGGTCAAAGATTGGATAGGTTTGTTGATTATTGGGATCTTGATCTTGATTTATTTTAAGACTTTATTCTTCCTTCTTTTGATCATCCTCTTGACATGGGGAATGATTTTGGGCATATATGGTGGATTCTTGGAGGGTTTCAATGATTTGACATGGGAGAGAATGATTTTGAATGTGACATTTTGGAGTAGGTTTATCTGGGAATGGATAATATAATGACACTGGATCTATGATTGATGAATTTTAAAAGGGATTTGTGTCAAGGAAGGGATTAGATTGGAAATCCATTGTGAATAGTCATTGGGAGATGTCATTACTTTATATATAATTTAATGGAAATGACAAAGATTTCTTTTGTGACACTTTAGGAGTTGAAGGACTGGTGGGAAATATGGAGGCTTCTTTATGGACAACTTCTTTAGGGAAATAGGATATTCCATTGCTAGACATGGGTAGATTATTTTGATCTTGTTCAATAATAAGATGATTTCTAAGTTATTTTTTAACGAAAATGATTGAATGGTTTAGATTGGAATTTTTTTTCTTGGGTCATCTTATTGGTGATACCACATTAACATTTGCATGTTGTAAGTTATTTTTTGACTGAACATGTGGGACCATAGGTTTCCTATTGATATTTATTGATTGATGTCCAAAAGATGACATATTTTCAATTGTGTTAATTTCAGATATCCTTAGTGGTGGATATGATGAAGCAAGAGGATGTTCATTGAGATGTGATTTGATCAGAGGCCTATGGATTGATTGATCAATAGGGTATGGATATAAGTCCTCTATGATGTAAGACTTTGGTTGTCTCTGAATTTTAAGATCATCTACCTGGATTCACATATCTTGTATTTGTTTTATTGGGATATTAGTTTTCAATTATTGTTGTGTCATCTTGGGGAAAATTTATGAATAGACAAAAGGGTCTATGTCACCATAGTAGTTGCGTTCTTATTCTTCCTTGTATGGGGGAGATGAATTGAAGTATATATCATTTGGGTTGTTCCTTGTTTGAGATCTAATGATTTGTCTCCTACCAAAAGGGCATGGAAGAGACATCTTGCTATAGATTTGAAGTGTTTGGAGTGTGGTTCAAATTGTTATGCAGGTGTTTCCAAGTTTGAAGTGTGTATTTTGAATTTAAATTTTGATAGAGAAAGATCCATCTCTATGGTTGAGACTTGTTGATATTTGATTGTGATCTCTTGGTTCTAAGGACCTTGGATCCTTGATGGAGAACTTTGAAATCTTGACCTTAAGTTTGTTTTGACAATACTTATAACATGAAATTTGAATGCAACAAACAAAATAACAAGAACAAAACTCACTTCAATCAATAGTCCTAGCAATTAAACATTGAGTGTATGTTCCATAATGTTTTAACAAGTCTTGCACAAGAAGAGATTCCAGACAATCTACCTAATGTAAATTTGGTTATACATGGCTGAAACAGTGGCTTCTACTTAACCAAGATTTAGTTAAGATTTCATTTAGATAGATGTGAGTTTATCCTCCATTACAGATGCCTCCCAAATGCATAAAAACATGATTTTGCACAATCTTGAAAGACTACTAGAGGATATTATCATTCCCAAACTCTTTATGTCCTCCAACCCATTAAGGATGGAGGTGTTTTGTTTTATAGTGGGTTGGATTACTGCAGCTACAACAGTTATATCCCATTTTGGGTTGTCCCTCTCACTAGCCTTGTTAAGGCATGTTCTTAGGAGGTGAGCTCTATAAGGTTCAAATTTTATCTAGAAAGTGATGAAATTGAAATGAAAAGTAGGTCTAGGAGTTTTATTACACTAAGAAGAGTAAGAGAACATTCCTTTTAGTTTCCATTCCCAAACATAATTAACAAGGTTCTTTCCCAAGCCTTTAATCTAGGGGGATTTGAGCATGTTTGGCATTTTGATTCACTATCAAAGTGAAGTGCATAGTGTTGGGCTCCTATAATGGGTTTAATAACTAGGCTTTAGAACCATAACTTATGGATTGTACATCCATGCTAAATAGTTATCTCATCATTATTAAGGCACATTTAAATTGTCAACTTGAGGACATATACTTGAAATAGGTCTGCAAAGTATATGCACTATGTGATTCTCTAAGTTATTATATCATTTCAAAACTAAAAGTATCACAATACTGAAAAATGAATCTAACTGCACAGTAATGGGTATAGGAAACTGTGTAATACACAACAATTTGTTATGTGTTCTACTTCTATAACTACCAAAGATAAAAACTATCATAAGTGGACCTTGCTTAGATAGTTTAAACTCTAATATATGTCATTAAAGCATCATACACAAGTAACATGCCTCCATGAAAATGTAATCTACTACTTCTATTAAAATTATTGTTGCTATTACAAATTTCCTTCTACAAAATGATGACTCTCTAAAGCTAATGAACAAATACCACTTTCTCCTCCCTTTTCTTGATTACAATTTCAAATATATAGGGTTATTTACTCCGTAAAAACCATCTAACATGTGTCTCATCATTCCTTTAAACAAGGAAGAGTCTTATTCTAAAACAATGACTAAGAAGAAAAGTCCTATTACAACTAGTCTTCTTGACTGATTGGAAAAAGAGTTTCTTTGGACTCTTTTATGAAAAATCTGATTTCTTGGATATTTTTTTGTTTTCATAAATACAATACAAATCATATATAACCTCCTTTGAAATTATAACTCAAATTACAATAAATAGAAGAAGTTTGACTAAGTCTGTTGATATTCAGTTCCACTTTTCCTGTAGCCAAATTCAAACGGATGTTTCTCCTTTATTATTCCGAGTTATCTAAAAATCTTTTACCAAGTTATGCTCCTCCTTATCTTTCCAGATCATTTTGAAAATATGGATTTCATTAAGAAACGTGGAAGATATGGTCATTTTACTAAGACTGGGTTTTGGCTGCCTTCAAACTCGGTTATTTTTACTCAGTCAACTTCAGATAAGTGCTTCTCATTAACTATTGAGAATCACATCAAACACTTTTAACAAATTTTTTAAATCTTTTTCAGCTTTCCAAATCATTAATAAAATCTAGATTTCATTAAGAATTGAGTGAGATATGTCCATTTTACTGAAACTGGTTTTTGACTTTTTCTGCATTTCTAGCAACTACTGAATATTGACAAGTGTCAACTTGCTTCTCCTTCTTTCCAGATGCATGAACAACTCAAATATCTCACAAAAAACATGTTAATAATATCAAAACATTTATTATTTAATAATAACCATTTATCATAATAAATCATCATAATTTAGCATTAACTAGCTAGACATACAAATGCTAATCAATAAATCATTAATTGTAGTTAATGCTTCATAAATCAAGGTAATGTATGGAAATCGATTGGAAAGGTATTATAAACATGATGTAAAGTGTTATAACAAATGACATAAACATGATAAATTATAGGCTCATCACATAGGCCTAATTCTTTTATCCACAGACACATAGGCTTAAATTTTAGTGTTTGTTCATTCTCTTAGCCTTTCTTTCTATTGATTACTTTTGGCATGTTTGGCATTCTGATTCACTATGAAAGTGAAGATCATAGGCCTAATATCAAAATTTATAAAACAATAATAGGATTTATAACTAAAATATATTTAAAATTGAAATTCCAAAATTTAAGAAAAATTCAAAGGGATTAGGCGTACCTTATTCGACGTGAGCAAAAGGCTAGGCACATTTTTTAATTTTTATTTTGCATTTTTTTTATCACACCTAGTGGCAATCGTTCTAGCTTCTAAGCATCCACAACAACTATCATAAACGTTATTCCAACACACACTAGCCAAATTAAAGGAAAATAAAATTCTAGTAAAACAACTAAACTTTAGAAAATACAAGCACTTAGATTGATTTTTACTCCATATTTAGCTTGATTTGTTTTTTTGTGCTTTTGACCTAGTCATTAAGATCTCATTTTTAGATACATTTATGAACCTAAAAATAGAAATGAAAATAAGTAACCCCTGCAAAAAATCTGTGAGGTTTCAAAAAATGTAAGAATTAAACAAAAAACTTTAATTTGTGCCCTAGGGACCAAATATATCAAAATGGACCATAGTGTAGGATCACCTAGGGTCTTTAGGCTACCCTAATCTAAGTTTTGGATTGTAAGTGACCTTAGCCAATTCCCTATGTAAAAAGGAATGAATAAGAGTCCCAAGTGTGTGTTTGAAGTCTTAGCAAGTCCTTAGGAAGTGTAGGCAAGTGTTTGTCAAGGTCTTCTCAGGACTTGCCTAGTTTTTGGTCTTCTTTGTGAAAGTTGCTAACTTAATCTCTAGGTGGTCAAAGGTCAAGTTGACTTCCCAATATGTGGAAATGAAGGAATAAAAAGGTCAAATAGGTTTGGTTAAACCCTTGTGATCAATTTAAACTCATTTGAGTGATCTAAGGGAAGTTGACAACAAAAGTTGTCAAAGCTATCAATGACAACTTTGCAACTTTTAAAAGTTGTCAAAGTTGTCAATGACAACTTTGCAACTTTTAAAAGTTGTCATGACAAGAATCAACTAAGTTGTCTTAAGGTGTGTAGAATTAGTTAGGGATTCATTTGGGAAGTTTTTCTTGAACCATAGAACTATTTAGGTCATTTTTTGACTAGTGCTATAGGTTGGCATCATTTTTATTGTCTTTTACTCAAGCTTAATACACTAGTAATCTCTGCAAACAAGGAATAGTGAGAAGTGTGTGTATGTGTGAATTTTGTACCTAGCTATAGACACAACACTTCAGTAAAACATTAGAGGTTAGCCAAAAACCAAAATTGTGCAATGAAATGGAAACTATGCTAACCAAGTGATTTATTGCCTTCTAGTGGATGTGAGTATGATACTCTCAGATCAAACTGAGACTAGTGACAATGCAACACCTAAACGAAGGATTTGAATGCAAAAATATGAAAGACTATGAATGTAGATTATTCTATATTTTTGTATTTTCTATGCAATAATATGAAATTTGTTTGAATCTAAGCTATATAAATGAAATGGAATGCCGATTTAATCTAAGAATGCTATGAATGAGTATGAAATCTATGATATGATACTATGCAAAAGCTAATGATCAACTATGAAAGATCTCACAAATCTCATGTCGCAAGTGCTCAATCCTTCAATCACCAATTCGCTAGAGTAATTGTGCAAATTTGAGTGTTTATAAAAATGAAGAACTGAGCCTTGATTTTATAGAAATTCAGGGCTTTGAGGATGCAAGAGAAAAGCCATAAATCACTCTTGATAAACTTAGGTTGATTTTTGAGTTATCAGGAAATTAGAGATAATTAACTCACAAAAATCATGCAAAAGGAGAGTTTTACTCAAAATAGAGTTTAGATCAAATTTCAACTCATCATCAGATGTTGAGTTTCAATTTTAAAATTGATTGTTAATTTCTAGTTGCCTGCTTTTCGGATTGTGCATGATTTAATTATAAATTAATTTAAAAATAAAGTGATTTATTCTCAACTTAACTGATTTTTGAAATAAAACAATTGATTTATGGGTTAATTATTAAATCAAAATTTTATTCAAAAACTATATTATTAAATATTAACAACTGTCTTTAATCAATTAAATAGGAATTTAATCAATTAGTCATGAGATTTTAGATTTATCGTCAAAATTAAATAATACAATTTAGGAATATAATTAAATAATTAAGTGGCAGTATTAAATCTGATTAATTAAATATTTAGAATATTCAATTAATCAAACTTTAGGATAACTAAGATTTATCGCCAAATAATCATTAAATTAAGAATAATTATGATAAATTAGGAATAGTCAAGGAATATTCCTTGATGCAGAATTAAGAATAATCAATTAAGATTTGATGATGTTCAAATGTGCCTTAGATTAGGACTTTGATGTTGATTTCGTTCGATTTGTAGATGTAGGAGGTTAATGAACCTATAGCCCATTTTTGAGGTATTACATTTTTCCCCTCTTTGAATTACTCTGCAAAGTGCAGTGGTTCAAAGAATAGTATGTGTATGATAAAGATGTTTGAGATTGATTTGAAAGATTTGAAAGATTGGAAAAAGAGATATCGACCTAGGCCTAGAATGATTAGGAATCGTGATGATGCTAGCTATATCAACAATGAACCGGTGATTACGAAAAAGTGCCAAAATGCCTAATTCTGAACCTTATGATTGTGAAGAAGTGAGTGACCAATTCCAGACCTCAATGTCCTTGGATGAATCATATTGGTATCACATCCTGAACCCATCAGTTATGAAGAACCAAGGAAATAACACTAATGAACCGATGGTTATGAAAAGCTAATATAGTTTACAAGATAGATTTAGGATACCAGATTGATATGGATCTCGATGAATCTGATATACCCCAAGAGATGATAGATTTTCCCCAAGTGACGAGGTCTTTTGATGAATCAACAAGTAGACATAGTTGTTGTCTTGATTACTGAGGAAATATTTGATTTACAAATTTGATTGATGTGTAATACCATGCCCCCTTTGGGATTAAAATTTAAATTTGACAAGAAAAGTCAAGTTATAGTTTAGAAGCATGTTAATTGATTCGAAAAGTGGTTATACACGTTTGAGAATGTGTTTTGCATCGTTTAGAGGTCCCGGAGACCAAGTTTGGCTAGGTTAAACCATGAGTTGACCAAGTTGAAATTTTTATAGTTTGATGTAAGATAATTAGTTAAGTTGAATTCTAGATTTCTATGATGATTGAAGGTCGATTATGCAAGTAGTTAATAATATGAATGATCTCATATTTCAATTTTGATCCCAAAAAAGGATTCTACTTGTTTCATTGGAGGAACCTTCATACAATGCTCAGTCATTGTGTCATGTTTAGCATTTTTATTTTTGAAGAATCGTTTAAGTGCTCAAGCAATTTGTGAGATCATGCAAAGTGCAAAATGAAATGCAAACCTAGGACCTAGGACCTAGTCACTGATCATGTGTTGATTTTTTGTCATCATTGAACTTTTAGGTAACTGGATAAATCAATACAATGCCCACTAGTTATGAAACCATAGACATATGAATATCAATTTGTATGCATAGGAATCAATACAAAACCCACTGGTTAGGCAACCATGGACATATGAATATTGATTTTATTTTCGGAATGTCAGATTAGATATAAGCACCAAGGCACAAATGCCAAGATGACTAGAATATCATGTCCATTTTGATATAGCAATTTGTATAAGCATTAGAACATAAACATCATAATGACTTGAATACACCTTGTGTTTAAACACATCAAACAGTCAAGAGATCCTTCTAAATCCAATGTGAATTACCTATAGTGACCCTTTATCGTTCACATCCTTAGGTAAGATTGTGCTTCACAGTAGGAGAAAGAAATCACTCAAAAAAAAAATAGTTAGATCAAACTTCGTTGAATTTTTTAGGTATCAATGGTCGAGGTATGCATGACCATCCAATATAAGATAGAGACTCTTACAGATGGACACCATTTCAATCTAGAATTTCCAAAGTTGTTAGATTTTCACATACAAGTAGAAAACAAAGAAAAGATTATGCCCTCAGTCATCACTCTCTAAATCTTGTAAAGGACACCATCAAAGAGCTCAAAGAGACACAATATGCAAAAATCTCAATGCGAATCAATAAGCATACAAGGAGATAAAGCATGTAAAAAGAATAGATTATTTTTAGTTTGTGTTTGATTGCGTTGTTGTAGATGCAAAATCCTTTCTGGAGAGGAGACTGACTGACTAACTGACTCGGATGAAGCTTCAAAGGACTATGACTGAATATGACTCATCTAAGATGTACTGGAGGCCATAGGATATGACATTGATTGCCCCCAGTGTTAAGCATTGATAGGATATAGACGCTTGAACTGATTGGTGTACAGACTGACTTATTGAAAATAGGAATGCAAAAACAAACCGGGAGATATGTACAAACTAAAGCAAGACTGAAAGCTAGGAAAGACCAAGATTGCACTGATAGATGTAGCATTTTGAAACAAGTGGCACCCATTTTCTGGGTTTTCACCATCCTAGCAAAGATTCTAGTTTTGCTACCAAGGTGCCTATTTCTAGGTTTTCACCAAGGCACTTTTTCTTTTTCTTATTTTTTTGTATTTTTCATTTTTCCAATTTTTTTGATATTTTTGGTATTTTTAAAATTTTTTTGTGAATCATCAAGGTGCCTATTGCTAGGTTTTCACCAAGATGTTCATTTTTTCAGGAATTTTTCATATTTTAAAGATTTTTTCAGGACATTTTAACATAGACTGAATGTCTTAGGCATAGAATTTCTTCAGATGGAGAACGTTGATTGGTTCTCATAGCTATTCTCCTTCATTCGTTAAGAGTTGATAGGCGCCAGAGCCAAAAGTAGCAGTGATAACAAAGGTACCCAACTAGTTGGGTTCAAACTTCCCCTTGCATTCTCTATGTGATTGATTTTTAGGATTCTCTCTCAAGACTAGATCACCAACTTTAAATTCTTCGTGTCTGACTTTCTTGTTGTAGCCTCTAGACATTCTTTTCTGATACACTCTGAGATGATCATACACAGCTTGTTTGCACTCATCTAGTAGTTCAAGTTCTTGCAACCTAGACACTCTGCAGTCATCATCAGTTACTATACCATGCATTCTAATTCTTAGTGATGGGATTTCAACCTCAATAGGCAATACTGCTTTAGACCCATAAACAAAAGTGAAAGGTGTAGCCCCAACAGGCATTCTGATACTTGTTCTGTAGGCCCAGAGAGCTAGATTGACCATGAGATGCCAGTCTCTTCTTATCTTATTAACTGTATGGTGCAAGATTTTCAATAGATTCTTGTTAGAAGCCTCTGCTTGTCCATTCCATTGAGGATAGTAGATATATGACCAATGTTGTGTAATCTTGAATTTGGCACATAGATCATCTAAGTCTTTGTTTTTGAATTTTCTACCATTATCTGTGACTATAGAGTGTGGAATAACATACCGACATATGATTTAGTTCAAGATGAACATAGATATTTGTTTTCCAATTGCTTGTGTCAAAGGGACTACTTCTACCCATTTTGTAAAATAATCTATAGCTATGATTATATGGGTATGTCCATTAGAAGAATGAGGATGTATGGCTCCTATAAGATCAAATGCCCACTGGTGAAAAGGCCATTGTGTAGTAAAGGGAATTAGATCTTTCCCTAGAGCATGAATTAAGTTACCATGTACTTGGCACTTTTGATAGTTGTTAGCAAACTTGATAGACTCTTCCTCCATTTCTGGCTAATAGTACCTAGCCCTAATAATTTTTTGGGCTAGTGTTAAACCGTTCGAGTGTGACCCACAAATACCATCATGGAATTCCTCTAATGCATGTTGAGACTCTTCCCATTCTAAACATCTAAGTAGTGTACCATCTAGACCTCATTTGTATAGATCGTGACCAATGATAACATATCGGGAGGCATTGTGGATAAGGTATCTCTTTTCATGGCAGTTAAAGGTATCATGAATGATTTGGTCTTTGAGATAAGAGAATAGGTTTTTATATTTGGATGAATCATGACCTACAATAGTGCAAATCATGCAGGTTTTAGGGGAATCATATGCAAGATAAGATAGTGCTTCCACTAGGAACTCGTAGCGTAGCTCATGTTCAAGCTATTGTAATAGAGTAGATAGCATTGTCATTGCATCAGCAACCTTGTTCTCTATTCTAGATATTTGCTCAAATGTGATAGAGATGAAGTATTGCTTTAGATCATCTACCATTCTCTTGTATGGAATGAGCTTTTCATCCTTCGTTTGGTACACATCATTGAGTTGATGGATTACAAGTTGTGAGTCTCCATGAATGTGTAATTCTGTTACTCTCCTCTCAATTGCCATTTAAAAGGGCTTCATATTCAACAATATTGTTTGTATAAGGAAATTTGATTCTGAATGCCTTAGGAATGGAGTATCCCTGAGGAGTGATAAATAATATGCCTACTCCAGATCCATTCTGTGTATAGGAGCCATCAAAGAACAATTGCCATTCTCTAGAAGAAAGGTTCATGATAGAGGAATCTGGAAATTCCATTTGCATTGGTGTGTCATCGAACAAAGGTGCATCTTCTAACTGATCAGCAATAACTTGGCCTTTAATAGCTTTTCTTTCAACATATTCAATGTCAAATTCACTTAAGAGCATGACCCATTTAGCTAATCTACCCGTGAGGGTAGCTTTGCTTAGTAGGTACTTTAGTGGATCAATCTTAGCTACTAATTGCATGGTATGAGCCAACATATAATGTCTCAGTTTCTGTGACACAAAGATCATAGCTAGATAAGCCTTTTCAATCATAGAATAGTTCTTTTTGTATGCCACCAATGTTCTACTGATATAGTATATAACTCTTTCTTTCTGGTTCTCATCATGATGTGCAAGAAATGCCCCCAGTGATGTATCCGTAGTGGAGACATATAAGATCAAAGGCTTCCCTTGAATGGGAGGCATCAAGATAGGAGGATTTGATAAATATTTCTTGATATGATTAAAAATTTTCTCACATTCTTCGCTCCAAGCAAAGGTCACACCTTTATGTAATGTTTTTGTAAAAGGTTGTGAGATATCCGCAAGCTATGATATGAAATGCTTGATAGATTGTACTCTCCCTTGTAATGTCCTCATTTGACTAATATTCTTTGGGGGTTGCATCTCCATTATAGCCTTTCCTTTAGCTGGATCAACTTCAAAGCCCTTCTTTGAAACTATGTATCCTACGAGCTTTCCAGAAGTGACACCAAAAGAACACTTCTTAGGATTTAGTCTGAGACTAAATTTTTCCATTCTGTCTGGTATTTTGCTCAAGTCATTTAGATGTCCAGTTCTAATCATAGATTTTGCTAAAGTATCATCAACATAATCCTCCATAGTTCGGTGCATCATATCATGAAAAATAGATGTCATAGCTCTCTAATATGTAGCACCTGCATTTTTAAGCCCAAATGGCATGACATTCCAACAGAAGGTACCCCATGCACATGTAAAAGTAGTTTTCTCCTGATCTTCTAGAGCAATTTTGATTTGATTATATCCAGAAAAACCATCCATTAAAGAATACATCTCAAAACCCCTAGTCATGTCCACTATCATATCAATGTTAGGCAGTGGAAAATCATCCTTAGGGCATGCTTTATTTACATCTCTGAAATCTGTGCATACTCTTATAGATTTGTCTGGTTTGGAAATAGGTACAATATTAGAGATCCATTCAGCATAATCAATAACACAGATGAATCCAACTTTTAGTAGCTTCTCTAATTCAGCTTTTACCAAGAGTGCAACATGTGGATGCATCTTTCTCAATTTTTGCTTAATAGGTTTAAAATTTGGAGCTATAGATAAATGGTGCATTATAAGACTAGGATCCAACCCTGGCATATCTAAATATTTCCATGCAAATTTGATCTTCTTTTATGTTAGGAATGTTGTAAATTTTTGTTTCTCTTCTTCTGATAAAGATTGTGCTACATGAATCAACTGTGGTTCCTCTACTGTTCCCAAGTTTATAGATTGAGTGGGTTCAATTAGAACTAGAGATATGTCCTATAAATGACTCAGAAGGACATCAAATATCTCATCCTTAGGCACCTTAGAGAGCTTTTCACCTTCGGATACGTCTTTTATTCTTACTTTTGTAGGTTCTGAAACTGCCACAAAGTGGTTTTCACCCTCAAAACTCCTTTTCTTTTTATTTTTATTCTTATTTTTCTGACTAAGATACTTGATGTCTGACTCCATCATGCTAATGCTCAGTTCACTAATGGAAGTCCTCATAGGCTCCACTACATTAAGGTAGCAAGAAAGGGCATAGTCATTAGGAAAGGTATAAATACCTTGGTTCAAGTTTGTGGACGTTAGTTCAAGAAGGTCAGGACGTTGGATAGTCAAAGTGGTGAAAGATTGGGAAAGAGTGTTTACGGATATGGATCTATCATCATTGGTCCTAACCCGATGCTCAAGTTCAAAGGTGATATTACAACTTAAGGCATTCAATTTGTGAACAGGCTCAATGTCATTGTGGAAGTCCACTTTAGCCATCGGTGGATCAGACTTGATAAGTTCATTATTTCTCTCTAGACTTATGTTGGGTTTAGGTGCATATTAGTGAATAACATCAACATGCTTCTCTGTAATAAGCCCATCTTCTTCTGGAATGGCTCCCAATTCATAGTCATTAGATTCTTCATCTATGCCTCTAGGAAATCTAAGAACATGAGTAAAGTCAAGATGAATACCCCAAGAAGGGTTACCCTCATATTCTGATTTGAATTCATACTCATGGGAATCTATCTCAGAATAACTACCACCTTCCTCTTTTTCTATTTGATTATCTTTGAGATTAGCTGGTTCTTGTGTTGCAACTATCTCTTGCTCTATAGTAGGTTCTTGTGTTTCTACTACATTAATTCTTTTCATTGGATCATCTTCAGCATCAAGGAGGTCTTTTATTTCTTTAGGAAGACACTCATAGGGAATGAGATCTTCAGTGGTGTTTGAATCATCACTATCAGATTATTCTGTTGTTTCTCCCTTTAGTTGATTTTTTGTGGATGGCTCAATCTGTTTTAAGACATGTGGGGAGTTCTTGCTAAGATAGAAAGGCTTCTTCTTATATCCTAGACCTGTTGTATTCTTGTTTTCTTGACCACGATGGTCAAGAGGTGAGATAAGACCTTTACCCTGTAGTCCTAGAGGTCCTTTTCCATTATATCCCATTTTTGTGATTAATTTATCCCCTGGTCCATATGACTTCGAAGGGATCTTGGGAGCTTCAGCATCACATTTTTGAACAACTTGAGATTTGGGTTCATCTTTGTATAGCCATGCAAGCACAACTTCATCCTCTTCAAACTCCTGTTTGGATACTTGTTCTGCAACAAAATTTCCTTTATATGCTTCAAGAGGTTCTTTAGACTCTAGTTTGGACTATTTCAAAGTTTGTCCATAAGACTTAGGTGAGCTAGGGAGAGATGTCAAAGATAAGATTGGCTCTATAGTATATTCTCCCATACCATTTTCTTTGATCTTAACCTCTTTAGCAATATCTTCCATCTTGGATGTTGAAGCAACGTCTAGTTGCTTAGGGGAAGATTCTCTATTATTAGGAACAAGTTTATCAACACTCTCTTTCAATGTATTGTAAGTTGTATATAGATTAGCTAGAATCGTCACCTCTACTCCTTCATAAGGAAATTTCAAACATTGATGATATGTAGAAGGAATAGCTTTCATCTCATGTATCTAGGGTCTCCCTAGAAGGATATTGTAAGCCAAAGGTAGATCAAGAACTTGACATATAGTATCTCTGATGATAGGACCTGCTCAGATAGGTAGGACAATTGTTCCTTTTAAAGATCTTTCTTGCTCATCATATGCTTTGATAGTTATTTTTTTTCTAGGATCAATGGCCATTTCTGAAAATACTAATTGTGTAATAATCAAGATGAAAGAATAAATGTTTAGACCAGCGCCTCCATCTATCAGCACATGTTTGACATGATGGTTTTGGATTAAGACTTCAATATGCAAGGGCTGGTTATGTGAATGACTCAAAGAGTTATCATCTTCCTCTGAAAAGGAAATATATTGTGGAGACGTAAGATGACCAACCATAGTCTAGAATCTGTCTAAATCAAGGTTATCAGGGACATTGGATCTGAGCAGAGCTTTGCCTAGAATGGTTCTATGAGCTGGAGATATCCAAAGAAATTCAAACATGAAGATTTTTGCATTTGTGTGTTGGATTTGTTGGAAAATACTATATGAAGTAGGCCTTGTATCTTTAGGATTTGAAGATTTACATGTAGCCTTTTGTAATACCCCAAAAATGGGCTATAATTTTATTAATCTTCTATATCAACATATCGAATGAAATCGACATCGAAGTCCTAACCAAAGGCACATCTCAGCATCATCGAATCCTAATTGATTATCTTAAATTCTGCATCGAGGAATATTCCTAGTAATATTCCTAATTATCATAATTATATTTAATTTAATGATTATTTGATGATAAATCACATTTATCCTAAGTTTGATTAATTGAATATTCTAATTATTTAATTAATTAGATTTAATTCTGCCACTTGATTATTTAATTGAAGTTAATTTTATTTATTCCTAAATCGTATTATTTAAATTTGACAATAAATCTAAATTCCTATCATTAATTGATTAAATTCTTATTTAATTAATTAAAGAAAATTGTCATATTTAATGATATTATTTTTGAATAAAGTTTGATTAAATGATTGATTAACCCATAAATCAATTGTTTTATTTTTCAAAATCAGTTAAGTTGAGAATAAATCACTTTATTTATTTATTAATTCATGATTATCCATGTGCACAATCAAAGAGCAGTTAAACTCCAAATCAGAAAATCAATGCAAGTTATTGACTTTTTGGAGTTAAACTTTTTAAAGTTGATCTAAACTTCTAATTTGAGTTAAAAAGCTATTTTTGCATGATTTGCATATTTTTGTGAATTAAATTATCTTTATTTTTAGATAACTCAAAAATCAACCTGAGTTATTTGAGTGATTTATGGCTTTTTTTTATGCACCTCCAAAGCCCTAGATTTCTATAAATTAAGGCTTCAGCTCATCCCAAAAATATCTCATAATTTTGCAAGCTTACTTTGCCAAAGTCATCTACGAATTGCACAACTATTTTGAAGAATTAGAATTTGGAGAATCAAAGCTTATTGCGAATCAAGGCTATTATGAGATTAATTTATTTATTTTTAGATTCATTTAGATTCTTTTTCATATCATTGTTAGATCATTTTAGCATATCAATTTCCATATTAGCATAGATTCCATATCAAGTTTTCATATCATTGCATAGAAAATTAAAAAAATATAGATTAATTGCATTCATATTTCATATCAAGTTTTGCATTCAAATCCTTCATTTAGGTGTCATCAAGGTCACCGATCTCGATAACAATCTGAGAACATCATACTCACACCTATTAGAAGGTAGTAAATCGCCTAGTTAGTTTAGCTTTCAATTCATTGCATGATTTTGATTTTTGCTAACCTCTAATGTTTTACTGAAGTGTTGTGTCTATAGATCAAGTACAAAATTCACACACACATTTCTGGTGCCCACCGTGGGGCAACCCACCTTTACATGTTAGTTTTAATTTTTTTGGGGAGCTAAAACCTTAAAGTTTGAAAGATTTAATTTTATCTCCCAAAAGACTTACATTTTTGGTCTGAAATTTTTTTTGTAGGTTAGAAACATATCAAGGAAGCTACAATAAAAAATTCAAAATTTTTTGAGATGTTTTGAATTTTTAATAATTTTTTCTTGAAATTTTAGAAAAAATTAATATCTGACACAAATCAACATATGTTTTGGAAATTTTTATATTTTTGGAAATCTCTTTAAATTATACAGGGGGTCCATTCTTTGTATTTTAAATTTGGATGCAATATAATAGCTCAAATAGTCAATTTACAAAAACTGGTCTATTTTAGTAAAACAGGTCTCTAGGGCACAAATGAAGAGATTTTTCTAAAATTTTTACATTTTTGGAAATCTCTCTATTTTTTAGTAGGGTTCTTTGTTTTTAATTTCTATTTTTATGACCAAAATCATAAAGAGAAAATCAGATCTTGTTGACTAGGTCAAATGCAGCAAAAAAAATAAAAATTTTGTGATGGGTATGCACTTATTTTTCATATGATTCAATGCATGATATGAGTTTTCATTTGGATTAATTTCTAGTTATTATTTATCCTAATAATTTATTTTTAGATCTAACCCTAGGGTTTGCATAAGTTGAATATACCTTGCATATCTTGTTTGCTTGTTTGCTTGTTGGAGAGTTCGTAGCTTGCTTGCATGGTAAAGCTCAACAAGAATTGCTAAAAATTAGATAAAATCTACTAAGCATGTTGTGAGGATCTCAAGTATTCTCCTTCATCTAATAACATTTTGATTTGGCCTTAAAATAAATCTCTCATGTGTTTAGCTTGAGTGTTTCTTTGTATGCTTTTTCTACGAATTTGCATAATTGAATACTAGGTTGTGACACCTTAGGTATTTATTTAGTAGTCTTAGATACTTGTGATTGATCTAGATTGCTATCTTGGGTTATTGGACTCTCTAATTTTCCAACCCCTCGTTCCACCCTGTGGTTGCAAGGTCAATGCCACATTAAAGGGGAGGGGTCAACAGGACAGAAGCGTTAAGTGTTCCACTTGGAAACCCATTTGTGCTTTTAGGAACTCACTTGTTTTCTAGGTTGGGAACTCATTTTCAGCTTGTGTGAGGTGTTAAGTGTTCCACCTTGTGGACTCATCTCATATTCACTTTAAGGGTTAAGTGTTCCTCTTTCTGCTTTTTGGGTACTTTTGATAGATTTGCTTTTGGAAACATACATCTATGCTCACATAGTAATTAGGCCCTATGAGCACTATTCGTTATTCTTAAGAGATTGGATTCCCAGTGAAATCCTTCTTGATGATAGAATCCTTGTAGGTAGGGAGGATACTTAGTGCATTTCACATTCAACTTGGTTAGTGCATCTTCTCTTATTGATCGATACATTCTCTCTCTCGAGAGGTTGATAGATCACGTGGGGTTGACATCATGAGCTTTGGTGAATCAAAATTGGTTAGTGCATCTTCTCTTATTGATCGATACATTCTCTCCTTGGAGAGGTTGATAAATCATGTGGAGTTGACATCATAGACCTTGGTGAAGCAAAACCTTGTCTTAGTGTGTCAAATTTATCTGCCTGCTTTGTTTGGGTTAAAAGTGAAAAGGCATCAAAAACCTTGGATCTGGAGCCAAGTCCCCTTGTGGTATACTATTGTGAGTCATCTTTAGAGAGGGTTAACCATAGCAGACAATCCCTTCATAGGGAAAACTACGTTGATGGAACCTCAAGCGGTAATAGCCATTTTCGCCATGGTAGTGACAACCACTATATAAATGTCATTGTGGAAGAAATCTCCACGGGTATGGTTTATTGTTGGGTTGTTAGATCTCCCTAGCAGCTCCTGAAGATTAAGTTCTCAGACTATGTCAAAACCCTGGTGCACCGGGATTGGAGTTCACCCCTTTGGATCATAAAAGTTGCAGAGTCAAACCATTACTAAAAACCCTAGTGAGGCCAAATTTTCATTTTCTAGGGTGTATGTGCATTATTGCAAAATATTTTTGGAACATACACAATTAGCGTTTCTGAGGATTAGAATGAATAAGTCACTTGATTGTTCATGCACAAGGTTGCTTTTACCCTTGTTCATTGTTTTCAGACATGCTTGAAATCACTTGCTTGTTGTTTTGCATGCTTGTTTATCTGTCTGGTTATTGAAAATGAACAAATCTGTTACAATCCTCAAATCTAAACATTGAAATTTGCAAACAATCCAAATCTGAAAACTCAAAATTTGCAAAATCTAAAGTAAAATCTTTTTCTGGAGTCAAAAGTTATCTCAGAAGGTCAAAAATTCGTACGAGTTTCTATCAAGTGTCATTTCATTACTGCCCATCTGTCATTTGATATAGTACCTAATGTCGTACAAGTCTTTCTGCCAGTCAAACTCAAAAAGTCAAATTCTGCTAGCAACTGTCGTGCGAGCTTTTCAACTATCATTTCATAGCATACCCACTATCGTACGAGTTTGTAGAGTGTCATTTGAGAAAATTTAGAAAAAGTGTCAGAAAGTTGTCAGAATTGCTAGATACTTAGCCTTTTCAACCTATTTCCAAAATCTGTCGAACAAATCACTGTGTCAGGAATAGAGTAGTAGCTATTGAGAATCAGTACACATGTCTCAAAGAATCAGTACACATGAGGAAGAAGCTCTAATCACCACTATGATGAAACAGATGCATGCTATGCAAGTTGAATTTAACAATCTTAAGAAAGAAAAGGAACCTAAAGAGTTCTCCATGGAAGCTCTATGCCCTTTTCCATTTGATAAAGACTTGTACATTTCACCATGCCCCCAGATAGAATGTGAGCAATGTGACAATCCTTATGATACCTCTTCCTAAGAATCCTCCTTGTTGTGTGTTCCTGCTTACTACAAATGGGCCATCACATTGGATAGATCGTGATGGTGATCCATATGATTTTGATTTTGAAAGAGACTTTGATGATTTCTGTGAACAATACCTAGATGAAACATCTACTTTTATTGAGGAATATAAAATGTACCACACTGATTTGAAATGTAAATAATATAAGGACCTCTCCTCCAAGAAATCTCAGGCTAAAAATAAAGATTACACTCTCAAGCAAGATCATGTTAATGTTGGACCTTTGTCTTGTGATGGTTCCCTTCCATCCCCTACTTGCTGCAATACCCATACATTTCCTAAAGTTTTTGAGTCTTTCAAATCTTTCACAGAACCTTCATCCAACACAAGCCTTGATACTTTTCATATGATTCCCTATAGTTATCCTCTAGGGCTACCTCTTAAAGATACTCAAGATAACCATCACTTGGCTACAAATACTTTCAATAATGCTAAACCTAAAGAGCCTAAGCCTTTATACACTACAATGCCTACTTCAACTAGTCCTTCACCATCTCTTCCAAAGTCTTCCATACCATTCCAACATGCTTCTTTGTCTTTAGAAGTGGCTCCATGTCAAGAGGACTCTAAAAATGATGAAGAAAAGAACATAAAGAAAGATCAAGATCAAGAACCCTCCATGTCATCCAATCCTTTTCATGATGTCTCTTATCCGCTTCAGGGTTCTTTTGATCCTGCACATCCTTTTTCATGCATCCCACCATGTCTTAAGTCTTCTCCTAAGCAAGATCAAGTTACTACTTACACTGTTGAGCTTATTGACAATCAAAATAACCTTACTACACTTGTAGTTTCCAAAGATGATATTTCCATTAAGGTTGTTAAAAATGGTGTTGTTACTTCCAATGTTAAACCTATTGAAAATCAAAAGACAAATTATGTGCTTGTGCTATCCAAAGATCCTTGTCAAGATCAAAGTCTTCCATCTTGTTCTACCACTCCATGTTCGCTTCCACTTTCTACTCTTCCTAAGTCTTTGCAAGCTTTGAACAATCCTATCAAAGAAGGTGCTCATATTCAAGATGTCCATGATTCTATTGAAAATTCTAATGCTCACTCTAAAGATGCGGATGTCCTTGGTTGTCATATAAATGTTGATGAACTTGTTAATTATCCTTTTGCATCTTCCACTTCCATCTTGGGACCTCTTCCACCATTACAAAGGGCTTCACATCTTTCTTCCATCTTGGGTCCTTATGTTCCTTCACTTTCCCCTCCTAACTCTCCTAATTCGCCATCCATCTTGGGTCCTTATGTCCCTCCATCTCCCATCTTTCCTCAAGATCAACATAGATGCACACCCTTGAATCTTTTTCATCCACCCACCCATCTAAACTAGTCATATCCTCCTTCTTCTTCCACAAGTCCCAAGTTTTTTGGAAGTAACTTGAATGTTCAATACAAGAAAAAGAAGCAATACAAGAATCCATCAAAAAGAGAAGATCACCATGTCTCCTCTAAATGACATGGAGGCATAAAGTCAAAAGAGATATCTAAGAAAAAAACTACAAGACAAGTATGGGTTCCAAAATCCATCATTAAAGATATTCTCTCTAGATCATCAAAAAGAAATGAAAAGCCTACAACTATATGGATTCCAAAGTCTCTCTTGAAAGAGTCTAGTGTTGAGCAAAAAGTGAAGTTAACATTCAAGCTTCCAAAGACTTCCCCTTCATCTTCTTCCAAAAATATTCTTCCATTCCATGTGCCTAAACCACAACCTCTGCTATCCATTCACTAGATTCCTTCACATATTCCTTCATTCACATTTCCTCCACCCTCTCACCACCCTTCAAGGTATGTGTTTATGTTGAGCTTGCCTTCCTTTCCATCTACCCTTTCACAATCCTTCCATGCATTATCCTTCTACATTCTATCATTTTTCATCATTTGCCTATTCCTCCTATCTTCCAACCTCACTCGCTTTACATAAAATTTTATCCTCCATTTTTCTCTTCCATCTCCCTTTCCCTATCAGCATCTTTGAGCATATCATTTTGAATCTTTGGCATATCATGGTTTATCCTTTCAAGGAGCATTATCTAAAAATCTTGCCTTCTTCCAAAAAAAAAAAAAAAAAATGAAAAGAAAAAAATTGAAAATGTGCCTTGGTGAAAATCTAAAAACAGGCACCTTAGTAGCAAAAGTAAAGAGAAATCAATTCATCCTATGGTGAAAACCACTCCCTTGTGGCACCTTGGATAAGTACCATGATGAAAACCTGGCAATCAAGCATCATGCATAGTTCTTCTACATATTTCATCCATTCCATCTTCTCTCTTTGATCTTGACAATGTTGATCTATACATGAACATTTGGCTATCTTGTGAGTTATTTTATAGTGATCTTGCTTTCATTACCTCAATTTTTAGCCTTCATATCCATCTTCCTCCATTCATTTTTGCCTATCGCTATCCTTTTCCCCTTTGGTCTTGATCTAATAAAAGAAAAGAAAAATAGTAAAACACGGTGCTATGAAGCCTCTTGACATGTCTACTCCTTTGGATTGCATCCTTTCTTGCTCTTCCATTATAATTTTTTGACTTATCCTATGCTAGCCTTTCATTACTTGTCCAAATGCGCTTTACATGACAATTTTTCCCTAGCTTGGGTATTCTTGAGGAGTTTGCCCTTGAGGATTTCTTCCCTTCATTATCTTTTATTCTCTTGTCTTCCATCTCTTCCATCAGCTTGTCAATCCCTCTTGTTCTCCACCTTGCTAGACATTGGGACTGCACGATATGATCTTGTTTGGGAGTTTGCAAGTGGAAAAAGATGCTATCAAATATACCAAGTATCAGAAAAAGTATTAGAACCAGTATCAGAACCAGTATCAGAACAAGTATCAGAACCAATATCAGAACAAGTATTAGAACACCTATTGGGGCTACACCTTTTGCTTTAGTTTATGGGTTTGAAGTGGTACTACCTATTGAGGTTGAAATCCCATTACTAAGAATCAGAATTCATGGTCTAGTAACTGATGATGACTACAGAGTTTCTAAGTTGCAAGAACTTGAACTACTAGATGAGTGCAGAAAAGCAGTGTATGATCATCTAAGAGTATATTAAAAGAGAATGTCTAGAGGCTACAACAAGAAAGTCAGACACAGAGAATTTCAGGTTGGTGATCTAGTCTTGAGAGAGAATCCTAAAAATCAATCACATCAAGAATGCAAGGGGAAGTTCAAACCCAACTGGCTGGGTCCCTTTGTAATCACTGCTACTTTTGGCTCTGGTGCCTATCAACTCTCAATGATTGAAGGAGAATAGCTCTGAGAACCAATCAACATTCTCCATCTGAAGAAATTCTATGCCTAAGGCATTCAGTCTATGGTAAAATATCCTGAAAAAATCTCCAAAATTAGAAAATGTCCTGAAAAAATGAACATCTTGGTGAAAAACTAGCAATAGGCACCTTGATGATTCACAAAAAAATTGAAAAATGAAAAATACAAAAAAATTAGAAAAAAAAAGTGCCTTGGTGAAAACCTAGAAACAGGCGCCTTGGTAGCAAAAATAGAATCTCTGCCAAGATGGTGAAAACCCGGCAAATGGGAACCACTTGTTCAAAATACTCCATCTATCAGCGCAATCTTGGTCTTTTCTAGCTTTCAGTCTTGCTTTAGTTTGTACATATCTCCTGGTTTGTTTCTGCATTTCCAATTTTTCAATAAGTCAATTTGTACACCAATCAGCTCAAGCATCTGAATCCTATCAATGTTCAAACTTGGGGGCAATCAATGTCATATCCTATGGTCTCCAGTGTATCTTAGACGTATCATATTCACTCAGAGTCCTTTGAAGCTTCACGTGAGTCAGTCAGTCAGTCTTGTCTCCAGAAAGGATTTTGCATCAACAACACAATCAAACATCAAAACTCAAACTGAAAACAATCTATACTTTTTACATGCTTTTATCTCCTTGTATGCTTACTGATTCACATTGAGATTTTTGCATATTTTGTTCCCATGAGCTCTTCGATGATGTCCTTTATAGGATTTAGAGAGTGATGATTGGGGGCATAATCTTTTCTTTGTCTTCTACTTGTATGTGAAAATCCAACAACTTTGAAAATTCTAGATTGAAATGGTGTCCAACTGTAAGAGCCTCTATCTCAAATTGGATGGCCACGCGTACCTCAACCATTGATACTCAAAAAATTCAAGGGAGTTTGATCTAACTATTGTCTCTTTTTGAGTGAGTTCTTTCTCCTATTGTGAAACACAATCTTACCTAAGGATGTGGATGATAAAGGGTCACTATGGGTAATTCACATTGGATTTCGAATGACCTCTTGATTGCTTGATGTGTTTGAATGCAAGGTGTATTCAGGTCATCATGACGTTTATGTTTTGATGCTTATACAAATTACTATATCAAAATGGACATGATATTCAGGTCATCCTAGCGTTTGTGCCTTGGTGCTTATATCTAATCTGACATTTCAAAAAAAACAAAATCAGTATTCATATATCCATGGTTGTTGATCAGTGGGTGTTGTATTGATTCTTGCGCATACAAATCGATATTCATATGTCTATGGTTTCATAGCTAGTGGGCATTGTATTGATTTATCCAGTTACCTAAAAGTTCAATGATGATAACAAATCGACACATGATCAGTGACTAGGTCCTAGGTCCTAGGTTGCATTTCATTCTGCATGTCTCTTTGCATTTTTGCATGATCTCACAGTAGTTGGCTAAACTTCAATGCGTAAACGATTCTTCAAATTGCATCTTCAAATCTAACAAGAGTTGAATCTCACATGAAGGTTCCTCCAACAAAATAGCAAGTAGAATCCTTTTTCGGGATCAAAATCAAAATCTGAGATCGTTCATATTATTCACTACTTGCATAATCAACCTTCAATCATAGTAGAAATCCATTTTTCAACTTAACTGATTATCTTCCATCAAACTATTGAAATTTCAACTTGGTCAACTATGGTCAACTCATGGTCAAACCTAGTCTACTTGGTTGTCTAGACCTCTAAACGATGTAGAATGCATTCTCAGACATGTTTAACCACTTCTCAAATCAATTAACATGCTTCTAAACTATCAACGCTGACTTTTCTTGTCAGATTTCAATTTTAATCCCGAAGGGGGCATGGTATTGCATATCATTCAAAGTTTGTAATCAAATTTGAAATCATATCTTTCCTCAGTAATCAAGACAACAACCACGTCTAGTTGTTGATTCATCAAAAGTCCTCATCGCTCAGGGCAAATCAATCATCACTCAGGGCATATCGGATTCATCAAGATCCATATCAATCTAGTATCCTCCTAATCTTGTAATTTGTATCAGCTTTTCGCAACCATCAGTTCATCAGTGGTCTTTCCTTGGTTCTTCGATAACTGAAGGGTTCAAATGTGATACCAACATGGTTCTGCTAAGACAATCGAGTTTAGAATCGGTCACTCACTTCTTCACAATCATAAGGTTCGGAATCAGGTGTTTTGACACTTTTTCGCAATCATCAGTTCATTTGTTGTTATAGTTAACATTATCTTTGGTCATTCATGACCTATTATCTTCATATCAATTTCAAACATCAGTTTCAATATCATACACAAACCTTCTTTGAACCACTGCGCTTCGCACAGTAATTCAAAGAGGGGAAAAATGTAATACCCCAAAAATGGGCTATAAGTTCATTAATCTTCTATATCAACATATCGAATGAAATCAACATCGAAGTCCTAACCAAAGGCACATCTGAGCATCATCGAATCTTAATTGATTATCTTAAACTCGAGGAATATTCCTAGTAATATTCCTAATTATCATAATTATCTTTAATTTAATGATTATTTGGTGATAAATCACATTTATCCTAAGTTTGATTAATTGAATATTCTAAATATTTAATTAATTAGATTTAATTCTGCCACTTGATTATTTAATTGAAGTTAATTTTATTTATTCCTAAATCGTATTATTTAAATTTGATAATAAATCAAAATGCCTATCATTAATTGATTAAATTCTTGTTTAATTAATTAAAGCAAGTTGTCATATTTAATGATATTATTTTTGAATAAAGTTTGATTAAATGATTGATTAACCCATAAATCAATTGTTTTATTTTTCAAAATCAGTTAAGTTGAGAATAAATCACTTTATTTATTTATTAATTCATGATTATCCATGTGCACAATCAAAGAGCAATTAAACTCCAAATCAAAAAATCAATGCAAGTTATTGACTTTTTGGAACTCAAAATCATTTTTGAGTTTTAAAGTTGATCTAAACTTATTTTTCATTTTTCAATTTTTTTAAATTTTTTATATTTTCAATTTTTTGTGAAACATCAAGGCGCCTATTGCTAGGTTTTCACCAAGATGTTCATTTTTTCAGGACATTTTCCAATTTTTAAAATTTTTTCAGGACATTTTACCATAGACTGAATGCCTTAGGCATAGAATTTCTTCAGATGAAGAACGTTGATTGGTTCTCAAAGATGTTCTCCTTCAATCATTGAAAGTTGATAGGCACTAGAGCCAAAAGTAGCAGTGATTACAAAGGGACCTAGGCAGTTGGGTTCAAACTTCCCCTTGCGTTCTCGATGTGATTGATTTTTAGGATTCTCTCTCAAGACTAGATCACCAACCTGAAATTCTCTGTGTCTAACTTTCTTGTTGTAGCCTCTAGACATTCTCTTCTGATATACTCTTAGATGATCATACGCTACTTGTCTGTGCTCATCTAGTAGTTCAAGTTCTTGCAACCTAGACACTCTGTAGTCATCATCAGTTACTAGACCATGCATTCTGATTCTTAGTGATGGGATTTCAACCTCAATAGGTAGTACCACTTCAAACCCATAAACTAGAGCAAAAAGTGTAGCCCCAGTAGGTGTTCTGATACCGGTTCTGATATTTAATTAATTAAGTAAAGCAAGTTGTCATATTTAATCATATTATTTTTTAATAAAGTTTGATTAAATGATTGATTAACCCATAAATCAATTGTTTTATTTTTCAAAATCAGTTAAGTTGAGAATAAATCACTTTATTTATTTATTAATTCATGATTATCCATGTGCACAATCAAAGAGCAGTTAAACTCCAAATCAAAAAATCAATGCAAGTTATTGACTTTTTGGAGTTAAACTTTTTAAAGTTGATCTAAACTTCTAATTTGAGTTAAAAAGTTGTTTTTGCATGATTTGCATGTTTTTCTGAATTAAATTATCTTTATTTTTAGATAACTCAAAAATCAACCTGAGTTATTTGAGTGATTTATGACTTTTTTTATACACCTCCAAAGCCCTAGATTTCTATAAATTAAGGCTTCAGCTCATCCCAAAAACATCTCATAATTTTGCAAGCTTACTTTGCCAAAGTCGTCTACGAATTTCACAACTATTTTGAAGAATTGGAATTTGGAGAATCAAAGCTTATTGCGAATCAAGTCTATTGTGAGATCAATTTGTTTTGTTTACATTCATTTAGATTCTTTTTCATATCATTGTTAGATCATTTTAGCATATCAATTTCCATATTAGCATAGATTCCATATCAAGTTTTCATATCATTGCATAGAAAATTAAAAAAATATAGATTAATTGCATTCATATTTCATATCAATTTTTGCATTCAAATCCTTCACTTAGGTGTTGTCAAGGTCACTAATCTCGATAACAATCTGAGAACATCATACTCGCACCTATTAGAAGGTAGTAAATCGCCTGGTTAGTTTAGCTTTCAATTCATTGCATGATTTCAATTTTTGCTAACCTCTATTATTTTACTTAAGTGTTGTGTCTACAGATCAGGTAAAAAATTCACACACACACCTTCTATTTAGAAGCAGATGAAAGATTGAAAGGCACCTTAAGGACATTGGATGAATCTGGTATTTGTCCCTGTAGGTGTGCATGAGCTTGTGATCGAGTAACTGCATTAGCTGATTGATTTTCTATATCTTTTCTTACAATTGTGATGACATTGCAATGCTCAGATAGACATGGTTCAACCATATTGATGATAGCATTGTTTCTAGAGTAGGCATAATTGACTTTAGCACCCATATTAGACTGAGAAGAAGAATCTTGTTTACCATGTTTAGGAAATGGTTCTGTGAATGCTGTATGATCATTATTGCTCTTATGATTGTCAATTGTGATTTCTCCATTATCAATTTTGTCTTGTATGATGTGCTTCAAGCGAACGTAGTTATTAGTCTTATGACCTTTATTGCGATGGAATTCATAGAAATCATTCTCTCTCCACCATTTCAGTTTCGGTTCAGGATCAAAGAATTTATCTCAGGCAAGTAGATGATTTTGTTTGCCAATAGAGTTTTCATGGTAGATTCTGAGGATTCTTCAAGAGGAGTGAATTTGCGATTAGGATCTATAGCCCAAGGTTTGTAATCAGATGACTTTTTGTTGGACTCTATTGCTTTAGCTTCAAAAGCTTTGATGGCTTGGGTACCAATAGTGAGATTGAAAGCAAGTGCCTTAGATGGGGCACATATATTATCAACAACACCATTTGTGACAATGCCTTTATTCTTATCAAAAGATACTTTCTTAATTTTGATTGCATTATCTACCATCTTATCAAAAGATGTATGATTTTGCATTTGTAAAGGGTAGTTGATTTCTGGAACAAGATTGTTGATGAAGATTTCCAACTTCTCAGTTTCTGGAATGGGTCTAGCATATAGAGAAAATTTCTTCCTCCATCTCTTGAGAAATGTTAGAAATGGTTCACCTGGATATTGTTTTAGACTGCAAATGTCGATCATGGTGACCGGATGTTAAATATTGTAGGAGTATTGTTGATATAATAGTTTGATTAACTCCTCAAAAGTTTTGATAGTTGGAGACATTCTAGAGAACCAAAGAATGGCTGCTCCTCCCAGAGATTAAGGGAAAAGACACATTAAGTAAGTTGGTTCATGCATAAAATCCATAGATTGAGTATAGAATTCTCTGACATGATCTTGAGGGTTAGGGTTTCCATCATAATTATCATATTTAGGCATCTCCACTCTTTTAGGGAATGGTGGCATGTACAAATCTTTATCAAATAGAAAATGGCATAGAGCTTCCATGGAGAACTCCTTAGGTTCCTTTTCTTTTTCAAGTTTGTTAAGTTTGACTTGCATGGCATGCATCTATTTCATCATAGCCGTGATAGGATTTTCTTCCTCATGTGTAATGATATCTTCCACATTAAATTTTGGAGGAAGTTTAGCTCCTTGATGAGCTAACTCTAGAAAGTATGCTTCTCTATCTTCTTTCAAGAAATGTTTCATCATTCTCTTGAAGTTATCATCATTTTGATATTGGGAAATTTTAGAAGGTGTAGGTTCTTGATCCATACCTTGTTGAGATTGATGTCCTTAAGATCTGTGATGTGTCCCTCCATGAGACATGTTAGGAGTTTTAGGGCTCCCTGGATTAGATTGAGGTGGAGTTTGTTGATTACCTTTATGAGTTGATGGAGGGGGTATGTAACTAGTTTTCAATCAAAAATTGCCAAGACCATCATCTTCATAAAGACCAGAATTGTAGAGTTGCTCAAGAGTTGGACCTATGCGAGTAGATAAAGTTGCAGTGTTAAGTGCTTCTCTGGATTTCTTATGTGAGGAAGCTCTAGGTTCCACCATTAACCTTGGGTGAAGCAAGAAAGCAAGATGAAGACAATTGAAGAATGACTTGATTCAAGAAGATCAAATGACGCAACCTTGTCAAGATTGAAGTGATTAAAGATTAGATCAGATGTAAATGAAGGATACTGTGCCACAATAGTGTGGGTAGATGCCCAATAGATGGTGAGCATGAGCTCGCAACACTTAGCCATTTTAGCAAAAAGAATGAATTTGAAGATAATTTTGACAAGGTTTTGACACAAGATGAAAAGGACTCAAATCGATAAATCAGAAGGCAAAATCAGACTCAAAGGATCACTTGAGGAAAATGAATGAATTTGTTCTAGTTTCTACTCTGTTCTTGATATAGTGATTTGTTTGTAAGATTTTGGAAATGGGTTGTAAAAACTGAGTCTCTGACAATTTTGACCACTTTCTAGCAATTTTTCAAAATTTCTCAAATGACTTTCTGCAGGATCATATGACAATGTGTATGCTATGAAATGATAGTTGAAAAAACTTGTATGACAATTGCAAAGCTCGCACGACAGTTGATAGCAGGATTTTGACTTTTACTTTTGACTGGTGGCAAAACTTGTACGACACTATACAAGCTATCATACGACAATACATGGGTTTTGAAACAACAATTGCCAAAACTCGTACGACTTTCTGACCTTGTGGGATGACTTTTGACTCCAAAAAGGAATTTTACTTCAGATTTTGCAAAATTTTTGGTTTTTAGTTTCAGATTGTTCACAAATTTTTCTGTCTAGGTTTGAAGATTATTCTAGGATCGTTCATTTTTAGTAACCAAATAGATAAACAAGCATGCAAAATAGCAAGCAAGTGATTCCAAGCATGTTTGAAAACAATGAACAAGGGACAAAGCAACCCTGCACATGAACAATCAAGTGATTGAATGTGCTAATCCCTAGGAGTGCTAATTGTGTATGTTCCAAAAAGTTTTTCAATAATGTACATAGTCCTAGAAAATGAAAAATTTGGCCTCACTAGGGTTTGTAGTAATGGTCTGGCTCTACAACTTTGGTGATCTCAAGAGGGCGAACTCCAATCTAGGTGCACTGGGGTTTTGACATAGTTCGAGAAATTAATCAATTAGGAGCTGCTAGGGAGATCTGACAGCCCAACAAGAGACCACACCTATGAAGATTTCCTCCACAAGGACATTTATATAGTGGCTACTGCTACCATAGTGAAAATGGCTATTACCGCTTGAGGTTTTGTCCACGTGGTTGAACTAATTAAGGGAATGTCCACTATGATTAACCCTCTCTAAAGGTGACTCACAAAAGATACCACATGGAGACTAGTTCCATATTCAAGGATCTGAGTTTCTTATACTACCCAAAAAGGGAGTAGAGCATAGTCCTCTAGCCTTTTCACTTTTAACCAAAATAAAGCAAACAGATTAATCCAACACACTAAGACCAAGATTATCTCACAAAGATCTATGATGTCAACCGCTTATGATCTATCAACCCCTTTGAAGAGAGAATGTATTAATCAAAAGTTGAAGATACACGAATCTAGTAGAATGTGAGACTCTCAGTAACCTCCCTACCTACAAGGGGATCCTTCGTCAAGAAGTGCTTTGCATGCATGAACAAGTAGAAGAATCCCACTCTCTTGAGATCATCCACAAATAGTGTTCATAGTTCCTATTTACTATGTGTAACAGATATTCAGAAAGCAAATCTATGTTCATTTTATAGCCCAAAATGAAGTCTGTGATATGAAAGCAAGAAAAGTCACACAAGCTTGACACGTGAGAGTTCATTTTAATCCAAATTGAAATGTTATCAGCTTGAGAAGAATACCTGAATTCCTTGCAACGTGCTTAGTAGATTTTTACCTATTTGAGCAATTTAGTTGCACTTTTTCCAATTAGATTCAGCAAATATCAATAAAAATAGAAGATTTCAATTGTTAGGGTTAGCTGTTAGTCCAAATCTGGAAATCAAATCTGAAAAACTACCAAAAATTCTGAAATGACAATTGAATCCTAGAGTCAAAACTTGTACAATAATGGGTTACCTCCCAGACGATAGTCTGGAAACTCGTACGACAGTGGGTGTCTTCTCATACAATAATTGAGCTTCCAAATGACAATGTGCAGCTTGTGATACGAGCCTCGATAAGATCACCTATCATACTATAGTGGGTACCTCCTAATATGACTTTTTGACAAAAGTCATACGAAAAATGTACGGACAAAAAATAAAAGATCACCGTTTTAACCAAAAAATTACAAGAAATTGATAGAAATTGAATGGAAACCCATTTTAGGGCCCCATGGTGGGTGCTAGAAATGTGTGTGTGAATTTTGTACCTAGTTGTAGACACAACACTTTAGTAAAACATTGGAGGTTAGCCAAAAACCAAAATCGTGCAATGAAATGGAAACTATGCTAACCAAACGATTTACTACTTTCTAGTAGATGTGAGTATGATACTCTCAGATCAAACCGAGACCCGTTACAATGCAACACCTAAATGAAAGATTTGAATGCAAAAATATGAAAGACTATGAATGTAGATTATTCTATATTTTTGTATTTTCTATGCAATAATATGAAATTTGTATGAATCTAAGCTATATAAATGAAATGGAATGTAGATTTAATCTAAGAATGCTATGAATGAGTATGAAATCTATGATATGATACTATGCAAAAGCTAATTATCAACTATGAAAGATCTCACAAATCACCTGTCACAAGTGCTCAATCCGTCAATCGCTAATTCGCCAAAGTAATTGTGCAAATTTGAGTGTTTATAAAAATGAAGAACTAAGCCTTGATTTTATAGAAATTCAGGGATTTGAGGATGCAAGAGAAAAGCCATAAATCACTCTTGATAAACTCAGGTTGATTTTTGAGTTATCAAGAAATTAGAGATAATTAACTCACAAAAATCATGCAAAAGGAGAGTTTTACTCAAAATATAGTTTAGATCAAATTTCAACTCATCATCAGATGTTGAGTTTCAATTTTAAAATTGATTGTTAATTTCTAGATGCCTACTTTTTTGATTGTGCATGATTTAATTATAAATTAATTTAAAAATAAAATGATTTATTCTCAACTTAACTGATTTTTGAAATAAAACAACTGATTTATGGGTTAATCAATTATTAAATCAAACTTTTATTCAAAAACTATATTATTAAATATTGACAAATGTCTTTAATCAATTAAATAAGAATTTAATCAATTAGTCATGAGATTTTAGATTTATTGTCAAAATTAAATGATACAATTTAGGAATAAATATAATTAATGTAATTAAATAATTAAGTGGCAGTATTAAATCTAATTAATTAAATATTCAGAATATTCAATTAATCAAACTTTAGGATAAATAAGATTTATTGACAAATAATCATTTAATTAAGAATAATTATGATAAATTAGGAATATTCAAGGAATATTCCCTGATGTAGAATTAAGAATAATCAATTAAGATTCAATGATGTTCAGATGTGCCTTAGATTAGGACTTCGATGTCAATTTCATTCGATTTGTAGATGTAGGAGGTTAATGAACCTATAGCCCATTTTTGGGGTATTACAAGAAGAACTCGATCATCTAAATGTACCATGGATTGATCTGAGAAAGAAATTTGCATGTTTATTTAGTGTTTTTTTTATAGTTCATTTTGGTGTGCAAGTTTAGGTTGTATTCTTTGTTTCATTGTTTGTAAATAAATATTTCTTTTGTGACCAGTTCACTGGTCTATACAGGGTTGAGAGACCAAAAATGGCTCTAGCATGAGTTCCACCAATGGGTACTATATGAAATTGTGGGATACACTAGAGAAATGTATATATTGTGTAAATATAGAGTCTTGTATTAAAATTTGTAGGAGAAAATCAGTTTTGGCATTAAGCCCTAGGCAAGTCACAATGTACCCGACTAGGAGGCTTGACAGTTGCAGACAATAGATGGAGGGTTTGTGGGATTGGTAAACTCAATCCAGTGTCAACATAGTGAATAACATAGGTTAAAAGAGTTAGGATAATGTAGGATAAGATATGGTAAATCTTGTGAAGTGAGTTTTGAAACCAATTCATCATTGTAACTAGGAAAAGCTAATAGCCCTTAAAAATAGGCCTAAATATAGAAAGGTGATGTAAGAATGTAGTGAGGCTTGGAAACCTTGAATATCTTCAAGGTCTTCAGAAAGGGTATCTAAAATTCAAATTTGTTTGGGGACTTGTTTGGGAAGTTGCAGAGATATAGCCTGGAAGGTGTGCAATGAGACCTAATTAGGCCTAAAAAGGCTAGTAGTCTTTTTTACTCATTTTGAAGAGATCGACTCATAACCCTAGAAGTTTGGAAAATAGATCATCTAAAAACCATTAAAAATAAGCAATTAGAAGACCTTCCATCTAGTTTTCAAAGGAATCATATTTGATGGAGTATGGAGATGGACTTAGAGAGTTGAGTCCAAGGAGAGTAAATGGAGGTAGAATTGGAATTGCCCTTGGTAGTGAGGTCTTGGAGTGAGGGGAGATTGAGGAAAGAATTCCTCTAGTGTAGGGTCTTGATATAACCCTAGATAGGTCAAGAGAAAGACCTAGGAGTGGTCCTAAAGGGTTAGGGCTTGTTGTGAAGAGATCTCCCTACCAAATTGGTATCAAAGCCTACAAGGTTAGGGCTAGAGGTATATGTCACAATCAGTGGGTGAGTCAACCATGGTGACAAATGTAGAGTTGTCTAGGGAAGTAACAAAGCAGAAAGAAGAGAATAGAATTCTTAGGAAGAATTGGTAGCCCTTAGAGATAAGGTAGGGGAGGTGGAAGAAAAGAGTGAATTGGTAAGTGAGAAATTGAAGGAAAATGGAGACAAGGGTAGGGTTTTAGATGAAGATGATTAAGTCCCTGAACCTGATCCACCTATGCAAGAAGAGCCTTTTCTCAAATCCGTCAAATCCATTGGAGGCAAAGCTCTTGAATGGGAACCTTTTTTTAGTGGGAAGATGGACCCTGAATTGGTGATGGAATGGATAGAGGGGATGGAGGACCACTTTGAGTGTGAAGGGGTTAGTGAGGCTCAAAAGGTGAAGGTGGCCAAATCTAGGATGAGGCAACCAGCATTAAGTTGGTGGAAGTTCCTACAAACTGAAAGGGAAAAGGAAGGTACAAACCTCATAGCTAGTTGGACAGCTATGGTAGCCAAGATCAAGGAGAACTACTTGCTAGAAGACTTTGAAATCCAATTTTATAAGAAGAGGAAAAACCTTAGGCAAAGGGAAATGGATGTTGCATCCTATACCAAAGAGTTCCAAAAGCTATGCTTGAGATCCAAGATCCAAGAAGAAGAAAGTGTCAAGGTAGCTCGATATTTGAATGGACTTAGGTGGAGTATCCAAGAATAAATCAGTTTATTAAGCCCCACTACTATCCATAGGTGCTATAAATTGGCCATGAAAGTGGAAGAAAAAGGTAGGAAGCAACAAGAAACTACTTCAAGAGGTAGAGGAAGAGGAAGAGACTCAAGAGGGAGTCATAGAGGCAATTATAGTGGTAAAGGCAATGAATTAAAGAATCACACTGAAGCCAAGCTGATTGAAAAATAAAGTGATCCAAGTAATAGAGGTAATTTCAATAGAGGAAGATGGTTCCATAGTGGTGGAAGAGGAAGATTTGGAGGATTGGGTAGAGGTTCACACTTTTCAAGCAAGAAATGTTATAATTGTGGTCAATTAGGCCATCCTTCCTATAGATGCCCTGATAAAGCATCAAGTTCATAAGGAGAGAAGAGGATAGCCTATGATCAAGAGGAAGTTGGAAGTGTTAAAGATCTAGAAGTGAGTCTTGATTCAAAAAATGGAGAGAATCTCATGTTTAGAAGAGTCTTGCTCAAGGAACCGGTCAAAAAGGAACCCAAACAAAGAAGGGCACTATTTAGGATCAAGTGCAAGATCCTTGGAAAGGTGTGAAAAGTCATCATAGACTCAGGCTCTACAAACAATATTATCTTAGAGGGGGCAGCCCAAAAGTTGAAACTCACTAGGATACCTCATACTCACCCCTACAAAGTTACTTGGCTGAATAAAGGGTAAAACATCTTAGTGAATGAACAAGTGTGGGTTGAATTTATCATTGGTGAATATCAAGACAAGATGCAATGTGATATCTTTCCAATGGATTCTTTCCATCTATTATTGGATAGACCATGGCAACATGACTGAGATGCAATCCATCATGGGAAGAAAGATTTATATACCTTCAAGAAGAATGGGGTCACATATAAGATATAGTCACTTGTTGAAGAAGGAGCATAAAATTTAGGGGATACTAATGTAATTCTCAAGAGTGGTAAGGATTTATTGAGTGAACTCAAAGAAGAAGAAGGTGTTGGAGTAGCCATTATTGTCAAGTGTAAGGAGGAAGATAAACCTCAAAAACACTTGTACCTATGGAAGTGAGGCAGCTATTGGAGCAGTTCAAAGACATCATTAGTGATGGAACACCAACCACTTTACCACCTTAAAGAGAAATTAGTCACCAAATATACTTCATACCAGGGGCATCCTTGCCTAACAAAGCAACCTACAAGATGACACCAGACCAAAATAAGGAGATAGCAATACAAGTTCAAGAGTTACTTGATCAAGGGATAATCAGAAAGAGCATAAGTCCATGTGATGTCCTAGTGGTCTTGGCACCCAAGAAAGGGGGTAAGTGGAGAATGTGTACTAAGTATAGGGCAATAAATAGGATAACAATCATGTATAGATTTCCTATCCCTAGAATACAAGATCTTATGGATTGTCTTGGAGGGTCTAGGTACTTCACTAAAATTGGCCTTAAGAGTGGGTACCATCAAATTAGGATGAAAGAGGGGGATGAATGGAAGTCATATTTTAAAACCACATAAGGTCTTTATGAATGGTTAGTTATGCCCTTTGGGATTACAAATGCACCTAGTACATTCATGATACTAATGAATGAAGTCTTGAAGGATTATATAGGAAGGTTTGTAGTGGTATACTTAGATGATATCCTCATCTTTAGTAAGACAAAAGAAGAACACATGAAACACCTAGAAATTGTCTTAAAAATGTTGCATGAAGAGAAGCTAGCCATTAACCTAGAAAAGAGTGAATTCTTGAAACAAGAACTAGTTTACCTAGGTTTTGTAGTCTCCCAAGGTGACATAAAAATGGACCCATGTAAGGTAGAAGCTATCCTCAATTGGCGCACTCCCAAAATAGGGACTGATGTAAGGATTTTTCATGGGTTGGCTCAGTTTTATAGGAAGTGTATTAAAGGTTTTAGTGAGATATGTGCACCTCTACTGGATACCATAAAAGGTGGAGTCAAAACCAAGTTCAAATGGACCAAGAAGGATAATGAAGGATTTGAGAAGTTGACACAAAAAGTGGCTATGCAACCCATCCTAGTATTTCCAAGTTTTTATAAGTTATTTATTGTGAAATGTGATGCAAGTAACATATTTGTGGGAGCAATCCTTAACCAAGAAGGGAGACTGGTGGCATTTTTAATTGAAAGGTTGAATGAAGCTAAATCAAGGTATTCATTTTTTTATTTATAACTTTATGCATTGATTCAAGCCCTTAAGAAGTGGAGGCACTATCTTTTGCCCAAAGATTTTTTTGTCTACACTAATAATCAAACCTTAAGCTACATAAATACTCAAGACAAGTTAAGTTATAGGCACATCAAGTGGATGGATTTTCTTCAAGCCTATACCTTCATTATCAAATATAAGAAGGGCCTAAATAATAAAGTAGGAGATGCAATTAGTCAGAGATTGCTCACTGTCCAAGAGATTCAACTACAAAGTATTGGCATAGAAGGGTTCAAAGATCTCTATGAGGTTGATGAAGACTTTTAAAAAGTATACAAGGTGTGTGTTGAGTTTGAGAATCACTTTCATAGTGAATTTGTCAACTATACTTTACAAAATGGTTTATTGTTTAAGGGTAATCAACTATGTGTACCCAAGGGGTCTATGAGGGAAAAAATCATACAAGAGAAGCATAATGGAAGCCTTAGTGGGAATTTTAGTTTGAACAAGACATTGGACCTGGTGCAAAGATTCTATTATTGGCCAAAGATGACAAGAGATGTAAGGAGGTATGTTGAGCAATGTGTAATTTGTCAAAAAGCTAAGGGCACATCCTCTAATGCAAGGATGTACCAACCTTTACCTATTCCAACTAGGCCATGGGAGTGCCTTAGCATGGATTTTATAGTGGGCTTACCAAGGAAAACTGTTGGCTTTGACAATTTTTTTGTAGTAGTGGATAGATTTAGCAAAATGAGCTACTTTATCCCTTGTAAAATAACTCATGATGCCATCTATATTGCTCATCTCTTCTTCAAAGAGGTGGTGAGGATTCATGCTTACAATTAGTATTGTGTCATATAGTGATGTAAAATTCATTAGGCACTTTTAGAAAACTTAGTGGAAAATATTGGGCACAAATCTTGCATTTCATTTAGCATATCATCCACAAATGGATGGTCAAACATAGGTGATTAATAGAGTGCTTGGGAATCTTCTTAGGTATCTCACAAAGGAGTATGGGAAAATGTGGGATCAAGTGTTTCCACAAGCTGAATTTTCTTAAAATGAAAGTGCCAATAGGTCTACCTGTAAGAGCCCATTTGAGATAGTTTGTGGCATCCACCCAAGGGGAGTATGTGAACTCAGAGAGTTAAGCAACCATGGAGAAGTGAGTGGCCATGTTGAAGATTTTTCTCAATCAATGCAAGAAGTAAATGAACAAGTAAGGAGGATACTATTGGAATCTAATCAAAAGCTCAAGGCTAAAGTGAATGAGAGAAGGAAAGAATTGCAGTTTGAAGTTGGAGATTGGGTGATGGCACACCTCAACAAAGATAGACTCCAAAAGGGTATTCCCAAAAAGTTGCAAATGAGGAGAGTAGGACCATGTAAATTCCTAGCTAAATATGGACACAATGCTTATAAGATAGGCTTACCCAAAGAGATAGCCATATCTCCCATTTTCAATAATCAAGATCTTTTTAAATATAAAGGCCCTAATGTAATAGAGGAAGAACACAGTCCTGATATAAATGCAAATGTAAAAGACCTCAAAATCCCTGTACAACTGAAACCCCAAGCTAAGAAATTCCTAGACTCAAGGGTCAAGAATAAAACAAGCCATGGTGTCTACATGGAACCCCTCATCAAGTGGAGACAATAACTAGAATATGAAGCTACTTGGATAGCAGAAAACAACTTCAAAAAGATGGGAATCAGTTTGGATCTCTTAACCCCTAGTGTAACTTGACCTTCTTGCCGCATGGGAGAATGGTGTAGGAGAACCTAGGGTCTTTAGGCTACCCTAATCTAAGTTTTCTCTTGTAAGTGACCTTATCCAATTCACTATGTAATAAGGACCTGATAAGCATCCCAAGTGTGAAGTGAAGTCTTAGTAAGTCCTTAGGAAGTGTAGGCAAGTGTTTGTCAAGGTCTTCTTAGGACTTGTCTAGTTTTTGGTCTTCTTTGTGAAAGTTTCTAACTTAATCTCTAGGTGTTCAAAGGTAAAGTTGACTTCCCAATGTGTGGGAATGAAGGAAGAAAAATTTCAACTAGGTTTGGTTATACCCTTGTGATCAATTTAAACTCATTTGAGTGATCTAAGGGAAATCGACAACAAAAGTTGTCATGACAAGAATCGACTAAGTTGTCTTAAGGTGTGTAGAATCAATTAGGGATTTTTTTGGGTAGTTTTTCTCAAACCATAGACCTATTTAAGTCATTTTCTAACTAGTGCTAAAGGTTGGAATCATTTTTACTATCTTTTACTCAATTTTAATACACTGGTAATCTCTACAAACCAGGAGCAGTGAGAAGAACTCGATCATCCAAATGTACCATGGATTGATTTGAGCAAGAAATTTGTATGTTTATTTAGTGTTTTTTTTATAGTTCATTTTGGTGTGCAATTTTAGGTTGTAGTCTTTCTTTCATTATTTGTAAATAAATCTTTCCTCTATGACCAATTCACTGGTCTATATAGGGTTGAGAGACCAAAAATGGCTCTATCATGAGTTCCATCAGTGGGTATCGTACGGCCTTGTGGGATATGATAGAGAAATGTATATATTGTTTAAATATGGAGTCTTGTCTTCAAATTTTTAGGAGAGCCAATTTTTGCATCAAGCCCTAGGCGAATCATAGTGAACTTAGCTAGGAGGCTTGATAGTTGCAGACAATAGATGGAGGGTTTGTGGGATTGGTAAACTCAATCCAATGTTAAGGTAGTGAAGAAAAGATGTTAAAGAGTCAGGATAATGAAGGAGAAGAGATGGTAAATCTTGTGAAGTGAGTTTTGAAACCAATTCATCATTATAAATAGGAAAATCTAGTAGCCCTTAAAAATAGGCCTAAATATAGAAAGGTGATGTACGGATGCAGTGAGGCTTGGAACCCTAAAAATCTTCAAGGTCTTCGATAAGGGTATCTAAAATTTAAATTTTTTTGGGGACTTTCTTGGGAAGTTGCAGATTTATAGCCCGGAAGGTGTGCAAGGAGACCTAATTAGGCCTAAAAAGACTAGTAGCCTTTTGACTCAGTTTGAAGAGATTGAATCATAACCCTAGAATTTTGGGAACTAGATCATCTCAAAATCATTGAAAATGAACAATTAGAAGAGATTTCATCTAGTTTGAAAAGGAATCATATTTGATGGAGTACGGAGATGGACTTAGAGAGTTGAGTTGAAGGAGAATAAATAGAGGTAGAATTGGAATTTCACTTGGTAGTGAGGTCTTGGAGTGAGGGGAGATTGAGGAAAGAATTAATCTAGTTTAGGGTCTTGATAGAACCCTAAATAGGTCAAGAGAAAGACCTAGGAGTGGTCCTAAAGGGTTAGGGCTTGTTGTGAAGAGATCTCCCTACTAGACCAATTTTTAAAGATCTATTTTTTTACAAATTATTTCTCATAAAAATTAAAAACATAAAGAACAACCCCCATTTAGATTTTTAAGAGCTTTCCATAAATATAAAATTTTCAAATAAATTCTCTGATTTGCACCCAAAGTTCATTTTTTTTGAAAAATCATAAAAAATAATTATAAATTGCACAATAATGATTAGAAAAATCTTATTTTTGGACTGTATCCTCTTGACTGCAACCCTAACCTACAAAAAAAATTCATGGAACAATTATAAACCATTTGGAAGATATGACCAAATCTTTGAAAACCCTACATGCAACAATAAATCAGCAAAGAAAACCTGCATGGAAATATAGAAGAGAAATTCATCGTATTTTTAGTATGTTCACATCGGGTTCACCAAATTTCATAGGGAAAACTTATGCAATCTTAAACAAACAAATCAGTAGCACCAAACTAATCAAGAAATCTACTAATCATCATTAAACCCTACAAAAAAAAATAACAAGTGTCATATTTAGAAATTAACAAACTAATGCAAGCATGAAAACCAAATGATACTCAAGGCTTCTATTACTTCTCTTCTCCTTATTGAGGTGTGGCACTCATTTTTTATTCCAACATCACCTTGACTCAAATATCTGAGAAATGATAACTTGATAAAAACCTATAGCATAAGTTCAATATAATATTGAGAGATTCAATTGTGAGAAATGAAGGTTTCTTATATAAATTTTCAATTAATCCACAGATGGTTGAGATCAATTCTGGAAAGGAAGATTGGACAAATGACATAATTCAAGAATGGAGAAGATTTGGGTAACCTTCCAAAAAAATAGATTCAATTCCAATTTCACTCAAAAAGCGGAGAGATAAAAGAGGAAATAAAGATGAGACAATTTAGTTGATTTTTTGAAAGATAAGAGTTTCCAAATTTGAAATTTAAGAAAATAATTATTTTCTTATTTAAAATGATTTTTCATTCTTCGTACCTAGAGAGATCATGTCAAAAATACATATCCCAATATAAAAACCATCTATACCTAACATGTCGGCCACGTGATAGATCCAAACAATTAATTTTATCAAGAAAAATCAAACATATTTTGACCAACTCAACCTACATCTTGATAAAATGATCTACCTCAATCAATGTAATGAAAACTCATCACCATAAATAAGATTAGACATATCAGCATGATAATGGGATTACAAATCATTCATCACAATATGATCACTAGTCATCAACATAAGATCTACCATCGGTAACACAAAAACATTGTCACCTGTCACTGAAACAACTTTTGCATCCTCAAAACATGCTTACTGATCAATCAAATTAGTTGTGATCATAACCATGTACTCTATTACATGAACAGTTGCAAAGATTAAGGAAATCATAATGGATATGGTAATGTGCTAAGACAAGTAAATAAAGTATATTTCTAGATCTTTGGTAATATAATAGTGCCGACTCCGTGTGTATCATTTGCATAAGTTTCTATTATATTTTGTATGACAATTATGGGGCCGACTGGAAGGCTAATTCTGTATAAGTATAGATTGGTTTTTTGAAAGTGATGTATGGAATGATTTATGATGATGGAGTAAGTTTTCAAATATAAGAGCAGAGATCAGATGCGAGATCATAAAGAGGCTGAGCTACAATTGGAACTATCTAATCAAGATAAGTGCTTGTAGTGTTCCCCCTTTTGAGAACTATTTTTGGGACAGTATTGATTGTAAGAGCAGTTTTCTCACCACCTTTAACTAGGTGTTTTGTATACCCCTAACAAGGTTTTGTTTTCCTCTAACAAGGAAATGTACTATGTATCAATCAGCTCCTAATAGGGCTAGATCTCCTAACAGGGATACTATATTTTAGTAAATATTTATGGGTACCATCCCCGTTGGGGTTTTCCCTTTGGCCAGGGTTTCCTCAAGAACAAATCATGGTGTCATGAGTAATGTGTTATGCTTATATGTTCTTTTCATTTCTGCATTACTTTGGATTGTTTATAATTGTTTGAAGTTGAAATCAAAGTTCTGTAATACTGTCTTCACATACCTTTCAATCACTGTATCTCATAGATCTGGTAACCAAAACTTATGCACTCTTAACTAAAGCATGCACACATCCCAAAATACCTTCAATTAACTTCACATGCCATAATTCCTCATATATCTTCATCGTTGACCAAAACTGTGCCACTATACCCTGTCAACCTGATTTTGTACTTAGTCATTTTTATGACTAAGACTCAAGTGGCAATCTCCTTAACATGTGATCATTCAAACATAAGTGTTTCCATAAATGACAACCCTTGAATGATTCCTAGTACTCTAAAACATCACATGCCAACATGAACCGTGTTAAATATTTGTGTCTTCTTGTTCTACTTATGTGTGATTTATTCCTTTGCATTATTGAATATATTTACATGTAACTGTTAAATTTCTATATTCTAATACTAACACACACCACCTAACTCACCATAGATTTGATAAACTGATCAAATCACTCATTGTTAGTAACAAATTGTTCTAGAAATTGCCTTGTCACACTTCAATCATTCATAACTTATATAAATAATGCATTCAATAGTTGCGGTTATACAATTATCATATAGAGACATTCCCAAGTCTCCCTTAAGAATCACAACCATTGGAACCACTTGAAACATATTTTTCATTCTTCTCACATAATTGGAAACACACTAAGAATACTAGTCAATACTTTATATCAATAACAACACAATAAAAAATCATCTCAATACCAAATCTATATCATCATTGTACCACTGTACCATCACATCATTAGTTATGCCAACATATTGTATACTACCTTGGACATTCTATTGATCAATATTCACTTTGATCATGATTGAGAACATCAATATCACATTACAAGACTAGTAACATAAACCAAATAACCTAGTCACCATAAGAACACAAAAGAAAACTCAAGAGGAAGAACCATCAAATTCAACACTAAATTATAAAGGATGCCAAAAACTTCAACAATAACTTAAGTGTGACCAAAGGTTACAAGATATATAGTGTAGCATTGTAAATTGCATTTCTATGTAATTGCTCACTTAACTAGGTCCTATTTTAGCATGTATGACCTCCCACATTTGGTCATGTTCATCCCAACTAAATTTTAAATTCTATCTTCTCCTTCACAATTAGGACCCCAAACTCTCATTTGTGACTGTGTTGAGGGACAAAGGAACCTTGAGTGCCCCGCTCCAAAGAATAATGCTCTTGGGTGCCCTTCTCCCCAATGTTTGGGACCAAAATGAAATCTCTTAATGATCACCTTGTTTGAGCAGTAATTTTAAACCCATGTCAACATACTTTGAGTTTAACACCCCAAAATATTTGGGAGAGGTATATAAGAAAGGTGTCCTCCCTAATTTGGAAAGGAAATCAAGTTATTTCAAGCTCTCAACTATAATTTTGCATCTTAAGTTTGCAAGATAAAATATTTAGCATTCAAGGCATTTCATCCCACCATATTCTTCATTGTTGCAGGCTTCAAATACCTTCATGAAAGCATGTCTTTTATGATTCCCTTTTAGGTTTTTTTGTGGAGTTATGTTTTTGCATTCATATTTTTTATCACCTTCAAAGATAATTTCATCATCAAGGTATAAGACATCTAAATTCTCAGTTTTAACCTCTGCTACATACCAACATGCTTTACTTTCAAGTATATTTCATTTTAATTTACAAATTAATTCCTCAACCAAGGTTTGACTTAGGAACACTCCTTTCTACAAAAAATTTCCCTCTTTTCTATACACACAAATAGGTGATAGATATGTGGAAAAACTTACAAATAGATCAGAGGAGAGGTACAATCTATAATTCATCAGATCATAGATTACCAGTAGGCCAAGCTAGACAACCTAGTCTAGGAAGTAGGCAAACCTTGGCATCCTATTCCCTCTATTTAACCCATAAATTAGACCATAGGTCAATTATAGTCTATATTTGTTGGATATTTTTCTAGAATCTATTTGTTAATTTTTTCTCCCTATGCAAGTAGAAAACCATTGTTTCACTCTATTTAGCCCTACTTATTGCATTCTTAATCCTAGATTGCATAGTCATAGTACCCCATATAAAATAACCACTGGATCCACTTTATCCTTGAGTCGTATTGATCCTAGAGGTTCATTATACTTCCAATGTAGTGGGATGACCATGAAGTAGATTCCTTATCTCTTGCATAAACTTGTGGATCCTATTTCTTATTTTCCCACATTAAATTTCAATGAACTTGACGTCTTACATCTTACTTTTGAGTTGTATATATAAATATGATTTATATGCATTTCATTAACATATATTCACACCATATCACAACTTCATTTCATGCATTTAGAGATCTAGGTTCACCATATTACATTTTGGTGAACCCAACTCTTTTCACACACTTTTGATTTGTACATATGGTTTGGGTATGTTTAACTTTCATAATGGAATTAACTAAATTTAATTGGTTTTATATTTCACATGAGATCACATTGCTTCTTAGTTACATTTATCAAAATCATGTGTTAGATAATGGCTTCTTTCACTTCATGTTGCTTGCATTCTTTCATGGTACTCTTAAATATGGTATCATGAGAATTTAAAATATATTTCTTACTTGTAGGTATTTTATCAAAGCTTTATCTATATGAAATGTTGTTATATTATAATGTTTTTAATAAAAATAATGGAATATGTAGATATCATAAGATATTTTGTAGAAAGTGACAATCCTAAAGATGGCATTGAAATGAACAACATTACTATCTATCATATGTTATCTTTTGTTAATGTCGATAGAGTCCACACTCCTATTAATACTCACCCTAATAAGACTAATATATCTTCTCCTCACAAAGGTACCTTAGTGCAAGAGTCTAAGCATGTTAGTCTAAGTACTTCCCTATAACCTCTTCATTCTCCTAGATCTTATCTTTTCCATCAAATTATCCTAAATCCGAATGATGTTATGCATTTTATTCATGATCTATCTCCTAGAATAGCATTAATTAAATTTTAAGATGAGACTTCTTATTGCCAACCTAATAAAATGTATGTGACTAATGGTGATAAGATTAGGAATATCCTTGTAGAGGCCAATCCTCCTACCCATCCTCAGATAACACCTTTCGATAAACTACAAGATGAAAACATTCAACCTTCTCAATTAAAGACCTATTATGAGGTCGGTTATGAAATTATTTTATAAGAAAGGATATAGGGGACACGGTCTTAGAATAATAGAACAGGGAATGATAATTCATATCCAAGCCCCCCACCTTTATTATCAACCCTTTTACCAAAATATTTAAACATTACTAAAGATCATTTGGCCTTGGTTAAGAGAATCTTTTGGAGACTTAAATATGAAAATAATATTAAATTCCCCTTTCAAAAATTTCCAAAGAATAAAAAATTAAATAACAATAATGTGCATTACCTCTTTTATCATAATACTCTTTCTAATTGTGTTCACTTCAAACAATTTGTTCAAGATTTTGTTGATAATTTCTTATCCATGTTACAACATATTGTATGCATTTTCTTTAAATTAAAAAGATTGTGAATTATCATTCCCTTCACCTATTATTTTTCTCCACACTATGTAGTCTTAGTAGCTTACCTTATTCGAAGCTCTTTCTTTTGCATGGTGCTATGCTTCCATATACAAACTTACTTTGTGAAAAACATAATGGATCCTTCTCGTATCATTCATGCTTTGGGGGAAAGGTTTCTCTTTTCAATATATTATCCTTTCTAAGGATCCACTTTTTTTTATTAGGGATTCTCTTTTTACAAGAGGTGTTATTCTTGGTGAAAACCTTTTCCTTTCTTTAAAGTGTATGTATATCATAAAAAAATACATTACTTGGTGGCTTAAAGGTTGTCATCCTTCATTAATAATCTATTTACCTAGCAATGTGGAAAGTGTGGATTCTTATTGTCCTTCCCCTCCTTTGGACAATGATGTTATGTTTGTTTAATATATCTGTAGACTAGGATTTGAGAGTGCACCTAAACCTGTTTTGAAGGCCAAAGACAAACAAATGTCATAGCATATAATCAAATCAAATTCAAAGGTAAACAAACTAAAATCAAAGCCACCTCAGTTTAAGCTTAAAACGGATGCGCCCATGCACCGTTTGATATGCTTAGATATAGAGGGATGTGGGTGTGCAAACTCAAGCACTTGGAGCATGCAAGATGAATGATTTGAGGATCAAGAAGACCCAAAATGACACAAAATAGGTATGAGGAACCTATTTTGCCTCAAAGGCCTCAAGAACACACAAATATGCAAAGCTAAATGAAAGAACTAAGATTAAAACAAGAAATGAATCTATGTTAATCCATTTAAGCTAATTTAGATGTGATTTAAACTTGAAAATGATCTAAAATGATGAACTTATGCTTATGCTAGAATGAAAATGGCATTATAACTTTGCTATTGAGTTTGAGAGTTGAGAGATGATTTGCCTTAGGAAGTGAGGGTATTTATAGGATTTCTAAAGGCTTGGGGTAGGAGGAATGAATGGCCAGGATTGAAATCCTTAAGAGAGGCCAAGATTCACTCAAAGGGAAGCACATGGATTGTGCTAGTTCTCAGCCAATCAGGAGGTGACACATGTCACAAGGTGAGTGGATGAAGGGAAGGGCAAAGAGGAGTCAACAAAGGGGGCTCCAAGCTCATAACTCTCCAAATAAATGCTTGTAAGAGCAATGAATGGGCTTTAAGAGGCTTTGAAGACTTTGGGGAAGCAATAAATGCTTTGTGGTTGAGATATTTGGAAGGAAAGACTTTGCCTTGGTTTAGGAAAGTCTTAAGCTTGGTTAGGATTGCACAAAGGTTTAAGGGTAGGATTAGGATTAGATTAGGACAAAAAAAAGGATTAGGATGGGTGAAGAGGGTGGATTTGAGAAGATTCTAGAAGAGTCTAGATTTCTCCTTAGTTTCATGGAATAAAAGTTATTCATTCCAAAAGCTTAAATTTTAGGAATATTTATTAAAATATTTTCAATAAATATGAAAATTAAATATTTAACCTTAATTAAATATTTAACCTTGGGATTAGGGTTAGAAAAGATGGGATTAGCCTTTTAATCGAAATTAAGAAGGGATTAGAAGATTTTGGAAGAGGTTAGTGGTCTTAAGGAAATTGGCCAAGTTTGGGATAAAAAATAAATTAAAAATAAATTAATTTATTTTTGAAGGTTTTTTGGTCAATTTATTAATTAAATAATTAATAAATTAGGGATAATGTCTAAATGACATTTTTAGGCTAGATTCCTTAATTAAAGATTTTTAATTAAGAGAGAGGGATTTAATGGCATAAAAATAAATTAATTAATTAAATAATTAATTAATTAATAAATGATGATGTCATCAAGGATTTTCAGAAAACAAAAATAATTTATTTTCTGAAGGATTTTTCGGTGTCTACATTTTGCCCCTCTTTGATGCGATGCCGCAAGTGGCATGGCGTCAAAGACAAGAAAACAAGATGCCAAGGCTAGAATCAGAAAAAGAGGGTATGACGCCTAGATGGACTAGAAGAAAGAGGAACATGCCCCGGTGGGACAAAATCATGGAAGATGCGCCCAGTGGGACAAGGAAAAAGAGGGATTACGCCCTGGGACAGAGTGTGCCCGGCGGGACGAGGAAGGAAAGGCCTAGGAAGAAAGGGGAGATAAACAACCTCACTTCTAAGAACAAATATGGATGATATGCAAGATGAGATGGAAATGCAAGATGCAAGATGCAGCTATATGCAAAGATGCAAGATTAATCTATATGATAAATGCAAGGGACCAGATAGCTCCAAGTGCAAACGGGAGTGCACAACCTAGATTTAATATAGCAATGCTAGAGACCTGCCAAGGATACTGGGATCACGAGGCCTTGTCACCAGCGTTGCATAGGACTGACGCGAAAAAGACACGCAGGGTTGCCCCAGCATCACACATGAAGCGTAGAGGCGACATGGTGGAACCGATGCTGAAGGAACCACAAACACACAACTGACTCACATGCAGAAGCGAAAGATCAAAAGACCTTGCCCCAGATTATCTGCACACGCAGCACACCGTGATATAATGAATCGTGGTGACCCTGGTGGGATAATGAGAAGCCAAAAAAGATTAACAAGATCAAAAGGACAAAACCCAAGATCAAAAATGATAACTCCAAAAAGACATCCTTTGCCAAGGAGAGAGATTAGGTTTGATTGATGGTGGGAAGATTGGTCAGACAGGAGAAACGATATATCCTCAAGGACCAGGATGGAAGATTAGGTCAGACAGGAGGAACGATATATCCTCAAGGACCCATGGGTTGGTGAGAGAATAAGTGTAGTTGTTCACTGGCAAAAGCTGAAGTTCAAGGAATAATCAGGATAAGCAAGGATAAGTCGACAATTGATGTTGCTAAAGCACAAGGCCCGAGTGGGACTAAAAGTTTCTGAGGCTGGGGATGGGACAAGATATTTGATCAAATGCTGCTGCAGGACGGACAAAGGTTATGTACAACAAGGAGGAACGATATGCACAAGGGATATGTACAGAAGCTCAGGATTGGGGATGGGAAGATCACACTCAGCGGGACTCTCACTAGGACGGAGACAAGAAGGATAAATACAGAAAGGAAGATAAATACAGGGATTGCGCTGTACAGGAAAGGGAAAAGGATATGGTACAAGATATGGTACAAAGCTTTGGAATAGGATATAGATTGCAGATGGGTTGGAGGATGATGGAAGCTGAATGCTTGGAAGATAGGGGAGATGGAACTGCTGGGAGATCTGTTATGAGATTATGGAGGAATAGGACGGTAACTTAAAGGACAACTGAATGGATAAATAGCTCAGTTTACTATGTTGGCGCCTGTTTGCCAGGTTTTCACCAACATACTTGTCCAAGGCGCTTGAATTGCCAAGTTTTCACTGTTGGACGATTATTTTCTCTTTCTCTTTTCTTCTTTCTTTTGCTTTTCTCTTTTGCTTTTTTGCATAGAACCTCTTCAGATGGATGATGTTAATAGGATCATTCAAGGGCTCGCCTTCTGGTGTTGATAGCTGATAGGCTCCCGAGCCGAAGGATGCGGTGACAACATAGGGGCCCAACCAAGTAGGCTCAAACTTGCCTTTCTTTTCTCTATTTGCTAGGACCTTCTGATTTTCTTTAAGAACCATGTCACCGACCTGGAATTGTCTAGGATGGACCTTTTTGTTATAACTCCTTTTGAGTCGATTTTGGTATGCCACCAGGTGATCGTAAGCTTGCTGTCTCTTTTCATCTAGCAGATCTAACTGTGTGAGTCGGGCCACACGATAGTCTTCATCAGTTGTATAGTTCTTCATGGAGATGCGCAAGGATGGGAGCTCAACCTCGATCGGTAGAACGGCTTCAGCACCATATACAAGGGAGTATGGGGTGGTGCCTGTGGGAGTGCGATAAGAAGTGTGATAGGCCCAGAGGGCGGGATTGATTTGGAGGTGCCAGTCACGACCAGAATCGTTGACAACCTTCTTGAGGATTTTCAAGATAGTTTTGTTGGTTGCCTCAGCTTGGCCATTTCCTTGAGGGAAATATGGACTGGAGAAACGGTGATGGATGTGGAGTCTGGCACACAGATCATCCACATGCTGGTTTTCAAAAGGTGTGCCATGGTCTGTGAAGATGGTAGATGGTATGCCGAAGCGACAAATGATGTGGTAAAGGATGAACTTGGATATTTGGATGCCAGTGGTTAGGGTGAGTGGAATCACTTCAACCCATTTGGTAAAGTACTCTGTGGCTGTTATGATATACTTGTGTCCATCCGAAGAGAGGGGGGTGATCAAGCCAACGAGGTCGAGGCCCCAACATGAAAAAGGCCACGGTGGTGCAATAGGCTGTAGATCCTGTGCTGGTGCATGTATCAAATTGGCATGCTGTTGACATGGGAGACATTTCTTGACAAATTCACATGCATCATGTTCCATTGTTGGCCAATAATATCCAACTCTAAGCAGCTGCTTTGCTAGAACCATGCCACTCATGTGGGCACCGCAAATTCCAGCGTGAACTTCTTGTAAGGCCAGGATGGCCTCGTTCGAGTCTAAACATCTAGATAGGACATTATGATACCCGCGACGATATAGGGTGTTGGCTACAAGAGTGTAGCGGGAAGCTCTGCGAATAAGGTTTTGGCATTGGTTATTGGTGAGATGGGGAGATATGATACCATTTTTTAGATATGCATGGATTTCGTGGTACCATGGGGATTGAGGACCAACCAAGACACACACCATGTCTGCATCGGCGTTCTCATAAGCTGGTGAATGTAGCTGCTCGACTAGAAATTCATACTGTGATGCATCTCGTGGTATTTCCAATAAAGATCTGATGGTTGCCATTGCATCTGCTGCTTTGTTTTGAAGCCTTGGGATCTGATTGAATTGTAGATGTAGGAAATGCTCTTTCAGTTTATCCACTAGTTGTTTGTAGGGTAGCAATTTGTCATCCTTTGTCTGATATTCATCTAGGACTTGTTTGATAATCAGCTGTGAATCTCCAAATACTTGTAATTCTGTGATGTTCCATTGGATAGCTATTCTGAGACCTGAGATGAGTGCCTCATATTCTGCAATGTTATTGGTACAGGGGAATCCCAACTTGAATGATTTTGGAATATAGTCACCTTGAGGTGTGACGAATAGGATTCCTGCCCCAGAGCTATGGGATGTGTTGGAACCATCAAAGTATAGTTTCCACATGGGCTGCTCTTCAATCATGCATAAGTGTTCATCGGGGAATTCCATGATTAGTGGATAGGCATCCACCAGTGGTGCTTCTGCTAGTTGATCGGCAATGACTTGCCCTTTGATTGCTTTGCGATATACATACTGAATGTCAAATTCGCTGAGTAACATGACCCATTTTGCCATACGGCCTGTGAGAGTTGTCTTTGATAATAGATACTTAAGAGGGTCCACCTTTGATATGAGCTTGATTGTGTGGCTAAGCATGTAATGTCTAAGTTTTTGAGTGGCAAAGACCACTGCTAGGCATGCTTTCTCCATGGGTGAATAGTTAAGCTCATAGCCCACAAGAGTGCGACTGATGTAGTAGATACCTCGTTCTCTGTTTTCATCATCATGTTGTGCTAGGAGTGCCCCTAGTGCTGTAGCTGTTGTTGAGAAATAAAGGATGAGTGGGCATCCTGGAACTGGTGGTACTAGGATTGGAGCATTAGCTAGATACTCTTTGAGCTTATCAAAGCTTCTTTGACATATGGGATCCCACTTGAAGTTGGTGTCTTTGCATAAGAGATGTGAGAAGGGTTGACACTTATCTGCTAGTTGTGAGATGAACCGCCGAACTGATTGAAGCTTGCCCTGTAGGCTTCTGAGCTGTTTGAGATTTCTTGGTGGAGGCATCTCTGTTATTGCTTTTACCTTTTTAGGATCGATCTCTATGCCTCGTCTAGAGACGATGAAGCCTAGAAGCTTGCCAGATGTAACACCAAAGACACATTTCTTAGGATTAAGCTTTAAGCCATAATGATTCAGACGATCAAATACACATTTTAGGATGTTGAGGTGCTCATCTCTTGTTTTGGATTTTGCAAGGATATCGTCTACATAGTCCTCAAGGATCTTGTGGATCATGTCATGGAAGATCGCTGTCATTGCTCGCTGATATGTTGCTCCTGCATTCTTTAGCCCAAATGGCATCATGTTGTAACAGAAGGTACCCCATGGGGTTGTGAATGTTGTTTTATGTTGATCTGCTTCCGCTATATGAATTTGGTTGTAGCCGGAAAAGCCATCCATGAGTGACAGCATCTCATGACCCGCTGTGAGGTCTACAAGCATGTCTATGTTTGGCAATGGGAAGTCATCCTTAGGGCATGCCTTGTTCAAGTCCCTGAAATCAGTACAGATTCTGATGTCGCCAAAAGGCTTTGTGACTGGCACCATGTTAGAGATCCACTCTGAATAATCAATTGCTCTGATGATCTTAGCTTGGAGGAGCTTCTCAAGCTCTGTTTTGACGAGCAATGCTACCTTTGGATGCATTTTCCTTAGCTTCTGCTTCACTGGCTTGACATTTGGATCTACTGATAGATGATGAACAACAAGGTTTGGATCAAGCCCAGGCATGTGGGCGTATGCCCATGCAAAGTTGATGATGGATTCCTTGAGCAAGGCACTGAGAGCAATTTCTTCTCCTTCTGTTAGGTTGACTGCAATGTAGGTGATCCTTGGACATTCTTCTGTTCCCAAGTTGATTGGCTTGGTTTCCTCTATGATGATCGGCGACTGCTCTGGTCTATAATCTTGGATAGGGGGAAGAGACAAGGCTTCATCTTCTAGCGCCTGAATTGCCAGGTTTTCACTAGAAGATACGCCCTTTATTTTTACTATTTTGGAATCAGAATGTGCCCCAAGGGGGTTTTCACATAAAGACTCATGATGTTCTCTTGCTATTTCATTTTTGTGACTAAAGCTTGCCTCTTCCCCAAAATATCCTTCTGGGTGAAGCTGATAGATAGAGGTTGATGTTGGATCCTGGTTGCTTGCTGGACCTGATGCCCCCATGAATTCTAGGAATGCTTGTGCGCTTTGGAACTCATCGATGTGTGCGATGCTTGGTTGGTCCCAATCTATGAGGTCGGGGTTTGTGAGGGGAAGATCTATGAGGTTAATGGAGAGTTGCTGGAGAACAGAAGTCCCCAGGAGGGTGTCGTCGGCAAAGATATCGTCGTAGGATCGGATGTCTTTCTCTTCGAGGATGTCTTTGATTTCCACGAGGTCATCTTGGCTATTCAAAAAGTTCACGTTGGTCATGTTAGTGTCCGCAGTTGTGGTATTGGGCTCTTGTTCAAGCAGGTGAGAGGTATTAAAGCCAAGTCCTTGCTGTTCTGGATTCTGGGATGGTATGATAGGAAACAAATTTCCATCCTCTTGTGGTCCTAGACCACCACCTTGATAGTTATAGTGTTCTGTGACATTTTTGTAGGGGATTGGGTATTTCTCTTTGAAGTACTCAAGAAGTTGCGTGTCACGGGATGGGGGATCTTTGTATAACCATTTGTTAATATCTGGATCCATTTCTTTGCTGTTGATGGTACCATGAGACTCAAAAGTCATGTTTTTGATTTGCTTGAGCTTATAATGTTCTTCAACAGGCTTGTTTTGACAACTTGGGTGCCCTTGAGTATGTGGATCACGTGGAAGAGCTCCTACAGCAAATGCATCACTGAGGCTGTATTCGCCACAACCCTGGTTGTTGATCTTGATGGATGATAAGGTGGAAGAGAGGATGGTCTCTGGATCACGATGGGATTGGGATGAGCTAGCAATAGAAGTACCAATATCGGTTCCAGGACAATGAGTAGAATGAGGGAAAGATGCTTCCATCACAAGGCAGTATGCGAAGGGGTTAGGGTCAGCGTGGATGGTAACCTCAGTGCCTTGATGTGGAAACTTGATGCACTGATGGTAAGTAGATGGTACGGCCTTAATGGAATGGATCCATGGACGACCGAGGAGGATATTGAACGGTAGGTCAAGATCAACAACGTGGCAGAGAGTATCTTGCGTTGCTGGGCCTAGCTGGATAGGTAAAGTCATAGTACCTTCAGAGGTACGCTCCAAGTTATCATATGCTTTGATAGTGATTTGCTCATGTTGTATGTCGGCCTCCGTGAACCCGATCTTCTTGATGAATTTTAATGTGCACAAGTTGAGGGCTGAGCCATTATCCACTAGAACTCATTTGATGGCAAAATCTCTGACCATGACAGCAATGCGGAGAGGGAGAGTATGGTCAAGAGCGACATCTGGTATATCAGATTCTTTGAAGGACAAGGCACATGCTGCTGATAGGTGTCCCACAAGAGTTTCAAACTGAGTTGTGTTAATGTCTGTGGGGACATGGCCTTTTAGAGCTTTGTCCAGGATCTCCTGATGAATGGGTGATGTGCGGAGCAAATCCAAGATAGATATTTGGGCTGGCATGTTCCCAAGATGCTCTATGATATTGTATTGTGCTCTTGGTGCATTATGCTGTGTTGCGTGTGCATTTGATGCTGGCCTGGTGTTAGACTGTGCTGTGGATGCAGTAGATGTTGGCCTTGGAGGAGCAGCTGATCTCGGAGGAGCACCGGCAACAGTTATCCTACCACTGCGGGTAGTTGCAGCACATTGTCGATCCGGCCCTCTGACGTGGATGGTATTGATGGTGGGCTCATCTTGGATGGGCTCAACTTGAGTTATGCATCTGACATACTTGTCATAGTTGATGTAGGCCGCTGTGTGATCTTCTTGCTTGCCTTTGCCACGATTTTGGGGCTGATTGGCGTTGGCTTGATTCTTCCCGGTATCGTGTTGAGGGAACACATTTTGATATATTTGCAAACCGGCGTTGGGTGAGGCTTGAGTTGGTGCATCGACCTGGATTTTCTTGCGATTAATGAGATCCTGGATGTAGTGCTTAAGCCGCATGCACTTCAATGTTGTGTGCCCCTTCACACGATGGTAATCACAGTATTCATGTTCTTTATACCAATCAAACTTTGGTGCGTTGTCATCCTTCTGTGGGATGGGCGGATATGTGATCATATTTGCCTTGGCTAGCCGATAAAAGATCTGATCCAGAGGCTCACCCAAAGGTGTGAAATTCCTCTTTGGATTGTTCTGATTGTTGGGTTTGTTCTGCCTTGGGGCAACGTTAACTGCGTTAACAGGATTGCCTTGACGTGCTGGCTGCTGCTGTTGGTATTGCTACTGATACTGTTGCATAGGTGGTTGATGAGCTTGAGGAGGCTGCTGATAAATAGGTGCTTGATATGCGGGAGCTGGGGGTTGCTGATAGATGGGCGCTTGTGGCGGTTGGTATGTTTGAGCTGGTGTAGGACTAGCCACAATGAATTGTACATTTTTAGTGTCAATGGCTCCATCTGTAACAACATTCTTGTTACGATTCCAGTAACGAGATTTATCATTGTTGGGTTTGTTCTTGGAATCATCCTTGAAGTGACGAATAGTGCCTTCGTCTAGGAGAGCTTTCTCGATGCCTATGCCTTTGCTCTTGATGTCTTGGTATGTCTGGAGACAGTTCATTCGCATGTGATGGGATAGCTTTGGATGCAGGTTATCAATGAAGATCTTTGTTAGATGCTTCTCTGGCGGCTAATATGATAACCTGGTTGTAAGATTCTGCCATCTTTGCAAGTATTCTGCAAGGCTTTCTCCATCTTTTTGCTTTGAGTTGCATAGGTCTAGCAAGGACAACTCATTCTCCACATTATGGGCATAGTGTGTGATGAACTTCTCAGAGAGTTCAGCAAAGGTTTTTATTGTCCCATGTGGTATTTTGTAAAACCACTCAACAGCAGTTCCTCCCAAGCTTTTGGGAAACAGGCGCAGGAGATAGTTATCACTGTAAGCTACTTCTTGGCATGCCATGTAGAACTCTTTGATATGATTTACTGGATCTCCTTTCCCCCGATACTTGTCAAACTTGGGCATCTCAAAATGCTTGGGGAAAGGGATAGTTGCTATGGACCGATCGAAGGGATATGAGCACACCTCTTCGAACTTGTATGTTTTATTCTCTGTTCCACTTTGGAGCTCCTTTAGAGCATTTTTCATTGCTTCCCACTCAGCATTGAGTGGCGAGGGAACTGGAACTTCTGTTTGTGATGGAAGCTGTGGAACTAGATATGGCGTTTGCTGTGGATAAATAGGTTGGAACTGATTTTGGGGCAATGGTTGTTGGGGATATTGCTGGTGTGGCATAGGGGGATATTGTGGTAAATGATATGGAACCTCTTGATGTTGTTGGGCTGCTTGCTGTTGTTGAACTGGCAGTTGTTGTGGGACTGCTTGCTGATATTGGGCATTTGGGACTTGCTGTTGTAACTGATGGGTGGGAACTTGTTGTTGCTGGGGGCTGATAGGGATTTGTTGCTAGGGCTGATAGCAAGGGACTTGCTGTTGTGGAGGAATGATGGGTGTTTGCTGAAAGGGGACATGTGGTTGATGTGGGGGAGGCTGTTGGAACGATGTTGCTTGCGGGTATGATGGTGGTAGTTGCTGAGGTTGGCTTTGAGTTTGGCTGATATAAGCTGGGTGCATGCCTGCGTTACTTAGAGGTGGAATAGACGTGGGGAAGCTAGAAGCAAAGGGTGATGGGGTAAGATAGCTGGGGAAAGTTAGCTATTGAGGTGGTGGAACTTGCTGAAAGGTATTTGGGATTTGGGATGAATAGCTTGAAGCCGGCGGTGTTTGGGGTAGTTGCTGCTGTGCTGCTTGGGCGAAGGCAGTTTGTTGACTTGCAACCATAGATGTAGGGGATTGAGATGGGATCCCCCATGCCTTCATTTCTTCTTGTGTAAGGCCCCACTGAGAGCTTGTGTTAGAGTGCACTGCAGCGGATGATGGAATGGTAGGAGCAACGGGAGCTTGGGACACAAATGATGGTTGAGATAAAGGAGCTTGTTGAGGTTGTGGTTGAATGGATGCTTGTGAGGAGTAAAATGAAGGAAACACCCAAGAGAAAAATGAGGTTGGAATGGGGAGCGATTGCGCTAACCCCAAAGAAGAAGGTACGGGTGCTTGGGGGTGAAGGGTGACGGTGCTCTTTTGATGGTGAAAGGCGTTGCTTGACTTGCGGATGGCGGCGGTGTAAAAGCTTGTGTGAGAGGTGGAAGCTGACTTTGGGTTAAGTATTGGATTTGGGCTTGGGCAGCCATAGCAGATGATGAAGCAAAAGGGGTATGAGATGGAGCGGATGGCACTGTAGCTTGTGTTACGGGACTGGTGAGGCTTCCTTGCAAGAAAAGGGGAATGGTGGAAAGCTCTTGGGGTGTTTGCATGATAGGATTAGGGAATGGAGAGTATGCTTGTGCTGGAACTTGGATTGTTTTGATGGGGATGCGTGGATAGAGAGATGGTGGGATGGAGGTACTTTCTGGCAGGTAGTGAACAAACGTGCTTTGCTGATGTTGTGGTACAAGGGCATTGGTCGCTGGTGGGCTTTCTGGAGGATTTGCAAATGCTTGGATTGCCAATGGGGATGAAGGGATGTTTGGATCTTCACATGGGTTATTGGCTTGGATCTGGGGATTGTAGGTCATCATGGCGTTGGTGAAAAGGTTGGGATCGGATGAGGTTGTTGGTGGATAAGGATTCATGCTTCTTCTTTTTCGAGATCTGGTCTCAACAGGCATGGAGATGCAAGTGCTAAATGTATGCAAGATGTTTGGCTAAAAGATGTTTGATGGATACAAAGTTGATGAACTTCTAAAGATGATGACTTCTAAGATGCAAATGCAAAGATAGGGATCAAGATGGCGATGATGGAAGCTGGATGGAACGGATATGGATCAAGATGGTGGAGGAAAGATAGGTTGCTGGTGGAAAGCTGGTGAAAGATTACTGAGTGGTCAACAAATGAGCTGTTGTTTTTCTCAAATGGAGGATCAGAGATATGATGGGGTCAACTTAAGATAGACTGATGATCTTCGGTCAACAAGTTTCTTATCAATACACTCCAATCTCTTGCTCGAGATGATGGCTATGCAAGGACAAGGTTTGATTTCTTTATGACAACACGTTGTGCCAAAAAGAGGATGATGGTCTCTGATCTTGGATATGGGATAGGAACAACTCAAAAAGGTAGAACACTAAGTGTTGGTGGATCTCTGGATTTGGAACAAAGGATGATGGATCTGCTGGAAAGATATGGAAAGCTGATGGGGGGATGCTGGTGGAAAAGGTATTGAAGGGTGAAGGGACAATGTTCTATCTTAAAGGGATAATGCAAATGACAAGGATTGATTCTAGAATGCTGGTAGGAAGATGAATGCAAATGCAACTTTTATGATGTTCTTGAAATGCAACTAGGGTTTTGATGCTGATGCAAATGATGAAACTAGGATGAAACTAAGATGCAAGGCTGTTTGAGACAAGATTTCAAGATCTGAAGATGGAAAAAGACATGAACAAGGAAATGGCTAATCTTCTGGCTCAAGGTTGACAAAGTGATGGTTAACTCGGAAACGGAAGGCAAACTGTTTGATGCGGGCGTTATGGGCAATGTTCTCAAGTCTGGTTTGGGACTTTTCTTCTGCTTGGGTTGCTTGGATAATGGCTTGATAGCTCTTGGTGTTCTTCTTGATAACTTTTTGCTCTTGATAGGCTTGGGATTTGGGCAACTTTGCTTTAGGATGTTTGTTCTTGCTGGGCATCACTTGGAAAAGAGGCTTCTGATTTTGAGGCAAAGGTTTCCAATGGAAAAAGTTAAAGTCAAAGCAATCTCCGCAAGGGAAAAAGCAACCTTGCGGGATACAAACAAAGGCAACTGACTCTGACAAAGCTTTGAAAGTGAATGTTTCAACAAGTGTTTTCACGGAGTCTTTGACTGTCAAGCACTTCAAACAGATCTACCTAAGGAAGGTGAGTATCAAAATCGCTTGCCCACAGCTTGGTATCCCCTAGAAGGGAATACAAATGGTGAGTAATCTTGAGGCGACCCGGTAAACCCCTTGGAATCGGTCCTTGCACAAGGATTTTGATACTTTCGGATGTAGATAAGGTAGCCTCTGTTAGATTTGACAAACGCAAATCATCCCAAGAACACCTGCATGCAAGACTGTCACAAAGAGGAAGCAAAAAGACAGAAAGCTATGGCGGCCAAAAGGCCAGAGACTGCAAAACCATGTTGCAAGAAAATAATCTTCTATTAACAATGATGAAAATAATACAATCTCCTTATTGAAATGAAAGAAGTGAATCCTTATAAAAGGAAACACGAAACCCTAAAGGCTAAAACCCTAAAGAATTATAAAGCGCCTAAGTGAAACTTAAGCCTAGAGTATGATAAACTAATAATTAAATAATTTAATTATTAGCTAACATAAGACTACTCTAACACCCCCCCTTAAGTGTAACTTAGGGAGAAGCAAAAAAAACTAAACTACTGCAGAAAGCAGGAAAGATGGGTCCCGGCAACTAGGCCTGATCAGGTACCCAAACATAAAGTAAAAGATGTCCCAGAGAAAGGAACAAGAAGAGAGCAAGAAACTCCTCTGAAGCATGTCTGAAAACTTTGTCAGAAGATACTGCTGGAACCCCCACTGAAGTGCATGACCAGGTAGAGAAGACAAGTGTCTGAAGAGCTGATCAATCGAACCAGGAAGCAATAGAACCAACAGGTGAACCCCCCCATAATGCTGAACTGGGAGAGGTGACAGGAACACTGAAATGCGATGCCAAAAACAGCTGCAGAAGAAGAACCAGGAACACCAACAGTGCAACAGAACCACACACACAGGATAAAGGGCGGTGTCATAGACACAGTCTACATGGGCTAATGTCGTGGAAGGTATGCTCACTTGACAAGAGTGGATGCGCCTATAGTGGCAAATGCATCAGAATCCCCCCATGGCACTTTATAACTGAGTGCGAATACTAAAACTGAACCAGGTGAAAAAGATCCCAAAATGCAGAAGAGGGTACTTTATCTTAGTGCGTTTACAGAACAAAGATACATCAGAAAGAGCATGCAAGCTCAGAAGTCAGAAAGAAGAGTGCACTAAGAAACCAGAAGAAGAGATCCCCGGACCTGTAGAACCAAGCACACCACTAGAGGGCATAAACTGCATAACTCGGAGGAGTGAAAACCTGGAGCAGAATCTGGAAGAAATACCTCTGCCATTGAATAGTACACAGAATCAGCTTTCCGACGATATCTCGTTTGCCGAAAAAGGAGTCCGGATGAGCTAGCTATGACTCCCGGAAGGCAAAAATAGACATCAGACTTCAACAGCAAAAAATGCTATTAAAATGGCAGAACCCAAAATCCTAACCTCCATCATCGGAAAGAGCTCGAAAAGAGCTTTCCGACGATATAAAGAAGTCAGAAAAAGACCCCCGGATGCTCCTTATAGAGAGAAAAACGTACAGGGACCCCCAAAAGGCAAAAAAGAAATGTTTTAAGCCCCAGGGGCTGAAAAAGATGACCCCCTGGGCGCATGGCGCGCACAGGGGGCTGGAGCCGGAGCTCCCGGTCACCCATGTGACTGCCGCTAGGGCCCGCGGGGCTTAAAAACCCGCCGGGCGGCCGGCGGAGCGGTGGGCGGAGCGGGGCCGAAGCCGCAGAGCGGAGCGGGGCCGCGGAGGGCGGCGGAGCGGGGCCGGAGCCGCAGAGCGGAGCGGGGGCCGCGGAGGGCGGCGGAGCGATGGCGGAGCCGGGGTGGGCGGCAGCTGGGCGGGCCGCGGGTGGCGCGGTGGCGGGGGCCGTGGCTGCTGCAGTGGCGGGGGCCGCGGCTGCGGAGGCCGCTCGGGCGGTGGCCGCGGCTGCGGTTGCTACTGGGCGGCGCGGGGGTGGCCGCTGGGCGGTGCCCCCAAAATATTTTTTTTTTAAAAAAAAATTGCCGTTTGTACCCGCCTCGGAGTGCGTGCCAGGGCCGTACGGTCCTGGTATGCAAAAATTTTTTGCCTCAGATGCCACTGTGTCCAAAATGGACAAGTTTTATATGGATTTAGGGGTTCTTGGGCCTTCCGGACACAATGGTGGTGTCCGTTTTTGCCCAAGGTGAGCCAAATTTCGGCTCCCCCCAGATCCACAAAAAAAACTTCTGAAACCCTTGAAAACCTTCTGCTTCTGGCACGCTTCAACGAAACTCGAACAGCGAACAACAGGAGAGCTCTGATACCATGTTAGATTTGACAAATGCAAATCATCCCAAGAACACCTGCATGCAAGACTGTCACAAAGAGGAAGCAAAAAGACAGAAAGCTATGGCGGCCAAAAGGCCAGAGACTGCAAAACCATGTTGCAAAAAAATAATCTTCTATTAACAATGATGAAAATAATACAATCTCCTTATTGAAATGAAAGAAGTGAATCCTTATAAAAGGAAACACGAAACCCTAAAGGCTAAAACCCTAAAGAATTATAAAGCGCCTAAGTGAAACTTAAGCCTAGAGTATGATAAACTAATAATTAAATGATTTAATTATTAGCTAACATAAGACTACTCTAACACCCCCCCTTAAGTGTAACTTAGGGAGAAGCAAAAAAAACTAAACTACTGCAGAAAGCAGGAAAGATGGGTCCTGGCAACTAGGCCTGATCAGGTACCCAAACATAAAGCAAAAGATGTCCCAGAGAAAGGAACAAGAAGAGAGCAAGAAACTCCTCTGAAGCATGTCTGAAAACTCTGTCAGAAGATGCTGCTGGAACCCCCACTGAAGTGCATGACCAGGTAGAGAAGACAAGTGTCTGAAGAGCTGATCAATCGAACCAGGAAGCAATAGAACCAACAGGTGAACAACCTCTAGTTTATCAAGTTTTTAATAGTTCCGTGGTGTCTCCATACCCGGTTTTGCTGATCATCCGTGACTCACTTAAGAGCCTTGCCAATTATGCTGGGGGAGAGGAATGTTTACCATCCCCAGACACGTGTTTGGCACGAACGCCCGGCGATTAGGAGATGTAAGTGATTCTTTTGGTATTCACTTATTTGTATACCGGCCGGGGGGATACCGGTTTGAGGTCGTTCTCCGAGGAGGAAGCGCTTCTCCTTGGACAGGCCTCGCTAAAAGTAGAACAAGTGAACTTGTCCAAGTTCAAATGTTTCACGTTGCTTACTCTAACAAGGATTATGCAAGAATTGAAAAACTCCTACATGCACATCAAGCAGATTTTGTTCATTTTCTCAAATTTGATTAAGTGATGTTTGAACTTTGAAATGAAGACACTCGTGATTAGCTTTTGATTTGTTCTTTTCCTCAAAATGTAAATGAATTGAACGTTTGCAAGTTCTTTCCTTTTGTGCATTCAAGATTTGATTAGCGAGTTGTCTTAAGAACTTTGAAAAAGCTTTGTTTTGTCCCTTAGATCACTCAAGATTGAATTTGTTTGCTTGCTTTGGAAACTGAAACAGATGAGGGAATAGAGTTGTTTGTTCCTTTTAGTGCATTCAAGATTGAGTTTGATTTTCAAATTGACAATGACACTTAGGACCTAAGTTCATTTCCTTAATGTCATTCAAGATTGAGTTTGACCTTTGCTGTAATAAAAGAAATGAAAAAAACCAGTCCTAAGCAACTCAAGACAAAAACCAAAAGCGACACTGTCCAGCTTATAGGCGACGCTGGAAAGTGCAGAGGCGACATTTAATTCCTACAGGCGACATTCTGTACCTCAAAAGGCGACAGATAAAAAACCAGAGGCGTGATTTCTTTTGTTACAGGCGTGATTTAATTACAAGAAGGCGACAGAAGAGAATTCTGGAACGTAACAGAAGTTGCCGACAACAGGAAATTCTCAGTTATGCAGGCGTGATAATAGAGTTCACAGGCGTCATTTCTTTCTTCAAAGACGTGATTTAATTCCATGAAGGCGTGACTGAATTCCTTGTAGGCGACATTTCTTTTGTTGAAGGCGACATTTCTTTGTTTGAAGGCGACATTTAATTGCTGTAGGCGTCATTTCTTTTCATGAAGGAGACATTTCTTTATTTCCTGCAAAAAAAAAGCATATAAAGTATAGTTTCATCAAAATGATTGTGGTTTGAGTCCCACCGGGTGTGCCAGAATGTAGACTAGGATTTGAGAGTGCACCTAAACCTGTTTTGAAGGCCAAAGACAAACAAATGTCATAGCATATAATCAAATCAAATTCAAAGGTAAACAAACTAAAATCAAAGCCACCTCAGTTTAAGCTTAAAACGGATGCGCCCATGCACCGTTTGATATGCTTAGATATAGAGGGATGTGGGTGTGCAAACTCAAGCACTTGGAGCATGCAAGATGAATGATTTGAGGATCAAGAAGACCCAAAATGACACAAAATAGGTATGAGGAACCTATTTTGCCTCAAAGGCCTCAAGAACACACAAATATGCAAAGCTAAATGAAAGAACTAAGATTAAAACAAGAAATGAATCTATGTTAATCCATTTAAGCTAATTTAGATATGATTTAAACTTGAAAATGATCTAAAATGATGAACTTATGCTTATGCTAGAATGAAAATGGCATTATAACTTTGCTATTGAGTTTGAGAGTTGAGAGATGATTTGCCTTAGGAAGTGAGGGTATTTATAGGATTTCTAAAGGCTTGGGGTAGGAGGAATGAATGGCCAGGATTGAAATCCTTAAGAGAGGCCAAGATTCACTCAAAGGGAAGCACATGGATTGTGCTAGTTCTCAGCCAATCAAGAGGTGACACATGTCACAAGGTGAGTGGATGAAGGGAAGGGCAAAGAGGAGTCAACAAAGGGGGCTCCAAGCTCATAACTCTCCAAATAAATGCTTGTAAGAGCAATGAATGGGCTTTAAGAGGCTTTGAAGACTTTGGGGAAGCAATAAATGCTTTGTGGTTGAGATATTTGGAAGGAAAGACTTTGCCTTGGTTTAGGAAAGTCTTAAGCTTGGTTAGGATTGCACAAAGGTTTAAGGGTAGGATTAGGATTAGATTAGGACAAAAAAAAGGATTAGGATGGGTGAAGAGGGTGGATTTGAGAAGATTCTAGAAGAGTCTAGATTTCTCCTTAGTTTCATGGAATAAAAGTTATTCATTCCAAAAGCTTAAATTTTAGGAATATTTATTAAAATATTTTCAATAAATATGAAAATTAAATATTTAACCTTAATTAAATATTTAACCTTGGGATTAGGGTTAGAAAAGATGGGATTAGCCTTTTAATCGAAATTAAGAAGGGATTAGAAGATTTTGGAAGAGGTTAGTGGTCTTAAGGAAATTGGCCAAGTTTGGGATAAAAAATAAATTAAAAATAAATTAATTTATTTTTGAAGGTTTTTTGGTCAATTTATTAATTAAATAATTAATAAATTAGGGATAATGTCTAAATGACATTTTTAGGCTAGATTCCTTAATTAAAGATTTTTAATTAAGAGAGAGGGATTTAATGGCATAAAAATAAATTAATTAATTAAATAAATAATTAATTAATAAATGATGATGTCATCAAAGATTTTCAGAAAACAAAAATAATTTATTTTTTGAAGGATTTTTCGGTGTCTACAATATCCTCTTGGGGGTAGATGACTTTGAGAAAAAATATCTTTGTCCTCTCTTGTGCATTTCTCAAAAGGATCTCTTTACACGTGTGCATGATATATTTTTATAACTATCTCTTCCTTTCCTTAATAGTGTTATGCCTATTTTTCTAGGGTTGTATGTACATTGTTTCTTTAAGGATATCTTCTTGGTGTTGAAGGTGATGAGACTGAAATTGGTCTTTGTTTTATGATATTTTATGTTTTGCTCCTAAACTTTCCTAAGACATTTGTGTGACTTTTTAAGTGCTTAAGTTTGTATATATTCCATAAGTACAGTTATATCCTCAAACTTTTGGGTAGGAAATAGTATACACACCTTGCCAAAACTATATATATACATAATGTAGTATTTCATATAGTTGTTTTAATGTGTGTTTTAATATTTAGATGAAATTGATTAAGTTGAATATATGAATGTATATGCATATAATACTAATCTTCTAGGAATGAAGGAGCATCTGGAAAACAAATCGGTTACATCAATGAAGGAGTGAAGATGTTTCGGTCATGATCAAAAGAGCCATTAAGATAGCCATGGAATATGCCTGTGGAATTGAAGGAATGAATGCTTTAGGGAATATAGGGGAGCATGATCATGATAAATCTCCTCCGTAATTAATATTACATTAAGATGGTTGTTTGATCTTTATGATCTTCTGTTATTGATTGATGTGTTCTCCTTCTTTCGTGGATGAATCAGTCAAAGTGTATCTAAATGTTTGAATGTAATTCTCTATATATACGCAGATGATCGATGGAAATCTAGTTAGACAAAATAATGATGTTACTGTTGTATTGAGAAGCAAGTTGTTCTTCAAGTCTGTGTTTTGATTGTAATCCATTTTTCTGAATATATGAAATGAAGGAATAATTTGAGTTATCTTCTATGTTTGTAGTTAGTTGAAACCAACCAAGGAGGGCTCACTTGGGAGGTGGAGTAGACTAGAGTAGAGAAGAGTAGTTTAATTATTTTCAACATTTAAAGTAGTTTTCATTGTTTGTTCATGCAACATTGTATCTATGTTTGTTCATGTAGCATATGCGGAGATAGCCATAGTTCATAAATTAGAATGGAAAAATGAGCTGGAGTTAGATTTATGGTTTTTTACATTAGTTTATTTGTTTAGTTGTGTGTTTTACCTTCCTGCAACAATAGCTTGGTTCTTTCTATGCATTTTCCTTTCCTGCAATAGTTTAAGCAAGATGAATCTATGAGAAGCTTAGTGCACAAACTGTGATGTCCCATTTCAAGTATACGTCCCTGGGTTGACAATCTAAATGCACTTTGTGATAGGAAAATAATACCTAGTTTGAATATACTATTCCTAGGGAAGGCTTTGGCGTAGTTATTATTACCTATTATGAGGCTATTCATTTTTGGCATCATTACCGGGGATGGTGTCAAGCTGAGAATCCCATTAAGTCATTCTAGATACTTTCTTGTCTTCTAGGAATAGTTTGTAAAGTTTGAACTTGCTTCACAAGTTCATTTAATCACTTGTATGCATCAAAGGGGAAGAAGAAGAGATGTCCATGGAAAATTTCTCCCAAGAGAACCACCAAATTTAAATGAAGAATGTGCAAAAATTGAATTACCTTTTGTTGATGTGAGTCTAGAATTTACTCCATCCACTTCATTAGTAGAGGACCCATTTGATCCATCTGACCTTTGGCCTTTTGCTGAGATTTTGACCAGTTTTCTTGCACACTCCACTTTGAGTGCACCAAATGCTAAAAGTCACCATTGAGTATAAAAACTCCTCAACAATAATTTCAAGTTCAAATACCAGCAGTAATGGCTCGGCCTACATTTCCATTTCCACTTCTGATCCTTATCAACAATGCTAATCTTAAAAATATCTCCACTGATGCATTATCAAAGTTTTATGGCCTAATAGCTAAAGACCTTGACACTTTCTTATTTGAGTTCAACATTCTTTTTCAAATATTTGACTATAACACTGATAATCATAAACTCAAATTATTTCTAGCTACATTAAAGGAGTCATCCTTAAGATGGCTTATGGGACTAGGGGCAAATGCAACAACTGATTGGGATGGGATGAGAGACCTATTTCTACAAAAATATAAAGAATACTAAAAAGGAGGTGATTTGAGAGGAGATGATATCTTCTAAGTGTCACGAAAAGAAAATGAGACTTTGGAAGACTACATCTCACACTTCTTATACAATCTGCAGCAGAATCCTCAACATGCATTACAGGAGATTCACAAAAACTCATCTTTTTGAGAGGAGTGAATGATAACTATTTGGAAGCACTAGACCTTATGGCTGGAGGAGATGTATCCCAGTCTTTTTGGGATGATCTCAAGAAAATTTGTTTGAACTATTCAAGATCAACAATAAAAAAGGCCTGAGGATTTCGTTCAACACTTGCAAAAGGAAGTAGTTCTGGTATATCAAAGATGGAAATCTCAAACTTGCTGTTAGATTTCAAGCAAGACATTATCAATGATGTTGTCACCCACTTGGATACAATGCAAGACAAAAAGAAGCATGAAGAAGCTGAGTTAAAGTTAGCAGAGTACTACCCACGTTGTCAATAGCAAAAGAAGTATTGTAGATGCAAGCTGGTAGCAAATTTGGAAACACATCATGTTCCAACTGAGTTCAAGTAGAGAGAAGGGGAGGATGAGAAAGTCTTCTTTGTTTCTCAATGTCACCCATGGGCCCCACAACAAGGTATGCCTCAGGACCCATTGCAATCTTTCAATAATTATAATAGTCAGTGGCAAACCCAAAATTCCCAATATCCTTCACAGTCTTTCTAACCTATGTGGAATAAAGCATTTCCAAATACTCATCAAAACTAATGATATAGCTCCCAACAACCCCAATGACCACAACCACAACCTCAAAATCAATGGCAATCACCACAGGGAAATTGGCAGCAATATAACCAATGGAGGGGACCTCAATAGTGGCCTAATCAGAATCCTAGCTATCAACCATTACCACCTCTAGTTCCTCAACCAACACTTATGCCACCTCCTATAGCCACAAGTTCTCCTCCATGGCCAACACAATTATCAACTCAGCCACAACCAAATCCTAATAATAAGGAAAAACAACCAGTCTACAGTATTGAAGCACAACAGTACCCTACTTATGCATTGAACATCACTGATATCCACCTAAGATCTGGAACTACTCTTCCAATGCCAGAACCTCCTGTTATAATGGAAGTACCAGATACTCTTGTAGAATCAACACAACAACCAAAAGTTACCTTGTCAAATCCAACCTTACCAACTAAGATACCAGACCAGAATGATCCTAAAATTCAAACTAAACCTCCATTTCCTTAGAGGCTTAAGATAGATAAACCTACACTCCAAGAAGAAGCACCATTTGATATCCTTGACAAGTTAAAGAAAATGCACATCCAGATTCCACTATTTTAGGCTATCAAAGATGTTCCATTCTATGGAAAAGCCATTATCTTAAGAAACATGGAAGAAAGAAAAAGGATCCCCAAACAATGTATGTAATAGGTCAATTGGTTGATATAATGTTGGGAAAGATTGTGATTCCTAAATACTTTGATCCAGGAAGCCCAATTATTGATGTAATAATTAATTGCCAATTAGTGAAGAATGCTTTGATAGACCTAGGTGTTGCTATAAATTTCATGGCCAAGGATACTATGCATAGGTTAAATATAGAGGGATTAAGGAAAACTCCAACAGTTTTACAACTTGCAGATAGTTCCACAGCTACTCCAGATGGTATGGTTAAAGACATAGTAGTCACATAGGACTCTTGGGAATACCTTGCTGATTTTATGATACTATTGCCTAAAGTAAACCTTGTTGGTTATCTAGTAATCCTTGGAATGCCTTGGTTAGAAATATTAGATGCTAATATCATTTATAGATTAGAAATAGGGCCATCTCTGATGGCCAAACTATCAAGAAATTAGCACTGTATCCTCTAGCCCAACCACAAGAAGATCTAAATAATCCTATTTGGCCAAACTTGGAAGATGAGCAAGAAGAAATAAACTATGTTTCTCAGTTGATGATGCTGCATAGACACTCTTTTCTGAAGTTCCAAGAATATGATGATATATCCAAAGTATCCTTACAAATGATTGTGTTACAGTAAGAGACATTTCTCAAAGCTCAATTTTGCAATTGATTACCTATTGAAACTGTGTCCTGCCAACAGAGCCTGAAATCATACAACAATTATTACCTTTTGAGATATCAACCAACCTTGTATCAGAAGCCTCAATGCTAGAGCTAACCACTCTTGTGGAACTCTCACCTAGCCATAATCTTTATGTTAACAATAAATTATCTCAACAACAATTGAAATTGTTAACATAACTCCTATGTAAGCATGAAAAGGATTTTTCTTAGGAATATGGGGACATGAATGGATTGAGTCCAAAACTATGTACTCATAGAATATACATCAATGAAGGTAGTCTACCTCTACCTCAACCATAGAGAAGGGTCAACCTATCCCTTAGGGAAATTCTGAAGATGGAACTACAAAAACTGCTAAATGTTGGTTTCATATATCCAATCTCAAATAGTAAGTGGGTTTCACCTCTTGTGCTAGTACCTCAGAAGGGGGGTAAGTGGAGAATATGTGTAGATTATAGAGAGCTTAATAATGCAACAAAGAAGGACCATTTTCCATTACCATTCATTGATCAGGTGCTAGATACATTAGTAGGAAAAAAGTACTTCTAATTTCTTGATGGTTATAGCGGCTACAATTAGATTAGCATTGCACCTGAGGACCAAGAAAAGACAACATTCACATGTCCTTGGGGAATGTACACCTACTCTGTTCTATCATTTGGGTTATGTAATGCTCCTACAACCTTTTAGAAGGTTGTGATCAGTATCTTTGATGACATCTCACATGACTACATGGAGATTTATATGGATGACTTCACTACATTCATAGTCACATTTGAAGAAGCATTGAAGAATTTGGAGAAAGTTTTGATCAAGTGCAAAGATCATAACATGTCACTTAATAGTGAGAAGTGTTTTATGATGATGCATGAAGGAGTTGTTTTGGGACACTTCATCTCAGAAGTTGGCATACAAGTGGATCCAACAAAGATAGAGGTAATTCAAACATTGCCCACTCCTACTAAGCAAAAAGATGTTAGATCATTTCTAGAACATGCTGGATACTATATACATTTTATTCAAAACTTTAGTCAAATAGAAAGTCTATTATATACTTTTCTTACAAAAGAGGTTGAATTCACATGGACCCCAGCTTGTGAAGAGTCATTCCTCTAGCTTAAGAACCTACTTACAAAAGCACTAGTACTAAAAGGCCTTGATTGGACTTTTCCATTTCATATACATACTGATGCATATGATTACACAATAGGAGCTATCTTAGGCCAAAAGTCTGAAAACCTTGAAAATGCTATTTACTACATTAGTAAAAGTCTACATGGCCTAGAGTTAAACTACACAGTCATAGAAAAACAACTACTAGTAGTAGTTTATGCTCTAAATAAGTTTTGACACTTTGTAACATCATACCCCATATTTGTTCATACAGACCATGTTGCAATAAAATATCTCATGAACAAACCTACCATTTCAGGCAAATTAGCTAGATGGCTACTTTTGTTACAAGAATTTGATCTCACAATAATAGATAAGCCATGAAAAGCCAATGTAGTAGAAGGCTATTTTTCCAGATTACAACATGCAGATACATATACCTCATTAATAGATGACACATTTCTAGATGAGCATCTATTTCACATAGCTATCAAGACTCCACGGTATGCTGACATAGAAAATTATCTTGTAGCCAACAAGATGCCTGGACACTTTTCTCTAAACGATAGGAAATTGCTAGTAGAAAAGAGCTTTTAGTACTCATGGATTGACAATACATTATTTTACACAGACCCAGACCAAGTTATAAGGAGATGTGTCTGAGAAGATGAGACCTATGATATTTTGCATGAATGCCATAATGAACCTTATAGAGGACACTTTGCAGCAAAAAGGACAATAATGAAGGTGTTAACAACAGGCTCCTATTGGCCAACACTTCACAAAGATGCAACCAATTACACCAAAAAATGTGACAAATGTCAAAGCACAACTGATTCTCATCCTTCAAGCGCATACAAAAACATAATGATAGGTACGTGTATTCAATTTATTTCCACTTAAAAAAAACATAGATTTTGGAAATTATATTTAGCACTGCATGTGTCTATATATTATGGCATTATGCCAATTTTCTCTCCCCTGTGAAGGAGCACAAGTGTGGACACTTGTCATTCTTTCGTACAGGGGAAAAAAGTGTATTAATTTCCAAGTTGCTATTTCATGTACCTATCATTTCAAACTAGATTGCATATCAATCAAATCAGTACTTATGTGATGTGTCATTAAGTCCTTGCAATGTTTGCATAAATTGTCATACTTAATTGCTTGAATTATTCTTGATTCCTACCCTAGGTGATGTAATCAAATTTGTATAAGGATTAACTGCACTTAAAAGAAACATAATTCCCCATTGTCAAGTGTCATTATCATTCGTATTTCCCAATTTTAAAAAATAGTATGACAAAAATATGGAAGGGAGATGAAGTGAAGTGTAGTTATGAGCTAAATAAAAGGGGTTTTTCAAAGGAATTTAGAATATTTGGGGTTTCAGAGAAAACATAAGTTGTGAAATTGCAGACTCAAAAAGAATTTGAGAAAGAATTTTGGAGGAATTTTGAAGGAAGAATTTGGCATAATGGGAGGACAGCTGATGAGGCATGAACCTGTGGTTCATACCATTTTACTAACTGATGTAGAAGCCTTTCATAGATTTCATACCTGCGGATGGTTGGGTTACTTCTTGAAATTAACAAAGTTTGATGAAGAAGTGGCAGCAGAGTTCATGAATACATTCAAAGAAGGGGAAGTAATTGTGTGGAGAGTGACTATTCTAGCAAAAAAGGAAATAATTATAGAGGTGAAAGGCTTGCTAGTAGTTGGGGAGCATTACCCCAATGAGCATGATGCCAGGTCAGCACGAGCTCAATTTACCCAACCTTTCGACCCTCCACTGGAAGTAAATAAGTAAGGATGCAAGAGAACATCATTACCTGTTCCATACAATGAGCTAGCCACACATATTATCAGGCATTTCACATGTGAAGGGAGATTTTCCCATTTACATGCGCATCATTTCAAGGTACTTAGTTGTATCAGGAATAATCTTCAAGTAAATATTCTGACTTTTCTGTACAACATGCTAAGTATCAGTGTTGAGGAAACTCAAAAGGGTAAAATGAATTTGATTCTCATCATGCCCTAATCAAAATTCTAGTTAAAAGATCCCTTAGGGATGTCTCTCATCTGGAATGGAAAGAATTTGTTAAGAACAAAACCTTACAGGCCCAAAATGAGCCTGTTGAGCAACTAATTCCTAGAAATGAAATACCCCTTGACCCAGTTGAAATACCCCAAGAAAAAGGGTCTGAGGATATTTAAGAGAAGGAACCTTCTCCTATCCTGAGTGATAATGTACCTACCCCATCTCAAAGAAAAGGGAAACAAAAGGTTAATGAAGGAACTTTAGTTCCTAAAGTAGAACCCTAGAAACCTATAGCCTCAAAAAGTAGAAAGAGGAAATTAGTTCCTACAATAGTTAATCCTGCAACAGAAAGGCCGAGGAAAGCTAGTAAAAAGAAAATAGTGGAAGAAAAAGAAACCCCTTTGAGAAGAAGTACCAAGATGAGGGGACAAGTTCCTCAAGTTACCCTAATAAGTCAAGATGTCCCATGAGAGACACCTATTGCAAATTCTCATGTTAACTATGTCACAATTGATTCTCCAATTCACCCAGCTTGCCCAGATCCTCCACAAAACATAAGTGATTTATCTCCTGATGAGCCTCCCTCATAATAAACAACTAATGAGCCTAAGGAAAACACAAAAAAAGTTCAAGAGGACATGCAGTTTCCTAAGTCCCCAATCTGCTCACATACCCACCATGCTATAGTGCCTTTCAAAAGGACCTAGTATATAGATTATTTAGAATAGGATCACATTGTAGAAAGAAGACAAAGAACTCAATCAGAGGAGCCTTCCCTGCCTACTTTGCAATCAATTCTATTTATTTTATATACCCAGTTTGTTTTCAAGAACACTATGTGGGGAGAGGAGAAGAAAAAGATGAAAAAGGAAATTGATGAGAAGAAGGAAGAGATTGAGCACCTAAAGGAACAAATAGAAAAGAAAAAATAGAGAATGGATCATGCCCTCAAGCTGGCTGACCAGATTATAGCCTATAGGCCACCCCCAAGTGTTTATGCTATTTTTTTAAAAGAACGGTTCCTTATGTTTCAACTCATGATGACCATTCAAAATAAGGATTATGAGTTTAAAATAGCTGAAGATTTTTATGGTCTATATCAAACACTTCCTACTTGGCAACATAATCTAGTCTGTGAATTGTACATTCATAATTTCATTATTCCTAATGAAATTGATTAGAATCCTCTACTCTATATAGGAGATGTACATTTAAAAGAAATAATATCCTGGATGCACAATGAAGCCAACTATGACAAGCAACTAGATAATTACAAAGATTAGGAAAAATCTGAGCCTTTACCTTTAAGAGTTGAATCCAGTAAGTCAGATGTTCTCTTCAAAGATTGGTTAGCACTCACTTATGGAAAGACAAAACCTAAAGTCAGGGACAAGATCTTTTCTCTCAGAGATAAAGTCTATAGGGAATATCAGGGACTACCTTATTTTACATTCCAAACGGCCTTGACTAGAGTGAGGAGTAGATGGAATAAACTGCCTGAGATTTTCAAGAAATTTGAACTGCATAGTACAATTAATTTTGAGGTAGCTATGAATAGGGAAATGAAGTACATGCAACTAGGGAGATAGATCAGAAGAGAGCTTTGGTTTCCTCTAACTTTCCAACCACCTATGCTCCTATGGCCATTATATGACATTAACACTACCATACTAGACCAGCTACAAGAGGATAATAGAATGGACTACTGGGAGTGGACCAAAGGATTTTATTATACCTTCAAGAGTAAAAGGAGAGGCAAGATAGAGGTTGGATAATTCAGAACAATTTCCAAGAAGTGTAATGCTTGAGGACAAGCATTATACTTGTTGGGGGGCAAATGATGAGATTGAAATTGGTCTTTGTTTTATGATATTTTGTGTTTCCTAAAAATTCCTAAGACATTTGTGTGACTTTTTAAGTGCTTAAGTTTGTATATATGCCATAATTACAGTTATATCCTCAAAATTTTGGGTAGGAAATAGTATACACACCTTGCCAATACTATATATATACATAATGTAGTATTTCATATAGTTGTTTTAATGTGTGTTTTAATATTTGGATGAAATTGATTAAGTTGAATATATGAATGTATATGCATATACTACTAATCTGCCAGGAATGAAGGAGCAGCTGGAAAATAAATCGGTTACATCAATGAAGGAGTGAAGATGTTTTGGTCACGGTCAGAAGACTCATTAAGATAGTCGCAGGATATGCCTACAAAATTGAAGGAATGAATGCTTCAGGAAATATAGGGGAGCACAATCATGCTAAATCTCCTCCATAATTAATATTTTGTTAAGATGGTTGTTTGATCTTTATGGTCTTCTGTTATTGATTGATGTGTTCTCCTTATTTCATGGATGAATTAGTCAAAGTGTATCTGAATGTTTGAATGCAATTCTCTATATATAGGGGATGATCGATGGAAATCTAGTTAGACAAAATAATGATGTTACTGTTGTATTGAGAAGCAAGTTGTTCTTCAAGTCTATGTTCCGATTGTAATCCATTTTTCTGAATATATGAAATGAAGAAATAATTTGAGTTATCTTTTGTGTTTGTAGTTAGTCGAAACCAACCAAGGAGGACCCAATTGGGAGGTGGAGTAGACTAGAGTAGAGAAGAGTAGTTTAATTGTTTTCAACATTTAAAGTAGTGTTCATTATTTCTTCATGCAACATTGTATATGTGTTTGTTCCTGCACTGTAATGTACCCACGTACTATGGGTATCTCAAGTACATTATGGGGCCGCTAGAGCAACCAATGGAGGTCTATACAGTACACAAGGGAGGTTGTATGGGAGCAATAGGATATGTCGTACAATGATAGGTGGAGCCGTACGGTGCAGTAGGTAGGGCCGTATGGTGCTGGAGTGGGGTCATATGGTGATACAGGGTACTCGTACATTGTAGAGTAGAATGTCATAGGGTGAAACAAGGGTGGTCATATGGTGCAAGATAGAGGGCCGTACAGTGTAGGATAGTAGGTCATACAGTGCTGGGTTGTGGTCGTATGTGGCCATACAGAAAATGTAGGAAGGTGTGTCACGTAGCTGGCAATTGTGTGGTTTGAAAGTGGCCAAGGATGAGAAGAATGTGATCATGGAGAGGGTTGTACAAAACACATTGTAATGTGCATGGTATACGTTGAATCCTACCTGAAGATTATATGATGTTTCCTTTCCCTTCACCGATAATAAAAATGACCTTTGCAAACATAGAACAATACACAAGCCAAATATGTTGCCAGAAAGATCTTATTGGATTAATTGATGAAAACCTCAGGTTTGCAAAATCTGATACAAGAAGAACAAGTAGAGTAGGGTGAGGGTTGAATCCCACTAAAATTGCAACAAACCAAATACAGAGGGTCTTCTAGCTCTAAAAATAGAATCCCAACATGAGTTCACAAATATAAATCAAATATAAATCTCAACATATCAAAACTAACCTACACGCCAAGCATAAATACCCATCGGGGAAAACTTCTTGAGAGTGCACAAAAGAGCTGATGGTGACAACTACACTATGCCAACAAAAAAGATTGGGCCCAAGATAAACTAAATCGATCGGGACCCAAAAAAAATAGTTTTATTAGTCATTTAATGATGGGGACATTACAGTCCTCCCATCCCAATAATTGCTTATCCTCAAACAATTTCAGGCTGGGGTGTTCCAGAATCTCTTCTCCTTCCCAGGTGGCATCTTCAAGGGGAAGATCCTTCCAATGCACAAGAAATTCCTTGATAGTGTGTGTCCTCAAAATTTTCTCCAAATTGTCGAGGATTTTCACTGGTTCCAATACTAACTATCCTCCATTGTCGAGGGGTGGCAGGTCTATGGAGACTGTCACTTGCTGGCCCACAGCTTTCTTCAGACAAGAAACATGGAAGATGTTGGGGATTTAGCTTCCTTTAGGTAGGTCCAATTCGTATGCAACTTCACCCACTCTCTTTGTCACACGGTAGGGTCCATAGAAATGCGGTCTCAATTTCTCCTTCCCGGAAGCCTTCAAAGAAGATTGTCTGTATGGTTGAAGTTAGAGGTATACTAGATGCCCAACTTCAAAACTCCTCTTGATTTGGTGCCTGTCAGCATACATTTTCTATTGATTCTGAGCCTGCTAGAGGTTTTCCTTTAGGAATTTTAAAATATCCACTCCTTCCTACAGCTAGTCCCTGGCCTTCAGCGTGTGATTATCACTGAGAGCCAAGTCCACAAATGAAAGAGGTTCATACCCGTACAATGCTTTGAAAGGTTCCATTCCAATGGACATATGAAAAGTGGTATTGTAATAGTAACTCCCAGGTGTAGCCATTTTATCCATGCTCTCTGTTGTGCTGAAACATAATTTCTGAGGTAACCTTCCAACCACTTGTTCATGATTTATGTTTGTCTGTCAGTCTACGACTAGTAACTGGTGCTTGGTGACAACTCTGTCCCTGCTAGTCGAAACAATTCCTTCCAAAAATTACTGAGGAAGTGGCTATCTTTGTCACTCACTATGTTTCGAGGGAGTCCATGCAAATGGAACACCTCTTGGAAGAATAAGTTTGCTACCTGTGAAGCGGAAAACTCTGTTGGAATAGCAAAGAAATGTGCATACTTGGTTAATCTGTCGACTACCACAAAGATGTAGTCCTTCCCCTATGCCTTAGGGAGTCCAGAGATGAAATCCATTAAGATGATATCCCACTTATTTTCTAGAATCGGCAATGGTTGAAGTGAACCCGCCGGTAGAGTGTGTTCATATTTATTTTGTTGATAGATGGAACATTCTCAGACATATTGTAATATATCACCTTTTAGACTCTTCCATGAGAATCTTTCCCTAATCTGTTGGTAGGTCTTCAAGTACTCTTGATGCCCAGCTAGAGGCAAATCATGCATTTCTTTCAAGAATTTTTTCTCCAGCTTGGATTTAGGCACCAGGTAAATTATGTCCTTGTAGAAAATAATATCATCGGCCACCTTATACCTTTTGTCCTATATTTGTTTGTCTAGGAGTTGGCATGCGAATGCGTCCTCAGAGTATTCAACCAACAAATTCTCTTTCCAATTTGCTGATATTTGAGATAAATAACATATGGTCGGTTTTCTTGACAAGGTGTCAGCCACTACATTATTTTTTCCTTTTACATATTCAATGTCAAAGTCAAAAGCTTGGACTTTACTTACCCATTTCTGTTGTTGCTCATTCAACTCCCGTTGTTCCAGAAAATGCATGAGGTTGTTGTGATCTGTACGAACAATGAACTTGGCTCCAATGAGGTACTTTTGAAACTTTGTCAAGGCATGCATGATGGCTGGCATTTCTTTATCATATATAGAATACAACCTTTCAGCTCCTAGAGTTTCTGACTTTCGAAAGCAATAGGGTGGTGGTCCTACATTAAGACAGCCCTGATACCCTCTCTGAAGGCATCACACTCCAAGATGAAAGGTCGACTGAAGTCTGGTAGTTCAAGGACCATACAAGAACTCATAATCTCCTTGAGTTTCTCAAAATTTTGACGTTCTCATTCATTCCATTGAAAATATCCCTTCTTTGTCAAGTCGGTGAGAGGTGCGCTGAGCTGTGAGAACCCCTTCATGAACTGTCTATAGTAACTACACAACCCAAAGAATCCACATAGTTTTGAAAGAGTCTTCGGAGGTGGCCAATCTAAGATAGCTTGAATCTTTTCTTGATGCACTTGAACTCCTTGACTACTAACAATGTGCCCCAAATATAATAACTTTATCATCCCAAATTCACATTTGGATTGTTTGGCGAACAATAGTTGTGACTTCATAATCTTGATCACTTCTTCCAAATTCCTTAAGTGCTCCTCCCATGTCTTGTTGTAGATCAGTACATCATCAAAGAATACTAATAGGAACTTACATAGTTATTTGTTGAAAATGTGATTCATGCAAGATTGGAATGTAGCAGGAGCATTGGTCAATCTAAATGGCATGACCAAAAATTTGTAATGCCCATAATGGCAATGGAATGTTGTTTTCTCCACATCTTGCTCCCTCATGCAGATTTGGTGATACCCCAAATGGAGGTCTATTTTGGAGAAGTAAATGAAACTGTGAAACTCATCCAGCAATTCATCGATCATGGGAATCGGATACCTGTTCTTGATGGTCTTTTTGTTCAGTGCACGATAGTCTACACACATTCGCATTGTTTCATCCTTCTTTTTAACTAGCACTACTAATGATGCAAAAGGACTGGTGTTGGGTCTAATCCAACCTTTGTTAAGGAGTTCTTGTATTGTTTTTTCAATTTCATCTTTTAGCCTCTTAGGGTTGCAGTATGGCACAATGATAATCAGTTTGGTGCCAGTTTCCATCTCAATGGTGTGCTCAAACCCTTGATGTGGTGGTATGCCTGGTGGAATGTCGGTGAAGACCTGGTGATATCTATCCAAAACCATTTGAAGCTCTTTGTCCTAGTGGTCTATTCTTTGTTGTTGTATGGGTTCTAATGAGGCAAAATAGTGTGTGGCCCAAACCACATCATCATGTCTGAAAATTTCTTCCATCTGTTGGGCTAAAATTTCCTTCGGTCCTCCATTTGACATCCCTCTCAACACAACCTTTTTGTTGTTTACCTCGAAAGAGAACTCCATTCACTTGAAACTCTATGTGTATTCATCAAATGTTTCCATCTACTGAATGCCTAGAATAACTTCCATGTCATCCAAATCAACCATGAAGAAATCATCTGTCATTGTGTGGTTTCCCATGGTGATGCTCAGTTGTGGAACTAGATGAGTGCATTTTAAATGGTTTCCTCCCACTACCTTGATGTCAAATCCCTGGTGTGCCTCTGTACATAGAATCCACTAACTCACCAATGACGAGTTAGTGAAGTTGAGTGTGGCTCTGCTGTCAAGCATGACCATGACCTGTTGTCCTTGGAGGGTGTCCCAGACTTAGAACATAGTACATCTTGGAGTTCCCACTAGAGTAGCAATGGCACCTCCTCTCTTCAAGAGTGTGGCTATTATTTTTGTGTGATTGAGGTTTACCTCCCCCGAAGTTTTTTTTTCATCTTCTTGGGCTTCAGGTGTTTGTTCTTCCTCACTATCAGACGATACCTCAATGTAATGGGTTTTTCCTTTTCCAAGGCATCGATGTCCTGGTACCCATGGTTCTTTACAGTTGAAATAGAGTTTCTTCCTTCTGAGTTCCTTCCTAGTTTCCTCATCCAATGGGGGCCTCCTGGGTGGGGTCCATTGTCTCTTTCCCTTGAAGTGAGAGGTGGTTTGGACTGTGAGTAATATCTGGTGGATGAAGAAGAAGATGTCGCAATGTCCCATGCCTTCTTAATTGCCTTTGTGAGTGTGCTAGGGTCGAATCCCTTCACCCTGTTGGATATTGCTAATGCATGGGTGGCTATTGAGACATTTAATATGTTTAATCACTACATTACTGAATGGGCACTCATACTATTGTCATTTTTGTTTTGTCACTGATGTCAACATATGCTTCTATGAAGGAACTAGACTGGTAATCACCATGTATGAAAGGTGTACAGATGTTTTAGATGCTGTGAAGTTAGATGAGAGTTTAGATGAATGTTGTGATCTTATATCTGAGATTGCACCATTAATGGATGCATATTAAGGAAGATACAACTATTTTGGTAAAGACTGGTCATTGGACTATGACAATGAGAATTGACAGAGTTAGTCTCTGAGTTTTTGGTATAGATTTCAGAGGGATTGGATTCAAGGTATCCAATCTTGAAGGATGATGGAAGAGGTACTGATGTATGTTCATTGGTCAGTGCAAGGTACAGAATGATTGGTGACATCATCTATGGTGTGTGCTCTGGCGATGGCTTATTATGAAGCCGACTCAAGGAATGAAGTGTGTGTTTTATTTGGTAAGCATAATTAAAGGATGTCGGTCATTAATTGTTGTAATGTGATCATTGTAAAATTGTTTTTGATATCATGTGTATCTTAACAAGGGCCTATGTAATTTTTTATAATTAGGAAAGCCTTATGGGTCGACCTATTCTTGGTAAAATGTAATAAGGTATAAATAAAAGGTCTTTTCTTTGGAAGAGACATGGATGTGATATGTGTGATATAAGGAGGTTGCGAACTTGTGTCTGATGTATGTAGAGCAGAGGATTATTGGTGGAACTCATTGGAACTGATCAAGCAAAGATAGTTGTTGGCAAACAGTTCAAAAGATTGTGTATTTCTTTGTATCCACTTGTTGCGAACTAGTGAGTTTAGAAGGTGGACTTAACCTTCTTTGGGCAGTGAGCCCTCTTTTGTTCTTGAATCCTAATAGGGTTTGTAATCTATCAAGGACTATGTATTGTAATGTTTCAATAAGCTCCTAACAAGGCTATATCTTCTAACAAGGATTACTATACTCTCAGTACATCGTTAGTGGGTGCTAATTCCCACCGGGGTTTTTACCTTTAACAAGGTTTCCCCGAAACCAAAATATTGTGTTATTGTGTTGGAATTCATTGTGTTCATTGGATCTGATATTAATAAGCTTAAATTTTAAAGTTTAATATTCTATCATACAACTGATTCACTCCCCCCCCTCTCAGTTGTATTGTGGACTGTTAATCCTAACAATTGGTATCAGAGCTTGTGGTCCTCAGAGAGAAAGCTTAACAGCTTGAGGTGATCTTATAAAATGGCATTCTATAGGAAGGATAGTCCTAAGTTTGATCCTAAAAACTTTGACAGTTGGAAAAATAAGATGCGAACACATTTGCTATGTTTGGGCATAGACTACTGGATGATTGTGAAGAAGAAGGAAACATTGAAGGCTGAGAATGACTTAGGGTCAGCCACCAATGATGAAAAGAAACTATTTTCATGCAACATGGTCGCAAGAGAAGCATTGATCAGTGCACTATCTCAGGGTGAGTTTACTGAAATTAAAGATCTAGATTTGGTACATGAAATTTGGAATAGATTAGAGGCACTCTATGAAGGAGACAAATATACCAAACAAGAAAAATTGTAGAATTGGAAGACAAAGATGGAGAAGCTGCAAATGAATGAAGATTAAAGCATTAGAGCCTATGTTCAAAGGGTTATAGAAGTTGTAGTTGGAATCAAAAATTGTGGAGGTACTTATGATGAAGATGAAGTCATTGCAAAGATTCTCAGATCTCTAACTCCTACTTACAAATTCAAGGCAATGTCAATTCAAAAAACTATACCCCTGACTCCAAAATTTAGTAGAGAGATGTTGATTGCAAAGTTAACCACCTTTGAAGCTGCGGAATTAGGAGAAGCTACTCCTAAAGTTGAATTTGCATTTAGGGCATCCACACACATGAAAGTATCTACACTTCCAAGCACAAGCAAAGAAGACCTGAGAGAAGAGCTTGGTGAGTATGCTGAGGAAAGGGAGAAGATAATGGAAGAAGAAAAGAAGATGGAAGAACTTGTTGCACTGATAGCTAGAAGAGAGAAAAGAGGTAAGGGAAAATTTGAAGGCAAATTACCTTTGAAATGTTTTTCATGCAATAAAGTAGGTCATTTTGCATCTAGATGTCCTACAAGAGTTCCTAAATACAAACTTGATTATGCAAAGATTAGAAGAGATAAAGAATGTTATTATGCTAGTGAAGGAATCTCTGATGATGATGATTTAGACAATGAAGAGATTGGATTTGTTGCTATTAAAGATGAACTAGTTCATGAAGAAAAAGCCTTAGTATCTCATGTTGACAAGAAAACTGAATGGATAATTGACAGTGGATGTTCTCATCACATGACTGGTGATAAGAACAAATTTGTTAAATTAGTAAATTATGATGGAGGTGTTGTAAGGTTTGGGGACAATCTCTCAAAATCCATCATAGGAGTAGGATCCATTACTCTGGATGGAAAGACTAATATGGACAATGTACTACTTGCTGAGTGTTGGACAATTAATGGATAAAAACTTTTAGTTAAGTTTTGTTAATGGTAAGTGCTTTATCAGAAGCAAGGAAGGAAAACTAATTGCTACCAGTTCAAGATCTAGGGGTAATATATTTGAACTAAACACATTTGGAGCCTCTTATTTTGTTGTGAAGGTAGATGATAGTTGGTTATGGCATAGAAGATATTGTCATGTTAACTTTGATAACATTATGAAAGCAAGTATGGCTAATGAAATAAGAGATCTATCGAAGATTGCGAAACCTTCTAACATTGTATATAGAGAATGTGTTATGGGAAAGAAAACTAAAATAAGTCATAAAAGAAAAACATTTACATCAAAAGGAAAGTTGGATCTGGTACATACAGATCTATGTGGGCCTACAAGAACAAATTCATACTATGGTGAAAGGTATTTTATACTCTTTGTTGATGACTTTTCTAGAATGATGTGGGTTACTTATTTGAGAGAGAAAGCAAAAGCATTTGACAAATTCAAGTTGTATAAAGAAAAGGTAGAGAATGAATTAGGACTTAAAATAAAGTTTTAAAGATTAGATAGAGGTGGAGTGTTTACATAAGATTTATTCAATTCATACTGTGAAGAGCGTGTAATAAAAAGACAAACATTTTCTCCTAGGACTCCACAACAAAATGGGATATCAGAGCGAAGAAATAGAACTATACTTGATGCTGCCAGGAAAATGCTGATTGAAGGAAATGTATCTCATGTACATTGGAGAGAGGTTGTTGGAACAACAGTGTACACATTAAACCGAATTCAAATCAGAGATGGCACAAGTAAGACTCCCTATGAACTATGGTTTGATCACACTCCTACTGTAAAATATTTTAGAATTTTTGTTAGCAAATGTTATATCAAGAGGGATGATGAGATAGGGAAATTTGATTCTAGAAGTGATGAAGGTATCTTCCTTTGTTACTCTGATAAAAGCAAGGCATACAAATGTTTCAATTTGAGATTAAGGAAGATGGTTGAAAGTAACAATGTAAGAATAGATGATAATTTTAGATACAAGAAAGAATGTACGATAGGAGTCAGATATCAGAAGTGAAAGAAACCTCTACTGCTACCGAAGAAGAACTTGTTGAGGAAGAAAGTGAAAAAGAGGCTTGTGATGATACAAGAAAAACTACTGAAACTCCTAAAACTCCAAGGTATGTAAAAAATAACCATCCTGAAAATCAAATTATTGGCAATACCAGTCAGTGAGTACTGACTAGATCTAAAGTTAGAGAAGAAATTTGTTTAATTTCTCAAGTTGAGCCAAAAAATATAGACGAAGCCTTTAAAGATGAATCTTGGATAAATGCCATGAAAGAAGAATTGAATCAAATAAAGAAAAATAATACTTGGGAATTGGTTCCAAGACCTAAAAATAAAATTTTTATAGGAACAAAATGGATCTTTAGAAACAAAAAGGATGAAGAAGGAACAATTGTAAGGAACAAAGCAAGACTAGTGTGTAAGGGATAATCATAGCAAGAAGACATAGACTTTGAAGAAACATTTGCTCCTGGTTCTAGAATAGAGGTAGTAAGATTATTTATATCTTATGCTGCACACAAAAAATTCAAAGTGTGTCAGATGGATGTTAAATCTGCATTTCTGAATGGAGATCTTGAAGAAGAAGTATACATATAACAACCAGATGGATTTCCTCTATGCAAAGACAAAGACATGGTGTGCAAATTGAAGAAAGCCCTATATGGGTTGAAGCAAGCTCCTAGGGCTTGGTATGCAAGGTTAGACAAGTATCTACTTGGACTTGGATTCAGAAAAGGTAATGTAGACAATAATTTGTATTTGAGAACTACTGAAGATGGAATCCTAATAGTAGAAGTATTTGTGAATGGCATTATCTTTGGAGGTAATGATGATCTATGTAAGAAGTTTTCTTAAGAAATGGAAAGTGAATTTGAGATGTCCATGATAGGTGAAATGAAATTCTTCCTTCGACTGCAAATAACTCAGAATGAGAATGGTATTTTCATTTCTCAGACCAAGTATCTCAAAGAATTGCTTAAGAAATTCGGTCTGGAAGATTGTAAACCAGTAGGAACACCTATGGTGACTGGAAACAAGCTAACAATTGATGATGAATCAAAATGTGTTTTTCAAACTTTGTATAGATCAATGGTTGGAGGGCTACAATATCTAACTCACACCAGACCAGATATTGCTAATGTTGTTGGAATTGTGGCTAGATATCAGGCAGAACCCAAAGAGACTCATCTAGCTATTGTTAAAAGGATACTGAGGTATCTTAGAGGAACCATAGACTATGGCTTATGGTATGATAGGAATGATAGCTTTGAACTTCATACTTATACTAATGCTGATTGGGCAGGAAATATTGATGATAGAAAAAGTATAAGTGTTGGTGCATTTTTCCTTGGGAAAAATTTGGTTTCTTGGCTAAGAAACAAGATTGCATAGCACAATCTACTGTTGAATCAGAATATGTTGATGCTGCTATAAATTTCACTCAAATTGTTTGGATGAAAAAAATGTTGAAAAACATTGGAATAACTTTTAATGAGCCTGTGGTTATCCATTGTGACAACACTAGCACAGTAAACATTTCAAAGAATCCAGTGATGCACTCTAAAACTAAACACATTTCTATCAAGTATCACTTCTTAAGAGACAAGGTGGCAGAAAAAGAAATCAAGCTTGAATATATTAGTACAAAAGAGTAGATTGCAGACATCTTTACAAAACCACTACTGAAAGATACCTTTGAATATCTCAGATGTATGTTAGGGGTTCAGGCCCCTCTTAGTCAAAACTAAATGATGCAGAAATGCATCAGTCAAGAAGTGCTCAGAGCCTCATCATTTTTTGGACTAGATTTATGGATCTACTCCTCAGGGGGAGTGATCATGGAAGAAAGTTTATATGTGAAGGAAGTTGGCACCCTTTGCCATTGTTTTCAAAGGGGGAGTGTTGTTATGAGAAAATCCTCACTGTTTGGGAAGATTGTTCAGTTGAAGGACTTTTGGGTTGATACAACTTTGGGATAAGATTTTCCCATATGTTGACATCAATGCCAAAGGGGGAGATTATGGATATTGCTAATGCATGGGTGGTGATTGAGACATTTAATATGTTTAATCACTACATTAATGAATGGGCACTCATACTTTTGTCATTTGTATTTTGTCACTGATGTCAACATATGCTTCTATGAAGGAACCAGATGGGTAATCATAGTGTATAGAAGGTGTATGGATGTTTCAGATGCTATGAAGTTAGACGAGAGTTCAGATGGATGTTGTGATCTTAAATCTGAGATCACATCATTAATGGATGCATATTAAGGAAGATACAGTTGTTTTGGTAAAGACTAGTCACTGGACTGTGACAGTAAGAATTGACAGAGTTAGTCTCCAAGTTTTTGCTATAGATTTTAGAGGGATTGGATTCAAGGTATGTGATCTTGAAGGATGGTGGAAGAGGTACTAATGGATTTTCATTGGTCAGCACAAGGTATGGAATGATTGGTGATGTCATATGTGGCATGTGCTCTGGTGATGACTTATTATGAAGCTGACTCAGTGAATGAAGTGTGTGTTTTTTTTGGCAAGCATAATTCAAGGATGTCGGTCCTTAATTGTTGTAATGTAATCATTGTAAACTTATTTGTGATACTGTGTGTATCTTAGCAAGGGCCTATGTAATTGTTTGTAATTAGGAAAGCCTTATGGGCCGACCTATTCTTGGTAAAATGTAATAAGGTATAAATAAAAGGTCTTTTCTTTGGAAGAGACATGGATGTGATATGTGTGATATAAGGAGGTTGTGAACTTGTGTCTGTTGTATGTAGAGTAGAGGATTATTGGTGGACTTCATTGGAACTGATCAAGCAAAGATAGTTGATGGAAAATAGTTCAAAATATTGTGTATTTCTTCATATACACTTGTTGCAAACTAGTGAGTTCAGAACGTGGACTTAATTTTCTTTGGGAAGTGAGCCCTCTTTTGTTCTTGACTCCTAACAGGGTCTATCCTCTAACAAGGACTATGTACTGTAATGTTTCAATAAGCTCCTAAAAGGGCTATATCTTCTAACAAGGATTACTATACTCTCAGTACATCATTAGTGGGTGCTAATTCCCACTGGGGTTTTTACCTTTAACAGGGTTTCCCCGTAACCAAAATATTGTGTTATTGTGTTGGCATTATTGTGTTCATTAGATATGATATTGATAAGCTTAAAGTTTAAAGTTTAATATTCTAGCATATAACTGATTCACCCCCCCCCCCCCCCCCCCCCTCTCAGTTGTATTGTGGACTGTTAATGCTAACACACCCATCCTTTCAAGGGTTCCGCTAGTCCATCCATGAACAACACCACCAATCATCTTTCTGAAATATCAGTCACCAAGACAGACATTCTCTAAAATCCTATTATGTAACCATCGACTATGCCAAATTGCTTTAGTTGAGCCAATTCTTTGAAATTCAATTCTGGATCCCTTCCATTGAAATGGTCTATTAATCTCTTGGTGAATTCAGCATAGGAATTTATCTCATCATGGCTGAGAGTAACCATGCCATGATGCCACCATTCGTGGTCTATTCTTTTCAGATGTAATGCTGCAAATTTGATGGATATATCTTCTGGCATAGGGTTGATCTGGAAATAGGTGTCTTCTTTTTACACCCATGCTCGAGCTGTGATAGTTCTAGAACCATCAAAGGATGATAGATTAACTTTACCCATCTTCCATCTTAGATTGTCATTATAATAGCCATGTTTGTCTCCGCCAAAGTACCTCATTCTTAGCTCAGCATAACCCTTGCAGGATATATCTCCTTCCATATTTGCATTCCTCCAATCTAACCAAAGTTGATCTTGTATTTCCTGGAAGGTTGGTTGTTCTCCCTGCTAGTCTTCCATCCATGGAGGGAAAATATGCATTGATGGTCAAGAGCATACGGTTTGGGGATTTTCCTGTCTCAAGACAAAATTGTCACTTTGTTCAGCAGAAATCTTGCTTTCAGCCAAATTTTGCAGTGTCTCTTCCATGAGGCATTGAGTGTCATTTATCTGTACCTGGTTCTTAATTAGTGAGCTCTCTCAAAAGAGTCATGACTTCAGCCATAGGGTCTTGGGGATTGCCCATTCTCCTGACTGAGTGAGATCTGCTCCTTTTCCTTGAATAAACTCTCATTCAATATGCACAAGCTAGCAGAATCACCAGCTTTGATACCACTATAATGTACCAACATACTATGGGTATCTCAAGTACGTTCTGAGGCCACTAGAGCAACCAATGGAGGGTTGTATAGTACACAAGGGAGGTCGTACGAAATAGGCTAAGGCCGTACATGAGCAACAAGAGATGTTGTACAGTGATGAGTGGAGTCATACGATGCAGGAGGTAGGGTCGTACGATGTTGGAGTGGGGCCATATGGTGGAATAGGGTAGCCATATGTTGCAGAGCAGAATGTTGTAGGGTGAAACATGGGTGGTTATACAGTGTAGGATAGAGGATCGTACGGTGCAAGATAGCAGGTCGTATGATGCTAGGTTGTGGCCCTATGTGGCCATATGACAAATGCAGGAAGGTGTGTTGGGTAGTTGGTAGCTGTGTGGTTTGAAAGTGGCCAAGGATGAGAAGAATGTGATTGTGGAGAGGGTCATACGGAGCATGTTGGAATGTGCACGATATATGCTGAAGCTTACCCGAAGATTGTATGATGTTTCCTTTTCCTTCATCAATAATAAAAATGACCTTTGTAGACACGGAATAATACACAAGCCAGATATGTTGCCAGAAAAATCTTATTGGATTAATTGATGGAAACCTTGGATTTACCAAATCTGATATAAGCAGAACAAGCAGAGTAGGGTGAGGGTTGAATCCCACTGAAACTACAACAAACCAAATAGGGAGGGCTTCCACCTCTAAAATGACGAATAGTAGAATCCCAACATGAATTCACCAATATAAATCAAATATAAATCTCAACATATCAAAACTAACCTACACATCGAGCATAAATGCCCATCAGGGAAAACTTCCTGAGAGTACACAAAAGAGCCGACGATGACAACTACACTATGCCAACAAAAAAGAATGGGCCCAAGATAAAATAAATCGATTGGGACCCAAAAACAATAGTTTTATTAGTCATTTAATGATGGGGAAATTACACAAAGATAGCCATAGTTCATGCATTAGAATGGCAGAATGAGTTGGAGTTAGATTTATGGTTGTTTACATTAGTTTATTTGTTCAGTTGTGTGTTTTACCTTCCTTCAGCAATAGTTTGGTTCTTTCTATGCATTTTCCTTTCCTACAGGCAATAGTTTAAGTAAGATGAATCTATGAGAAGCTTAGTACACAAGCTGTGCTATCCCATTTCAAGTATATGTCCCTGGGTTGACAATCTAAATGCACTTTGTGATAGGAAAATAATACCTAGTTTGAATATACTATTCCTAGGGAAGGCTTTGGCGTAGTTATTGTTACCTATTATGAGGTTGTTCAAAAGGTGTGTATCATTTTTCTTCTTTTCCTTAAGATGACACCATAGCTTTGGGTGAACCCACAATAGTGGGTTACACTTTTTTGCCTGAACGGACACTGAACTCTAGATTTTGAAAAAAACTTTCAGATTCAAATACATATTGTCGTTAAACCATTTGAAATTAGAAGATGAAGTAAATTAAAGTCTTTTAGGATTTTCTGTCTAGATTCCAAATATATATATTTTTTATTTTTTTGAATTTATTTGAATAGTGTTTTATTTCTCCCACAAAAACTAGTATGTTGCTGAAAATGTCATTTTCAAAGAGTTACATTGTTTTCATAGAGCATAACCTTTTTTCTAAAATAGATATCAATTTGATTCTTTTGAAATTAGTTTTTTAACATCCATACAAAGGGCATGCAATTGGTTTGATGACATTATCATGATTATTTCATATTTTATTAACTTTTGAAGTTGACTAAACCGTAATGTTGACATACCTTGACTACATAGCTTATAACTTGTCATGTATTTGTTCAATTTCATTTTTATTTTTTTGGATAGAAAGATAACTTAAATACCTAGGGCATAGATATTTTTTAGAATTTTTTTCTCTCATTTACTATTTTCCATAAGCGTCAAACTTAGAGGTAGACATACGGTGAAATATCTATATTTAGTAAAACTAAAAATACAAAGTCATAATAGACTTAATATATATTAACATTATAATCATTGGAAAGATTTTCCTGAGGAGTACCTTACTAAATAGATAGGTTTGTCAAATGGATTCATTTGATCTCCCAAAAGATAAATTCAAAGTGATTTTTTGTCAGCATTTTAATAGGTGTGAAGGAGACTCCATTGTATGTATGAATGAGGAGTATAGATGTTATATCAATGTTTTTTTCATCTAAGAGGCTTTGAGCTAACCATTTTTAATTAATTCCTTCAAATGGAACCTTTCAAGGCTTAAATAACCATATTTTATTTAAAATGTGTTATTTCAACAAAAATCAGCATGTCTAAAAAAGTGTAACCCACTATTGTGGGGTCACCCCTCTATGTTTCCATCTTAATGAGGAGGTCATATATGTAGCCTCCTTGCATATAATATTAGGGATTACCTTGGATACAATGCTTTCCTTGGTTATCATTTTGCACTATCTTTCGCAGAGTTCCTTGGATACAATGCTTTCCTTAGTTATCCTTTTGCACCATTTTTAGTGTATTTCCTTGGATACAATGCTTTCCTTATTTATCCTTTTGCACCATTTTCAGAATATTTCCTTGGATATAATGCTTTCCTTGGTTATCCTTTTGCATCATTTTTCGTAAATTTCCTTAGTTATCATTTTGTGTTATTTTCAGTAGATTTTCTTGAAAACAATGCTTTCCTTGGTTATCAGATTGGTTGACTAGCATAAAACAACTTGCTAGACATTTTTTTAAGATGATTTGACTAGTATGACACAACTTGATAGAATATTAAACTCTCTTTGCACCAAACTCTCTCTTGGGAATATTTGAACTAGCATAACATAGCTTACTATACTATTTTCTACTCTTACTCTTCTTTTGTCTCACAGATCACACAATATAACACATCTTGTTGTCCAATGGAAATATGCTCTTTCTTGGATCACTTAGAATAACATGACTCATGAGCCTATGTAGTTCATGATTTCCTTCTCTCTTCCATGATCCCATAAGCATAACACACCTTGCTAATTGGTTGGACCATGGACTCTTTCTCATCTTTGATGTATGCTCTTTCTCTTTCCATGTGACCACTTGTTCTCTAGCAATAACATTCCAAGCATGATACTAGCATTTGAGACATTTTGTTCATCAAGGTCTCTTCAAATAGTTAATTTAGAGTTTTTGTTTTTTGTACTAGCCCTTTTGTGTGTTTTTCATTTTGTTTTTTATTTTGTGTGTCCTTGAGCATGGTTTTATGAGTTAAGATCTTTCATTTTGGAGCTTTTTGTCTTGAACCTAGTGATGCCTTATCTCTTTGTAGTCTTTCACATATCTCTCTTTCTCTCTTTATTATACTTTACCATGAGTATGCATTACTGGTCATACTCTTGTTAAAGTGGGAGCTAAATCTAGTGTCATAAGTTGCATCCCTATGAAATTTATTGCTTACCTATGTCCTATTTTAGCATCTATGGCCTCTTGCATCTAGCCTTGTTCATCCCAACTAAATTCTACATCAAATTTCGGTGTCTCCTTCCCAATTAGGACCTCTAGTATTAATTTGAGACCATATTTGTAGGAGTGAGGAACCTTGGGTGTATATGTATGTATATATAAATACATACATATGCATGTGTGTGTATTGTAATACCCCAAAAATGGGCTATAAGTTCATTAATCTCCTATATCAACATATCGAATGAAATTAACATCGAAGTCCTAACCTAAGACACATCTGAACATCATCAAATCCTAATTGATTATCTTAAATTCTGTATCAGGGAATGTTCCTAGTAATATTCCTATTTATCGTAATTATCTTTAATTTAATAGTTATTTGGCAATAAATCACATTTATCCTAAGTTTGATTAATTGAATATTTTCATATTTAATTAATTAGATTTAATTTTTCCACTTGATTGTTAAGTTGAATTTAATTATATTTATTCCTAAGTATTATCGTTTAAATATGACAATAAATCAAAATTCCTATCATTAATTGATTAAATTCTTATTTAATTAATTAAAGCAAGTTGTCAATTTTTAATGATATTATTTTTGAATAAAAGTTTGATTAAATGATTGATTAACCCATAAATCAATTGTTTTATTTTCAAAAATCAGTTAAGTTGAGAAGAAATCACTTTATTTATTTATTAATTCATAATTATCCATGTGCACAATCAAAGAGCAGTTAAACTCCAAATCAGAAAATCAATGCAAGTTATTGACTTTTTGGAACTCAACATCATTTTTGAGTTTTAAAGTTGATCTAAACTTCTAATTTGAGTTAAAAAGCTATTTTTGCATGATTTACATGTTTTTGTGAATTAAATTATCTTTATTTAAAATCACTCAAAAATCAAGCTGAGTTATTTGAGTGATTTATGGCTTTCTTTCATGCACCTCCAAAGCCCTAGATTTCTATAAATTAAGGCTTCAGCTCATCTCAAATCATCTCATAATTGTGCAAACTTATGCTGGAGAATCGACATCTAGAGAATCAAAGCTTATTGCGAATCAAGGCTATTGTGAGATCAATTTGGTTTTTACATTCATTTAGTTTTTCATATCATATCATTGTTAGATCATTTAGCATATCATAGATCAATTTTCATATTAGCATAGATTCATATCAGTTTTTATCATATCATTGCATCTAAAATCCAAAAAAAATAGATTACTTTACATTCATATTTCATATCTAGATCAATTGCATTCAAATCCTTCATTTAGGTGTCGTCAAGGTCACTGATCTCGATTACAATCTGAGAACATCAATCTCGCACCTATTAGAAGGCAGTAAATCGCCTGGTTAGATTAGATTTCAATTTTGCATGATTTTGATTTTAGCTAACCTCTAATGTTTTACTAAAGTGTTGTGTCTACAAATCAGGTATAATTTTCACACACACATGTATATATATCGATAACCATATAGTGTTAACAATAATAAATCATCTTCTTTTTAAAAGCACTTAAAATAATTGGCAAATTTGTTATTTATCAAAAAAGAAGGTTAAAGTAAATAATTAATAGTATATTCGATCAATAGATTAACAAACACACCAATTGTTTTAAGTGCTTTAAAAAAGGAGAGGATTCATTATTTCTAAAACTACCTAACAAAATAAAATCCTTATTTCAATAAGAGGCTCCAATAATTCTTTGCTCACAAAATTAACAAAAAACTTACAAATTCTTCAAATAGAGCTTAAAAAAATCTCATTATAGCAATTACCCAATGCAAGAAAACCCTTATTAAAATAGAAAGCTCTGATAAGTCTCCTATTACAATGGGTGACATTAGAATCTTGGCCAAGTTCACAAGTACCCTTCCACTTGGAAAAAACTAGACCCACTCCATCCCCCAAAAAACTTGTACTTTTAAGCCAAATATGAATGTCAATAATGCAAACAACAATGTTGTTGGTGTTGCCAAACTCCCACTAGGGCCACAACCCTTGCTTTTGGGAGAGCCCCAAGAACTCATACGACTGAGTAGTTTTGAGCTATGTCTTGTAATGGGAGTCTTGCCCTTGAAGGATGAAACCCATTCTCATCATTCAACACATAAAGAAAACATTATTTAGTATGCAATGCATCAACCACTTAATATTTCTATTACGTGGTTGAATATTGATTCTATTAGAAGTGATTTAATATATAATTACCAATAAAAGTGCAAAAAATCACCATAGTTTTTTAGTAGCTAATTCTAATAAACTCTTGCCTTCTTGATAATAGATTTCCATGTGCAATTGATTCAAAAAATATACATGTACCTTTTTCTACAAGAATATATTGTATTGCCATAATCCAACAAAATATATTATATCAAAAAAAAAATTACAAACCAACATATTATCATAAAAGTCTATTAATTTAGTGGTGGAGTTGACCATTAAATTAACAAATTCATGAGTTATTTTAAGTCATTTGAAATGGGAGACAACACTTATTTCTAACATTACTTATTGCAAGGAAACTCTTAGTGAAATAAGGGGCTCCAACTATTTTTCCAGTGATGGATTTGGTCACAAAATTTTAAACAACTCACAAATTCTTTGCATCGTCCCAAACAGAAAAAAATATATCATTTCTAACATTGTCTAATGCAAGAAAACCCTTGTTGAAATACTAAGCTCCAATAATTTTCTTCTTACAAAGGAAGATATCAAACTCTTGACTAGGTTCACAAGTGTTGCTCCACTTGGTAGGAACTAGACCCATTCCATCCTCAACAAAACTTGGGTTCTTAGGCAAAATACTGGTGTCAATAACACCAACAACAATGTCATTGGCACCACCGAAATCTAATTGGAGTCACCCTCACTTTTCAAAGGGCCCAAGAAATGCATATGACCAAGCAATTAGGACTCCCATAATGAGTCCCTACCTTGTGGGGTTAGACCCATTCCCATCATTTCTTAAACTCTTCCATATGAAGAACCTTGTTGCTCATGTCCATGTGGATTTCCATGTAGGCATGAAGTGTGTGCACCACCTCCAAATCCACTTACATCAGTAGTGCATTGAAGCGATTCATAGTGATGTAATACATGTACACCAAATTTATATCCATGTCACCTTGTCATTCCACTTCGATGAAAAATGACATCATTGATTTATACTAGTCATAATGGGTGGGAAATATTGAGAGTATTTGAGATTTGTCCATGTGAACTATGTACAACTTTTCTACTTCCCAAGTGCCTTACAAACTGCCAATATCATGGCATGTTGAATGTATCTCAAAAGGTTTTTCTAGCTTCTAACCGTGTCACCCAGGCTAGGGAACAACTGTGGAGAAAGCATCTCCACTTTCTTTATTTTTTTCTTTCTTTTCTCCTACGCATGTGCCAGTTTGGCAATTTCTTTTTAGAAACAAATTTGTTTTTTTCTAAGATAATCTCTGCTTTATTCCACCACTAGTGAATAAGAGATTATACAAGGAGATTGGTGTGCAGGTTGAAGATAGAAAAATTGAAGGTTTTTTAAGGGAATGATATTGGAGTGAACAAGAGGAGTTGAAATATTATCTAGGATTACAGTATTGTTGTGGGTTTTGTGAATGTAACCCAAGACAATTCTCAATCAGATTATGCCAAGTTCTGGCATCTATTGTAAAGTTCCTATTTTCTATTATAATAAAATCTCTCATTGAATGTTGGTTTTTCTCCGAAGCTAGGGGTTTTCCAAGGTAAATCTCTATGTTAAAGTGTGATTGGTTTTCTCTGACTTCTATTGTGTTCAGTATCAAGTAGTGAATGGTGTTGTGCATGCTTTAGTTCTTTGTTTCAGTAATTTAATTTTTATTATTCAAATTTCTGAGTTTAAACAATTGTAAATTTATTGTTGGGTTTCACAATACCAAGAGAAGAGTATTTTTTACATGGCGGTTGCTATACATTCTCTAGTTATCTCTCTTCTCATACACATTTACTCTTCAATGCAAAACAACTCATAGGAGTTCAAATGTAATTGAGAATTTTGATTCATGTGTTTAGGTTCTACTTTCTTTAAATTTGTTTTAAATCTAAGTCTTGATTTCAATTTAAATGTTTTTTTTTCAAGGCAATATGATTTAATATTCGTAATGGGTTTATCTCAATCAACTTGAAAGTCTTTTTCTATAGAATAACTAAGAATTTTGTTTATTGGGATCAACTTGGAGAGTTCTTTTGCAACATAATTGCATAGAAAGTGGAAAAAATAGGTGATGTAAGGTGTAATAAAGGATTGTTTGATTTTTTTCTATAACATTTTTTTTCAATTTTAAATCCTATAATGTATGTTAAAAGTTATTGGGTTGTCTAGTTTGACATACAAATTTAGAATATTTTGAAACATAAAATGTCTCTGTGTTTAATTTTTAGAATATTTTTAAGAACATTATTTAAATATTTTTAATATGAATTTAAAAATTTATTGTCAATCAGGATATTTTTTGTTGTATTTAGGGTTGAACTAGTGAGATAACATTTAATTGTAATTAAAATGTCACCTTTATCTTGGACCTATTTGGGTAGTCAGTGCCTTATGTTATTTTTGTCTTTGTTGTTATCAACAAAAAACTTGCTGCAACTTGGATCATTTTTCAAGACAGGGCCTTTAAGTTTTATTGGAAATTATTTACTTTTAATAAAAATATTGAATGACTAAGTTATTCTACTTGATTAACTTAATTGGACCAATCTTTCATCACTCTAGCATTGTAATAATAAGAACCTTTGAAATATTTAGGGTAATTTATTAGTGATCATCCTATTTAAAATTGAGAGGTTATCCCTGATGAAGGATACTCCCCTTACTAACCCAAACACACACAACAAAATAGGGAAATAAATAAAAAATTACAAGAATTCAACAATTGCAAGAACAAAAACATTTGCTTTCTATTATCTTCAATGAAATGACATTACAATATTGAGAAAAATCACATGTTACAACCATGTGGGAATTTTCATTACAATAATCTGCAAGACAGAGCCACAAAATACCCATTTAGAACCGAGTCTCAAACGCCTCCTTCATCCTTGTATATGTAGCACAATTAATTGCCTAAGAATATTCTAAAAAGTAAAATTTTCCCATTTTGGCACCTGGTAGTTTAATTTCCCACCTTAACTAATCTCTCTCTCTCTCTCTCTCTCTCTCTTCCTTTTTGTATCCAAACTAATTGAGTCTTGAAGCCACAACTTTCAAAAGCCATAACTTATGAACCATGTACCCAATTTTCTATTATAGCCCCTTTTTAGAAACCTCTCAAAGTGCTCTACAACTAGGATGGTGAAGCACCATCTTAGACAAGTTTTGACTCCTTCTAGAGCCTATAAGGCCTTCAAAACTAGGTTCAAAGTTCTCATACAACCCCATCAAAATAGAAAATTTAATATCTTCAAAATCGGACTTGATCTTTCCATGAAACTTTACCAACATGTTTATATATTCAAGATGAACCTCTAGGGAAGTAATTCTAACAATCCATGCTAAACTTAATAAATATAGTAAACTTGTTAAAAATAGTAACCCTGGCCAAGATAGCCCTTATTGAAAAAGTAGACAATATTTTTTTGTTGATGCAAGATTGCTCTTACACCCTAGATGCTCTTGCATCAAGCCCTCCTGACTTAAATTATATTCTATTGAGGCTATCTCTCACTTCATTTATAAATATTGGATGGCCCTTTTGATGAAAATAAACTTTACTTTTCAATTCTTCCTTTGTGGTCCCTAGCACATGCCATTGTTAGTTTTCACAAACCAAACAAATAATGTGCCTTTCTTTAGTAAGGCACACAACTAAGAATGTGTCTTGCAAGTTTTAACTTCAAGACCTAGTTATCCATCCTTGTATGCATCATGATTATTAATAGGTATGCAATTTTTACTTTGAAATGTCATTTGTATTCTTCGACACATGTGACAACATGTATATCCTCTACAATTCCTTAAAAAATTGAATCTTGTCGACATTCAAATGTCTGTTACAAGTCATTGTAAACATGATTTCATCTTTTGAAAACTTTGCATATCTTTCCCATAACACACTTGATCATGTATTTTTTTTCTTGTTGTTTGAAAGCTTCACGTGTCTCTTTGCATGGCATATTCTCCACTTTATTTTGTTTGTATTAAAAATACTAAATACTAAATACTTTATTAGAGGTGCACTCAGTAAACATCATTGGAGATTTTGATGATGAAAACATGCCCTAATTACTCTTTTCACACACACAAGGTAAGGTGATTGCAAATTTTTATTAAATTTTTGTGTGTCCTCATTCTATTGCAGACTTTGGTACTCATTTTTTTAATGTGCTTTTATAAATTGGTTCATCTTTCTAAATGGTGTTCAATTTATTTTGAGACTATAAATTTCAACTCCATATATTCATGTCCTTTCTCTTATACATTTTATTCATCATGATAGATGAACTTGAATGCAATCCTCTATTTGGAGCACTCATATCTACACGCAAACTTGATATGCATTTAAATGACTAGTTAACCTTGAAAAGAGTGCACAACTAAGTTGTATGTGTGTAATGGTTGTTTTGCCCTATTTGGTAGTTTTGTCCTAGCATAAGTGGCATTTTTACCTATTTCAAATGCAAAAGAAAAAGACCAAAAAAATAGTATCTTCATCTCATTTTTGTTTGGGATCTCCTATTTCATTCAAATGTCCATCACTTAAAATAAATATAACTTAGAGAGGTATCCAAAAGGGAATGAAAAAAATATGAGAAGCCAAGATTATAAAGAGTGATCTTTGTAAATCTTTTGTAAGAATAAAATTGTATTAAGTTAGTTAAGGGAAACAATCAAGTGTTTGAAGAAATGAGTTATCCTTACATGACTTGAAAACATGGACTTGGTAGCGTAAAATGGTGTTCCTTGAGATATGGAGGCCTAAGATTAATAAGTCTATGTTTGTGAAAATGGCTTTACATTCTGAAGAAAAGGACCTGTGGATAATTGATAGTGGTTGTTCTAGATACATGACAGGTGATAAAATAAAGTTTGATAAACTGATTAACTACAAAGGTCGAAGTGTGAGTTTTGGTGATGATTCTTCAAGGCAAGTTTTAGGTTTGGATTCTTTGATGCTTAGTGAAAAAAATTCTATTCATGATGTGTATTATGTTGAAGGATTAAAGTACAACCTTCTAAGTGTTATTCAAATTTGTGATAATGGATATGAAGTTATGTTTGATGATCATGGTTGTCAAATCAAATTTAAATCAGGACACTTGGTTGCATGAGGTAGAATATCTAAAGGAAATGTATACAACTTAAAATATATCATAAATGCTAACAATCATGACGATGTTTGTCTTATGGGATAGGTGAATGAAAGTTGTTTGTGACACAAAAGACTTGGGTATTTGAATTTTGATAACTTGGTAAAAGTTAGTAAGCATCAAAAAGTAAGAGGTATGTCATGTATGAGTTGTAATACCCCAAAAATGGGCTATAGGTTCATTAACCTCCTATATCGAAACATCAAACAAAATTGATATCAAAGTCCTAACCTAAGGCACATCTGCACATTATCGAATCTTAATTGATTATCCTAAATTATGCATTAGGGAATATTCCTTATTCCTATTTATCCTAATTATCTTTAATTTAATGATTATTTGGTGATAAATCCTATTTATCCTAAAGTTTGATTAATTGAATATTCTGAATATTTAATTAATTAGATTTAATACTGCCACTTAATCATTTAATTGGATTTAATTATAGTTATTCCTAAATTATATTATTTAAATTTTGACAATAAATCAAATATCCTATGACTAATTGATTAAATTCTTATTTAATTAATTAATGTCAATTGTCAAATTTAATAATATAGTTTTTGAATAAAAGTTTGATTTAATAATTGATTAACCCAAAAATCAATTGTTTTATTTTTAAAATCAGTTAAGTTGAGGATAAATCACTTTATTTATTTAATTAATTCATAATTAATTATGCACATCCAAAAAGCAGTTGAACTTTAAATCAGAAAATCAATTCAAGTTGTTTTAAAAATAAACTCAACTCTCTTTTGAGTTGAAAGCTGATTTCAACTTTTGATTTAAATTAAAAAGTTGATTTGCATGATTTTGTGAGTTAATCTATCTCTAAAATTCTTGATAACTCAAAAATCAACCTGAGTTTATCAAGAGTGATTTATGGCTTTTTCCATACATCTCCAAAGCCCTGGATTTCTATAAATTAAGGCCTCAGCTCTTCATTTTGAATCCATCCACAAATTGCATCCTCACGTTGGCGAATTGGTGATCGAAGAATCCATCTTTGCAAATCAAAGCTATTGTGAGATTTTCATTTGTTTTTGAGCATTCATATCATTTAGCATATCATTATTAGATTAATTTCATGTCATATCATTTTTTCATATAGAATAAATTCATATCAGTTTATTTCATCTTATTGCATAGAAAATCCAAAAATATAGATTAATTTGCATTCATCTCATATCTAGATTCTGCATTCAAATCCTTCGTTTAGGTGTCGTCAAGGTCACTAATCTCAATCCAATCTAAGAATATCATACTTGCACCTACTAGAAGGCAGTAAATCACCTAGTTAGATTAGTTTCCATTTCACTGCATGATTTTGATTAATGCTAACCTCTAATGTTTTACTGAAGTGTTGTGTCTACAGCTAGGTACAAAATTCACACACACTTTTTTGGTGCCCACCATGGGGCCCTAAAATGGGTTTCCATTCCAATTCTATCAATTTCTATCTATTTCTTGTCATTTTCTGATCAAAACTATGATTTTTATTTTTCTGTCTATACATTTTTGTACGAATTTTGTTAGAAAGTCATTTTGGGAGGTGTTCGCTATCGTACAATAGGTTCATATTTTGAGGCTCGTATCAGAGTGTACACATTGTCATTTGAAAGCTTGATTTTTGTATGAATAGGTACCCATAATCGTACGAGTTTCTAGACTGTCATCTAGCAGGTAACCCAGTGTCATATGAGTTTTGACTCTAGATTCAATTGTCGTTCAATATTTTTAAGTAGTTTTCCAAATTTGGACTAACAGCTAACATTAACAATTGAAATCTTCTATTTTTTATTGGTATTTGCTAGTTCTGATTGGGAAAAGCATGAGAATTACTAAAAATAGGTGAGAATCTACAAAGCGCATTGCGAGGAATTCAAGTAATCTTCTCAGCTGATAACATTTTGATTTGGATTAAAATGAACTCTCACGTGTCAAGCTTGTGTAACCTTTATCACTTTCATATCACAGATTTCATTTTGGGCTATAAAACAAATGTAGATTTGTTTTTTGCATATTTGTTACACATAGTAAATAGGCCCTATGAACACTATTTGTGGTTCTTGAGAGAGTGGGTTTCTAGTGAATCTCTTCTCAATGAGAGAACCCTTGTAGGTAGGGAGGTTACTAAGAGCATCTCACGTTCTACTAGATTTGTGCGTCTTCAGCTTCTGATTGATACATTTTCTCTCCATAGAGGTTGATAGATCATAAGTGGTTGACATCATAGATCTTTGTGAGATAATCTTGGTCTTAGCGTGTCAGATTAATCTATCTGCTTTGTTTTGGTTAAAAGTGAAAAGGCTAGAGGACTATGCTCTACTCCCTTTTTTGGGTAGTATTAGAAACTCAGATCCTTGAATTTGGAACCAATCTCCATGTGGTATCTTTTGTGAGTCACCTTTAGAGAGGGTTAACTATAGTGGACATTCCCTTAATTAGGTCAACCACTTGGATGGAACCTCAAGTGATAATAGCCATTTTCATCATGGTAGCAATAGCCACTATATAAATGTCCTTGTGGAGGAAATCTTCACAGGTGTGGTCTCTCGTTGGGCTGTCAAATCTCCCTAGCAACTCCTGATTGATTAATTTCTCAGACTGTGTCAAAACCTTGATGCACCTGGATTGGAGTTCACCCTCTTGAGATCACAAAAATTATAGAGTCAGACCATTACTACAAACTCTAGTGAGACCAAATTTTCATTTTCTAGGAATATGTGCGTTATTGCAAAACTTTTTGGAACATACACTATTAGCACTCCTAGGGATTAGCACATTCAGTCACTTGGTTGTTCATGTACAGGGTGGCTTTGTCCCCTATTCATTATTTTTAGATGTGCTTGAAATCACTTGCTTGCTATTTTGCGTGCCTATTTATCTATCTAGTTACTAAGAATGAATCAATCTGGTACAATCTTCAAATCTGGACATATAATTTTGTGAACAATTTGAAACTAAAAACCTAAAAAATTGCAAAATCTGATGTCAAACACCTTTCTGGAGTCAAAAGTCATCTTGTAAAGTTATAAAGTCATACGAATTTTGGCTATTGTCATTTCAAAACCCCTAGATTGTCGTATGATAGCTTGTATAGCATCGTACAAGTTTTGCCACCAGTCAATCACAAAAGTTAAAAAAATTGCTATCGACTGTCATGCGGGTTTTGCAAATATCATACAAACTCTTCAATTTTCATTTCATAGCCAACCCACTATCATATGAGCCTATCGAAAGTCATTTGAGAAAAGTCTGAAAAATTGTCAGAAAGTGTTAAAAACTGTCAAAGACCCAACTTTTACAGCGTATTTCCAGAGTCTGTCGAGAAAATCACTGTATCGAGAATAGAGCAGAAACTAGAATGAATCCAATCATTTTCCTAAAGTGGCCTCTTGAGTCCAATTCAACCTTCTATTTAATCAATTTGAGTCTTTTTCATCTTGTGTCAAAACCTTGTCATAACTATCAATCTTCAATCCATCTTCAAAACAGCTAAGTGTTGTGAACTCGTGTCCGCTATCTTTTGGGCATCTACCCATACACCTAGGGCACAGTATCCTTCATTTACATCCAATCTTATCCTCAATCAATCAAACTTTGATAGGGTTGCATCATTTGATCTTCTTGAATCAGATCTTTCTTTAGTTGTCTTCATCGTATTCTTTTGCTTCACCCAAGGTTAATGGTGGAGACTAGAGCTTCCTCTCACAAGAACTCGGGGGAGACATCTCATAACTTACCTATAACCACTATCCAAGGTCCAAATCTTGAGCAACTCTACAATTTTGGTCTTTACAAAGATGACAATCTTGGTAATTTTTGATTGAAAATTGGTTACATACCCCCTCCATCAACTCACAAAGGTAATCAACAAACTCCTCCTCAATCTATCCCAGGGAGCCCTAAAACTCCTAACATGTCTCAAGAAAGGACAAACCATGGCTCTCAAAGAGCTCAGTCTCAACATGGTATGGATCAAGAACCTACACCTGCTGAAATTGCTCAATATCAAAATGATGATAACTTCAAAAGAATGATGAAACATTTCTTGAAAGAAGATAGAGAAACATACTTTCTAGAGTTAGCTCATCAAGGAGCTAAACTTCCTCCCAAATTTAATGTGGAAGATATCATTACACATGAGGAAGAAACTCCTATCCTGGCTATGATGAAACAATATGCCTGCCATGCAAGTCAAACTTAACAAACTAGAAAAAAAAAAGGAACCTAAGGAGTTCTCCATGGAAGCTCTATGCCCTTTTCCATTCGATAAAGACTTGTACATGCCGCCATTCCCTAAGAGGGTAGAAATGTTGAAATATGATAAGTATGATAGAAACTCTGATCCTCAAGATCATGTTAGAGAATTATGTACTCAATCTATGGAGTTTATGCACAAACCAACCTACTTAATGCATCTTTTCCCTCGATCTTTGGGAGGGGCAGCCATTCATTGGTTCTCTAGGATGCCTCTACAATCAAAACCTTTGAAGATTTGATCAAATTGTTCTATCAACAATACTCCTACAAGATCCAACATCCAATCACCATGATTGATATCTACAATCTCAAACAATATCCAGGAGAACCATCCCTGACATTTCTCAAAAGATGGAGAAAGAAACTCTCTCTATATGCTAGGCCTATTCCAGAAACTAAGAAGCTAGAAATATTCATCAACAATCTTGTTCCAGAAATCAACTACCCTTTACAAATGCAAAATCATACATCTTTTGACAAGATGGTAGACAATGCAATCAAAATTGAAAAAGTACTTGTGAAAAAAGGAGACGTCACACTTCAAAAGGAAAAGTATGAATCTAGTTCTAAGGATAAGAACAAAAATTGGAACAAGAATAAGGGCATTGTCACAGATGGCATTGTTGATAATCTCCATGCCCCATCTAAGGCGCTTGCCTTCAATCTAACCATTGGTACCTAAGCCATGAAAGCTGCAGAACAAAAGGTGTCTGAATCATCTCAGAAGAAGCCAGAGTACAAATCTTGGTCCGCTGATAATAAATGAAAGTTCACTCCTCTTGGAGAATCTTTGGAATCAGCTATGAGAACTTTGCTAGCTAATAACATCATCTCTTTACCAGAGATTCAAAAATCTGATCCTGGCCCTAAGCTGAAATGGTGGAGAGAGAATGAATTATGCGATTTCCATCGGGGTAAAAGTCACAAAAATAATAACTGCTTGCACTTGAAGCATACCATTCAAGACAATATTGATAATGGACAAATCATGATTGATAATCCTAAAAGCAATAATGATCACACAACATTCACCAAACCATTTCTGAAGCATAGCCAAGGAGATTCATCTTCTCAGCCTAATGTGGGTGCTAAGGTCAATTATGCCTATCCTAGAAATAATACTATTATCAATATGGTTGAACCAAGCCTATCTGATCGTTGCAATGTCATCACAATTGTAAGAAGAGATAGAGAAAATCAATCAGCTAACGCAGTTACTCGATCACAAGCTCAGGCACACCTACAAGGACAAATCCTAGATCAATCAAATGTCCCTAAGGTGTCTTTCAATCTATCTTCCACTTCTAAACAGAGGGCAACATCTAAATCTTCAAATCCTAAGGACACCAGGCCTACTTCATACAGTATTGTCCAACAACTTCAGCACACAAATGCTAAAATCTCCATGTTTGAGTTGCTTTGGATATCCCCAACTCATAGAGCCATTCTAGACAAAGCTCTGCTCAGATCCAATGTTCCTGATAACCTTGATTTAGATAGATTCCAGACTATGGTTGGTCATCTTATGTCTCCACAGTATATCTCCTTTTTAGAGGATGATGATAACTCCTTGAGTCATCTGCATAACCAAACCTTACATATAGAAGTCTTGATCCAAAACTGTCATGTCAAACATGTGTTGATAGATGGGGGCACTGGTCTAAATATTTGTTCTTATAGCTTGATCACACAATTTGGATTTTCAGAAAAGACCATTGATACCCAAAAAATTCAAGGAAGTTTGATCTAACTATTGTTTTTTTTTTAGTGAGTTCTTTCTCCTATTGTGAAATGTGATCTTACCTAAGGATGTGAACGATAAAGGGTCACTATGGGTAATTCACATTGGATTTAGACTGATCTCTTGGCTGTTTGATGTGTTTGAACACAAGGCATATTCTAGTCATCACGACGTCTATGTTTTGATGCTTATACAAATTATTATATCAAAATGGACATGATATTCAGGTCATCCTGGCACTTATACCTTGGTGCTTATATCTAATCCGACATTCTAAAAACAAAATCAATATTCATATGTCCATGGTTTCCTAACCAGTGGATGTTGTATTGATCCTTGCGTATACAAATCAATATTCATATGTCTATGGTTTTATAACTAGTGGGCATTATATTGATTTATCTGGTTACCTAAAAATTCAATGATGAAATTGACTGACACATGATTAGTGACTAGGTCCTAGGTCTTAGGTTACATTATATTTTACATGTTTCTTTGCATTTTGCATGTTTACATGATCTCACAAATGGCTACATAAACTTCAATGCTTAAACACTTCTTCTATCACCTCTTCAAATCTAACAAGAGTGGACACTTAACTCAAAGGTCTCTTCATGGAATCGCAAGCAGTTATCCTCCTGGGTTAAACATCCTTTTGACATAAGACTAAGTACTTGTCTTCATCAATTCCTACAAAACATATCATGTGTATCATTGCATTTACATTTCATATCATAACCATCTATTGCATTACAACACATCCATGTGCATAAACATAAATCATACATATTTGCATTACATCCATACATATGAAAGAAATCATTGCATTGCATATATCCATACATACATTCTACACTACTCATAGCATAAGCATTACATGATATCATCATAACTCAAAAACATGACAAGTACAAATGAAGTCATAACCAAAATCTTGATCTCATATATCATAAAACTTGAAATAGTTAGGGGTGCACTACTGGCACAATATACAAAAGAATGGGCTCGATGAGCTATCAGTAATCAAAATAGTATCAGTATCAATATCAATAAAAATAATAGAGTATTAGAATATCAGGACAGATTAGTTGTCAGCCTGATCCTCACCATCTGGTGGAGGTCATGGTGGAGCATCTGGTACTACCTCAACCCTAGGTGCTCTCACTCCCTCTGATGCCATCATGTACTGAGAGTATGAGGGAACTCTCTGAGCAAGTGGAACCATAGTGTAGTATGTTGAAACATAGTAAGCAGATATGGAGGTCTAATGGATAACCTTTGCATGTAATCTCTGCACCTCACCACAAAGCTTAGTGTGCTATCTATCTGCCTCTAGATATCTCTCCTCCCAGCAAGCACTATGCACCTTCAGGTCTTGGACCTGTGATCTGAGCCTCTTCACGATCTCCTATGTAGACAATGGCACACTAGGCTCAACATCTACCATTAGCATGTCAGTATCCTTTGTAGGCTACTCTGTGGACTCTACTCTCTATGCCTTACGGTGTCTAACCTCTGCACCTAGATCAAACCCAGTATCCTCTTGTATTGGATCAGTATCACCACCTACAACCTGCTTAGCTGCAAGTACCTCCTCGGCTAAACCAACACTCCCTAAAGTACCACCCTCTCCCCTAGTCCATCTCTGAGAACCTGTAGATCTACCTATTGTGGAACTAGTGGGACAAGGGGGCCTCATCTATCCTGATGGTCTTTGTGGAGGAGCCATCGCTCTTGGTCTTAGAGGTGTGGGGTGTACAATTAGAACATGTGTAGGTCTTGGACCCTGTCCCATCAGAGAACCTGTAATGTCCATCACCTCCTCCATGGAGGGAATCAACTATGTCGGGTCGGAGAATCTATAAATCAGATGATTAGCAAGCCATGAGATAAATCCATCTATCACTCCTGCATCCACAACCTATGGTATGTACTCCCAATCTCTACTGACAATAGAACTATACTCCTATGCACACAAGGCATAAGAAAGCCTCTGGGTCCATCCAAGTTTGAGCTCTTGAGCTATCTGTGCATAAGTGGCATAATCCTGTGATGCATCCTGCACTCATCCATACTGCCACTAGACCCTGGTAATGATGAATCTCTCTAGAATGGAGGAGGACCTCCCAATCAATATGCAGCTCTGAAAGAAGAAACTAAAATACTTACATGCAGTAGGCCAGGGCTCAAAATCTACATATGGCCTCCATCAAACAAAATTCATATCATCAAGGCATCACCTCTAATACTCTACATGGAACATCTATCCTTGTATGACATATCCAGCATATATATATATATATATCACAAGCTCTTGTGGCTACCTTTGTGAGGTACATACTGGTCTCAAAACTGGGATATGCTCCCATGCCCAGATCTATAAAATAAGAGCTTCTGCAGAAAAAGTCTTGCTCTCATGATACACTACCTCATGCATCTCAGAGAACATATGTGCCAAAAGACACTGACCCCAGGCTAACTCAGAAGGAGTCACCATCAAGTGTGCAATCATTGGGGCCCAACCCATCAAAAGACCATTCTGCTAATGGTTGGATATAATGATACCACCTATCATCTCAGCAATGATACACTCCATTCGGTGCGTCTATCCATAACACTAAACTAAGGTCTCCCAGGAAATTGAAGCTGTCATCTATGTGTCGTCACCAAAAAGATGTTGAAAAGCCAATAGACCTGAGTTCCCCAAACTCACATACTTTGGATGTCACCCTGCATGGAAAGGAATGTGCAGTATACGATAAACATCCTCTGGGGTCATAGTAATCTCCCCAGTCAGCAAGTGAAAGGTCTAAGTCTTTGAGTGAAACCACTTGATCAAAGCAGTCAAAAGTATGTGATTTACCCTAATCTTGGGTAAATGAATGAGATACTCAAATCCATACAACGCAAGGTGTACTCTCATGGGGTCTGACAGTGACACACACAATCTCTGAGTGGCTGGATGTGAGATACGTACATGAACATGAGGATATATGACCTACAAAGTTTAGAAATAGGGCACCCTATCAGTAATTCAGTTACAGAATATGTTACAAGTACATCAAATTGGACAGTTCAGTATTTCAAAAGGTAGATTAAAAGGTCAGCAATCAGGCTAAGAGATCAGAAAAATAAAAAATTTGACCTAGCAATGAGTTTTTGGCTCGCTATTTTTCATATGACACTTCAGACTGGCAGGGAAAGTTGTATGAGTTTTAGCATCATACCATACGAAAAAGCATAGTGATACGACAATGTATACCTCCTCGTACGAGTTATGAGGGATCCAATGAAACATCATATGACTCTTGGGTCCCTCTCATACAAGTCTTGGGGGTTAATGAAATGACTATCTACTTAGGGTTGAAAAGTCGTACGAGTCTAGGTGGACAGTCATACGAGGTTATGTGCATGCAAAATTTAAAAATTAAAAACATATGCAAAAGGTGCTAAAAATCCTATAAACAAAGAAAAATTGACTTTTCAGAGAAGCAAAGAGGTCCACCTACCGGATGTCCATACTGTCGAGGTCTTTGGTGTCTTTGGTTGCACTCAAAATGATGTGAACTCACAAGTACCTTCATTTCTACCATTTTCTCACTCAAAGGGCTCCACAAGTTTTCAGAAGTCAATGGTGAAAATGATTTGAAAATGACCCTTCCAGCCTTTATATAGCTTTTGACCTAATTTTCAAAAGTGCTCTATTTTTCATGAAAATTGCACCCTTGGCTAATTTCGATGTTCTGAACCCATTTTCAGGATCAAAATAAAAATTTGAGATCATTTACTATGTCAAAATCATGATTTAAAATTTTTAGACCTAGGACGGTCTACTGCTTGCCTAATCGACCTTCAATCATCACAGAAATCCAGTATTCAACTTAACTGATTATCTTACATCAAACTATCAAAATTTCAACTTGGTAAACTATGGTCAACTCATGGTTTCACCTAGTCAAACTTGGTCTTCTGGACCTCCAAATGATGCTGAATGCATTCTTGAACGTGTTTAACCACTTCTCACATCAATTAACATGCTTCTAAACCATACAACGCTAACTTTTCTTATCAGATTTCAATTTTCATCTCGAAGGGGGCATGGTATTGCACATCATTCAAAGTCTATAATCTAAATTTGAAATCAAATCTTTCCTCAGTAATCAAGACAACAACCACGTCTAGTTGCTTATTCATCAAAATGTTCTCATTGCTCAGGGCAAATCAATCATCACTTGGGGCATATCAGATTCATCAAGATCCATATCAATCTGGTATTCTCTTAATCTTGTAAACTGTATTAGTTTTTCGTAACCATCAGTTCATTAGTGTTATTTCCTTGGTTCTTCGTAATTGAAGGGTTCAGATGTGATACCAATGTGATTCTTATCGACAATCAGGTCTGGAATTAGTCACTCACTTCTTCGCAATCATAAGGTTCAAAATCAGGCATTTTGACACTTCTTCGCAATCATCGATTCATTGCTGTTATAGTTAACATTATCTTTGGTCATTCAGGACCTAATATCTTCGAATCTTTCAATCAGTTTCTGTCTCATATCACAATTTATGTCTCATATCAATTTCAATTTCAAACATCAGTTTCAACATCATACACAAACTGTCTTTGAACCACTGCGCTTCGCATAGTAATTCAAAGAGGGGCAAAATGTAATACCCCAAAAATGGGCTATAGGTTCATTAACCTCCTATATTGACACATCGAACGAAATCGATATCAAAGTCCTAACCTAAGGCACATCTGTACATTATCGAATCTTAATTGATTATCCTAAATTCTGCATCGGGGAATATTCCTTATTCCTATTTATCCTAATTATCTTTAATTTAATGATTATTTGGCGATAAATCCTATTTATCCTAAAGTTTGATTAATTGAATATTCTGAATATTTAATTAATTAGATTTAATACTGCCACTTAATCATTTAATTGGATTTAATTATAGTTATTCCTAAATTGTATTATTTAAATTTTGACAGTAAATTAAATATCCTATGACTAATTGATTAAATTCTTATTTAATTAATTAATGTCAATTGTCAAATTTAATAATATAGTTTTTGAATAAAAGTTTGATTTAATAATTGATTAACCCAAAAATCAATTGTTTTATTTTTAAAATCAGTTAAGTTGAGGATAAATCACTTTATTTATTTAATTAATTCATAATTAATTATGCACATCCAAAAAGCAGTTGAACTTTAAATTAGAAAATCAATTCAAGTTGTTTTAAAAATAAACTCAACTCTCTTTTGAGTTGAAAGCTGATCTCAACTTCTGATTTAAATTAAAATACTGATTTGTATGATTTTGTGAGTTAATCTATCTCTAAAATTCTTGATAACTCAAAAATCAACCTGAGTTTATCAAGAGTGATTTATGGCTTTTTCCATACATCTCCAAAGCCCTGGATTTCTATAAATTAAGGCCTCAGCTCTTCATTTTTAATCCATCCACAAATTGCATCCTCGCGTTGGCGAATTGGTGATTGAAGAATCCATCTTTGTGAATCAAAGCTATTGTGAGATTTTCATTTGTTTTTGAGCATTCATATCATTTAGCATATCATTATTAGATTAATTGCATGTCATATCAGTTTTTCATATAGAATAAATTCATATCAGTTTATTTCATCTTATTGCATAGAAAATCCAAAAATATAGATTAATTTGCATTCATCTCATATCTAGATTCTGCATTCAAATCCTTCATTTAGGTGTCGTCAAGGTCACTGATCTCTGTCCAATCTGAGAATATCATACTCGCACCTACTAGAAGGCAGTAAATCACCTGGTTAGATTGGTTTCCATTTCACTGCACGATTTTGATTTATGCTAACCTCTAATGTTTTACTGAAGTGTTGTGTCTATAGCTAGGTACAAAATTCACACACACATAAGTAAGCCAAATAATGTTATTTGTGAAGGGTGTCAACATGGTAAACAAACAAAGGCATTTGTCCCTTCAAAAGAATAGTTTTCTTCTAAACCATTGTAGTTAGTACATATTGATTTATATAGTCCTACAAGGACAATGTCAATAAATGGTGAAAAATAATTCATTCTTTTATAGATGATTATACAAGAATGGCATGGGCAATTTTCTTAAAGAATAAATTAGAGGCATTTGACAAGTTTAAGATTTTCAGGAAAATGGTTGAAAAGGAGTCAGACATGAAGATTAAGTGCTTATGATCAAATAAAGGTGATGAGTTTACTTCAGATAAATTTGTTGATTATTGTGAACAACATGACATAAAAAGGCAACATGAAGCATCTTGAACACCTCAACAAAATGGAATTATTGAGAGAAAGAACTGAATAGTGAAAGAAATGGAAAGGACTATGTTAGATGAATCTAAATTACCAAGAAGGTATTGGAGAGAAGCAGTTCACACAGAAGTATACATTTTAAACAAGGCACAACTAAGGGTAAAAACTAAGTACACTCATTATGAGTTATTGTATGGATGTCTTGCTTCTGTTGAGCATTTTATAATTTTCCAAAGTATATGTTTCATTAAGAATTATGATGATAACATAGGGAGATTTGATTCAAGATGTGATGAAGGAATCTTTTTAGGATAGTCTTCTCAAAGTAAAGATTATAAATGTTTTAATAAAAGGTTGAATAAACTTGTTGAAAGTGTACATGTTAAAGTGGATGAAGTTGTGTAGGATAAAAAGGAAACAAGAATGGATAATACTTTCCTCCAAAATAGTGATAATGACTTGAAAAAATCAAGTAATAAATTTGATGAAGGTGAAGAAGAGATAAAAGATCAAATAGAGACACCAGAACCAACAAGTACAAAAACTACAAGAACAAGATTGAAAAAAATTCATCCTCAAGAATAAATTATAGGGGATAAATAGGCAGGTATTCAAACAAGAACAAGAACTACATCTATTGAATGTGCTAATATTTGTTTTCTATCTCAAATTGAACCTAAATCATATAAAGAAGATAGTAAGGATGAATTTTGTGTTAAAGCTATGAAAGAGGAGCTAAGTCAAATTGAAAAGAATAAGACTTGGGAATTAGTACCTAGATCGAAAGATAAAAAATGTAATAGGTGCTAAATGGGTCTTTAGAAATAAACTTGATGAAAATGGAAAGATAGAAATGAACAAGGCTAGATTGGTTTGTAAGGGTTACACACAGATAAAGGTGTGAACTTTTATGAGACTTTTGCACCAGTTTCTAGCCTTGAAGCAATTAGGATCTTTCTTGCTTTTTCAGCTTTTAATAGTTTTAAAATGTACCAAATGGATGTTAAAACAACATTTCTAAATGGTTATCTTAATGAAGAGGCATATATGGATCAACCTAAAGGCTTTGAAAGCACACAATTTCCTAATCATGCTTACAAGTTAAAGAAAGCACTTTATGATTTGAAACAAACTCCTAGGGCTTGGTATTTAAGATTAGATCTATATCTTGTTTCAAAAGGTTTTACAAAAGGAGGTGTTGATAGTAACTTGTATGTAAAAGTGTAAAATTATAATGTTCTTGTTGTTCTTGTTTATGTTGATCATATAGTGTTTGGATCTAATAATGATGCTTTAAGTGAAAAAATTTCAAAGCTTATGCAATCTGAATTTGAAATGTCCATGCTTGGGGAACTGTCATATTTTCTTGGGTTACATATTTCTAAGTTGAAAAATGGTGTATTATTATCACAAACTGAGTATGCAAAAGAGATGTTAAATAAATTTCATGTGGAAAATTGTAAGCCTATGGGAACACCAATCATAGCAAGTTGTAAACTTACTAAAAATGATGATTCTCCAAATGTTGATCAAATCACTTATAGATCAATGATTGATAGTTTACTATATCTCATTGCTTCAAGGCTTGATATTATGTATGATGTTTGTTTGGTTGAAATATTTCAATATTCACCTAATAAATATCATGTTATGGAAGTTAAAATAATTTTCAGATATATTTAGGGTGCTTTGGATTATGGGATTTGGTATCCTAAACATGATGATTTCAAATTTGTTTCTTATACTAACTTAGATTGGGCAATTTGTCTAGATGAAAGAAAAAGTACTTCAGGAGAAACATTCTTTTCGGGTAATAGAATGGTATTTTGGCATAGTAAAAAATAGGAGACTACTACTCTTTCTACTGTAGAGGCTAAGTATATTGTAGCATTTTCTTACTGTCAATAGGTTCTATGGATGATTCAAACATTATCAGATATGAAAGTGATAGTTTCTAAACTGGTTCCTATATTTTGTGATAATCAAAGGACCATCAATATTTCTAAGAATCCAGTTATTCATTCATGTACCAAGCACATTGATATCCATTATCACTTCATAAGGGAACATGTTTTGAATGGTAATGTTGAATTGGAATTTGTTCCTTCTTCAAATCAGTTAGCAGACATATTTATAAAACCTCTCTCAAAAGAAGTGTTTGAAAGTTTTTGAACCAGATTAGTTCTATCTCTTTATTCTCTTACATAAGTTAATTAGTGTGTGATAAGTTTCAGGGGGGCATTTATGATCATTTTTGCAACTGAAACCTTGGTATATCTCATTTTTTATTGATGCAAAAGGGGGAGAAAAATCATGAGAAAAACATGATTAATATAAAGTTGATGTTGATAAAAATGTGTTGATGGAATCTATACAGGTACATGATGGATTCTATACAAGTGATATAGGTACATGCAGAGGTTAATATATTTTTACAAGTATTGACATCAATGCTAAAGGGGGAGTATGTTGAACCTTTGGTAATTTGGTCTTTGGTTTTGTCATTGATGTCAATAAGACATGTCAAATCTCTCAATCAGTTATGGTGGTACACAAGGTACAATTCTAATAATGGTACACAAGATGGAAATTTAGTGATCTTATGGAAGTTGATTAAAGTGATCAAGAGGTGGTTAACATCATGTTATTTGAATAGTCCCATAATAGGTACTAATAATCATGCCAAATCTTCTCCTAAGAATAGTGTATTCAAACTAAGTATCATTTTCCCTATTATGAAATGCATTTAAATTGTCAACCTAGTGACATATACTTGAAATGGGACTGCACGGTTTGTGCACTAAGTCTCTCATAAAGTCATTTTACTTAAGCTACAGGAAGGAAAATACATGAAAGGAACTACACTATTACCGCAGGAAAGTAAAGCACACATAGCTACTTAAATGAAATTGATGTTGACAACCATAACTTCAATCTTTAACCTATTCTACCAACCCAAAGCATTTACTATGACTATCTCTAGAGGTGTTGCAGGAACATACATAGTTTACAATGTTAGAGGAGAAAATAGTGAATTATACTTCAAATACTGAAAATGCTTGAACTACCTACTCTATTCTACTCTAATCCACCTCCCAAATGGGCCCCCTTGGTCGGCTTCTACTAGTTATGAATACAAAATATAACTCAAAATTACTCCTTCATTATATTTCTTAGAAAACTTGATGACATCATCATAAAATAGTGCACAGAACTAAAGAGTAACTTGCTTCTAATTGTATCAGTAGTACAATCATCTGTCTTAAAAAAATAGATTTCTAACGATCAAATCCCTATATATAGAGGATTAAAATTTATTTGAACATAAAGATAAGGTTTCATTGATACATACATAAAGAAAGGAGAATGCGACAATCTACAACAGAAGATCATAAAGACTAAATAACCACTTCAACATAGTATTGGCTGTAGAGGAAATATAGCATAGTCATGCTCCTATCTTCCCTGAAATGATCAATCGTTCAATTCTGCAAGCATGTTCCACAGTGCCATAATGGTTCTCCTCATCATGGTTGAAAAATTTAATCACTTCTTCATTAATGTTGTCAATCCACTCTCGAGTCGCTCCTTTTACCCTGGCAGGTTAGTAGCACATGCATGTATTTCCAAGTTTTCAACTATTCAATCAAATCAAAATGTTAGGACATACATTAAAATAATTATATGAAATACTGTAGCATATATATATAATATTTAGCAAGGTATGTCAACTATTATCTACCCATAAGTTTGTGGATTTGACTATACTTATAGTATGTACACAATTTCAAGTACTTAAAAGTCACAGTAAATGTTTTGGAAATGTCTTAGAACAAAACATAAAAATAGTATAAAATAAAGATAAATTCTTGCTCAATCATATTCCCCCCAAAAATCATAATGCTTATCCTCAAGCATTACACTTCTTAGCAACTCCTCTGAACTCTGCAACTTTAGTCTTGCCTCTCCTCTTTCTTTTGAAAGTGTAGTAGAATCCTTTGGTTCTTTCCCAATAGTCCATCCTATAGTCTTCCTGCACCTAGTCCCTTTTTGTAGTGTTAATGTCATATAAAGGCCATAGAAGAATTAGTGGTTGGAAGGTCAAAGGAAACTAGATATCACACCTGATTTGTCTTCACATCTGCATGTATTTTTGTGCTATTTTCATTAATGCCTCTAGGTTGATAGGACTATTTGGCTCAGAATTTCTAAAAGTTTCCAGCAACCTATTCCATCTACTTCTGACACTAGTTAGGGCTCTCTGAAATGTGAAATAAGGCATCCCTTGATAGTTTTTATATAATTTTTCTCTGACAAAAAAAATCATGTCCCTAGTTCATGTTCTTGTATTCATATAAGTGAGACTGAACCAATCTCTTAGTAGAACATCAGGCTTATTAGTTTCAGCTCTCAAAGGTAACTACTCTAATTTTTCTTGATCCCTATAATTATCTACTTTCCTATCATAATTAGCTTCATTGTGCATCCAGGACATCAAGTATTTTAGGTGTATGTCTCCTATCTAAAGCAAGGGATTCCATTCAGTCTCTTCTGGAATGATGAAGTTGTGGAGATACAAATCACAAAGCAAGTTTTGTTGCCAAATAGGAAGGGTCTGATATATATCATAAAATTCTTGGGCTATCCTAAACTTAGATTTTTTATCCTTGATAGTCATCATCAATTGGAACAAGAAGAAGTGATCTTTCAAGAAAATGGCATACACTCTAGGAGGAGGTCTGCAAGCTATGATTTGGTCAACCAACTTTAAGGCATGATCCATCTTTTGTTTCTATTTCTCTATTTTCTCTTTCAAGTCCTCTATTTCTTCTTTTTTATCATCAATCTCTTTTTGCATCTTTTTTCTCTCTTCTTTCCACAAAGTTTTCTTAAAGATAAACTAAGTGTATAGACTAAAAAGAATAGACTACAAAGTAGGCGGTCCAAACTCATCTAGTTGATTCTTCTATCTTTTCTCTGCACTGTGGACCTGCTCTAAGTAGTTAGTGAATGAGGTTCTCCTAAAAGGTACTATAGCATTTTGAGAACAAGGATGAGCTGATGATTGAGGAAAATGAGGCTCTTCCTGATTACCTTCTTGAACTATTTGATGACTTTCTTCAGGTTCACTTTGATGCGTGGGAGGCTCATTATCAAATGAATCATTTAAATTCTGAGGAGGATCTGGAATATTTGGTTGGATTGAGGAATTATCTTAAACATAGTCAACATGGGGTTCTGTAGCAGGCTTTTCTGATGGAACAGCTTGACTATCTGGGGAAACCTAAGGAATTTGTCCTCTAATCCAAGAACTTCTCCTCAAGGGATTTTTTGTTACCTCCATAGTTCTCTTTTTGACATTTTTCTTCAGTCTCTCTACTGTAGGAGTAGTTGGTGTAGGAGCTGACTTCCTTTTCTTACTTTTTGAAACTGTAGGGTTCTAAGGCTCTTTCTCAGAACTAAAGTTTCTTCACTAATATTTTGTTTTCCTTTCTTCTGGGAAGAGGTAGGTACATTATCCTCTAGAGTAGGGGAAGGTTATTTTTCCTTAAGAATCTTAGGTTCTCTTTCTTGGGTAGTTGTTTCAGCAATTGGCCCAGAGGGAGTTTCACTCTCAGGAACTGGTTGTTCAACAGGTTCATCTTGAGGTTGCAATGTTTTGACTCGAAAAAATTCATCCCATGCCAAAGGAGACACATCTATAAGAGATGTTTCAACTATTAATTTGACTAGGGCATGGTGTGAAATGAAATTTGTTTTTCCTTTCTGGGTTTCTTTAGCACTAATGCTTAGCATATTATACATAAAATTTGGAATATTTATGGGAAAATTATGCTTGATATAGCTAATAAATTTAAAATGGTGGGCCTGCAAATGGGAAAACCTTTCTTCACAATTGAGGTACCTTATAATGTGTGACACTATCTCATTGAATGGAGTAGGAAGTGACATGCACTTGTAACCTTGTTTGTTCACCTCCAACGGAGGGTTTGAAGGAAGACTGAACTGAGCTTGTGCCGACTTGGCACCATATTCATTGGGATAATGCTCCCCAATTGTGGGCAACCCTGTCACTTCTACAATGTGTTCCTATGTTTCCAAAATTGTTAAACCCCATACATTTGCCTCCCCTTCCTAAAATGTGTTCATAAATTTAATATCTACTTCCTCATCAAACTCTGTTAGCTTTAAGAAATACCCAAGCCATTCACAAGCATTGAATCTTTGGATGGCTTCCACATCAGTGAGCAGGATAGTATGGATGACTGGCTCATGATGCATCATCTTTCCCCCCATTATTCCAACTTCCTTCTACAATTTTCCAATTTTCCAATTTCTTTCTGCTATGAAATTCCCAATTTCTTAATTCCTCCTAAAATACCCTAAAATTAAGCTCCTAACTGCACTTCAAACTACATCTTTCATTGCAATCTCTTGGTTGCATTTTTGAAAAATAAGCGATAATAACACTTTACGACAAGGAATTAAGGCTTTAAGTGTAATTAATCTCCACACAAATTTATCATGTCACCTTAGGGTTGCGTCAATCAAAAATTAGGGATAATTTGGGAATTTAGGTACAATACTTGTGTGAAAAATAAAAGAACTTAATGAAATAACACATAAGTACAGATTTGAACTGGCAAACAATCTCACTAGGAATAATGGGTACAACAATAGTGACTCAAGAAATGAATACACTTCCCTACCCCCTACAAAATAAGGACAAGTGTCCACACTTGTATTTAGCAAGAGTTAGAAAACTGGCGCAATGTTGTATGATATAAGTATATGTAGTATTAGATATAATTATCGAAATGTGTGTACTAAAAGTAGAAAATATTAAAGAGTTGTACCTATCATTGTGTTGTCAGATGCATTGTTAGGTGAAGAGAATGGAATTCATCAGCAAAGGTAGTATCACTGGATGTTGGCATCTGTTGATGTGGCATTTATTGAAAACATAGGAAATATAGTAAATGTGATGACATGGAGTATGTGTGGGTGGAAGGTAAAGAGCTGGAGTGGGTTGGAAAGAAGAATGGAGAAAGTGAATGGAGAATTATACTTCATTGGGAATGAAGTATTTATTATGAGTGAGCTTGAAGGGACTTTTAGGTTGAAGCTAAAGGAAGAAGGTGGGTACCTTCTGCTGCAGCAAGTGTTACCCATTGTACTTGTTGAATTGGGTCTCAAAATTGCTGCATGAAATCTTCCTTGGTCTATGGTTGATGGTATAAATGAAGTTTATGACCATTGATCAATAGTTTTAAATTGACTGGATCATTTTTTGTTAGTTAGACTGCTCCATTGTCGAAGACATGATCTATCTCATATGGTCCTAACCATATGGCTTGTAATTTAGCTTGTGTTTCTTGGAATCTTGAATCGAATAGTAGTGCCCAATCACCTACTTTAAACTGCTTGTTCTTTATGTGGTAGTCATGCCATTTATTCCTTTTCTTTTGGACTAACTCTATGCTCTCCAATGCATATTTTATCATCTCATCTAAAGAGTTGAGATGTAATAGACGGTCTTGTTATGCTACAAGAAGATCAATGTTTAGCTTGTGGGCAGTACGCAATGTTTTATGCTCAAATTCAATTGGCAACATGGTTGCTTTTCCATAGAGTAATTCAAATGGAGTGAATCATGTCATTTTTTTCCATGTTGTTCTATATGCCCAGACTACTTCTGAAAGTTGACTGCTCCAGTCATGGTGGTTGAGTTGAACTATTTTTGTGAGTATTGCTTCAATTTCTCTATTGGTGACTTTTTCCTGACCATTGGCTTGTGGATGGTAGGGGCTAGACTTCTTGTGCCTGATATTGTGTTCATTTATGAGTTTTGTGATCAGGTTGGATGTGAATTGTGCTCCTTGATCTATCATTGGCTCTCTTGGCACACCATAGTGAGTGAATATTTCTTCATAAATAAATTATGCTACTTTGTTGTCTCAGGCATGCTTCATTTCCTTTACTTCTACCCATTTGGTTACATAATATGTACATACCAAGATGTATGATTTTCCATTAGATGGAGGGTCGATAGGACCAATAAAATCCATACCCCATTTATCAAATGGTGTAACAATCACTTGTGGATGTAGAGCCATTTCATCTAATTTTTTAGGATGACCCATCCTTTGGCATTTATCACATTTCCTGGTGTAATTTATTGCATCCTTATGAAGTGTGGGCCAATAATAACCTATTGTCAATATTTTCATAGTTTTTCTTTTAGCCACAAAGTGTCCTCCACAAGGTTCATCATGAAAAGCATGGAGTGTCTCATATGTTTCATCTTTGCGTACACACCTTCTCATGACTTGGTCTAGAGTAGTGTAGAACAATGTGTTGTCAATCCAAGAGAATTGAAAGCTTTCCTCATCTAGAAATTTTCTTTCCTTAGGAGAGAAATGTGTAGGCATCTTGTCATATACAAGGTAATTAGCTATATCAGCGTACCATGGGCTTTTGACAGCAATATGGAACAAATATTCATCAGGGAATGTGTCATCTATTACAGAGTTATCAGTGTTATCATTGTGAAGTCTTGATAAATAATCTACTACAACATTTTCTTTACCTGCCTTGTCAATTACTGTTAGATCAAATTCCTAGAAGAGTAAAAGTCATCTTGCTAACCTACCTGAGATGGCAGGTTTGTTTATGAGGTATTTTATGGCTACATGATCAATATGAACAAAGATTGGATATCCTATTACATAGTGGCAAAATTTATTCAAAGTGTCGACAAATGCAAGTAATTATTTTTTTGTGACTGTATAGTTTAACTCTAACCCATGTAAACTCTTGTTGATATAGTAGATAGCATTTTCAAGGTTATTGTATTTCTGGCCTAAGACAACTCCTATTGCATAATTAGATGCATCGATATGTATATGGAATGGTAAAGTCCAATTAGGCCCTCTAAGTACTGGTGCTTTTGTAAGAAGGGTTTTAAGTTGTAGGAAAGATTTATCATAGGTTGGTGTCCATGTGAACTTAGCCTCTTTTGTAAGCAAGGTGTATAGTGGACTGGCTATTTGACTAAAATTTTGAATAAATCTTCCATAATAACCAGCATGTCCTAGAAAGGATCTAACATCTTTTTTCTTAGTGGGTGTAGGCAATGTAAGAATTACCTCAATTTTTGTAGGGTCCACTTGTATGCTAGATTCTAGGATGAAATGTCCTAGCACAACTCCTTGCATCATCATGAAACATTTTTCACTATTCAGGGACAGATTGTGTTCTTTGCATCTAATCAATACTTTCTCCAAGTTTTCCAAAGCTTCTTCAAAAGTGACACCAAATGTGGTGAAGTCATTCATATAAATTTCCATGCAGTCATGTGAGATGTCAACAAAAATGTTGATTACAACCCTTTGAAATGTTGCAAGAGCATTGTATAAACCAAATGGTAACACAGAATATGCATATGTTCCCCAAGGATATGTGAATGTTGTCTTTTCTTGATCCTCTATAACAATGCTAATCTGATTATATCCACTATACCCATCAAGAAATGAGAAGTACTTTTTACCATCTAAGGTGTCTAGAACTTGATCAATGAATAGCAAGGAAAAATGGTCCTTCTTTGTTGCATTGTTTAGTTCTATGTAATCTACACATATTCTCCATTTACCCCCCTTTTTTAGGTACAATTACCAAAGGAGAAACCCATTTACTGTCTAAGATTGGATAGATGAAACCAACATTCAACATTTTTTGTAGCTCAATTTTTACAATTTCTCTTAAGGCTGGGTTTATCCTTCTCTGAGGTTGGCGGAGTGGTAGGATTCCTTCATTGATGTAAATCCTATGTGTATAGATTTTTGGTCTCAATCCTTTCATGTCTCCATAGTCCCAAGAAAAATATTTTTCATGTTTACAGAGGAGTTGGGTTAATAGTGTTAATTGTTGTGGTGGCAGTTTATTGTTGACATGAAGATTGTGGCTAGGTGAGAGCTCCACAGTAGTTGTCAGTTCTAGCATTGATACTTTAGATATAGGGCTTGTTGATATCTCACAGGGTATTAATTGATGGATGATTTCAAATTCCATTGGTAGAACACATTTTTATAAGTAGTCAACTGCAGAATAGAGCTTTCAGAGATATATTTTTCTGTGACATGGTCATTAGTAAGAATTCTCTAAATTACATCATCATCTTGTTGCATTTTTAGGAAATATTTCATGTGTAGCATCATTAGTTGAGCAAAAAATTTTACATCTTCTTCCTTGTCTCCCAATTCTGGCCAAATAGAAGTACTTAAATTGAGTTGTGGTTGAGCTGGAGGATATAATGCTAGCTTCTTAATTATTTGGCCACCTGAGATTTGCAAGTTACCTGATCTGCAACTGATATTTTCATCAGTTGTGGCTAACCATGGTCATCCAAGGATTATTGGATAACCAGCAAGAGTCACCTTGGGTGATAATATCATGAAGTTAGCAGGATATTCCCAAGAATCCAATGTAACTACTATATCTTCTATTATGCCATCTAGGGTGATAGTGGAACTATCTGCAAGTTGTAAGACTATTGGAGTGGTCCTTAATCCTCTATACTCAACCTATGCATAGTATCCTTGGTCATAACATTAATAGAAGCACCCAAGTCTATCAAAGCATTCTTTACTGACTGGCCATTAATTACTATATCAACTACTAGACTTCCAGGATCAGAGTACTTTGGAATAACTATCTTTCCCAACATTATATCTGCAAGTTGACCTATAACATGTATTTTTTAGGGATCCTTCTTCTTTCTTCTAGGTTACTTGAGATAGACCTCTTTAATGGCTTTTCCATAAAGTGGAATATCTTTAATAGCTTGAAATAGTGGAATCTGGATATGCATGTTCTTCAATTAGTCAAGGATGTCAAATTGTATTTCTTCTTGGGGTATAAGTTTTTCCATTCTAAGACTTTGAGGGAAAGGAGGATTAACTAAGGTTTGAGCATTAGTTTGACTTGAAATATTAGTTGGTAGGACTATATTTGGAAATGTAGCTTATGGTTGTTGTGTTGATGTTGCAGGAATGTCTAGAAATTTCATTATAACATAAGGTTATGGTGTAGGTAGAGTGTTTCCAGATCTCAAGTGAATATCAATTACTTCTAATGCATAGGCAGGGTATTGTTGGGCATCATTAGCATACACTAGTTATTGTTGTTGATTGTTATTAGGATTTGGTTGTGGGTGAGCAGGTAATTTTGTTGGTCTTGGAGGACTTGTGGCTATAGGAGGTGGCATAAGTGCTAGTTGAGGCACTGGAGGTGGTAATGACTGATAACCAAGATTTTGAGTAGGCCATTATTGGGGTCCTTTCCATTGGTTATATGGTTTCCAATTCCCCTGTAGTGGCTACCGTTGATTTTGAGCTTGTGTCCATTGGGTCTGCTGGGAGTTAAACCATTGGTTTTGTTGAGTATTAGGCTAGGTATTATTCAAAATAGGTTGGGAGTAGTGAGAAGGATATGGAGAGTTCTAGTTCTGCCATTAGCTATTGTAAGAGTTAAAATATTGCAAAGGTTCCTGAGGCATACCTTGTATTGGGGCCCATGGCCTCCATTGAGCAACAAAGAATACTTTCTCACCATCTCCTTCTATTTTCCTAAACTCAGTAGGTATGTATTGGATCTCCAAATTTGCCACCATCTTGCACTGACAGTCCTTTTGTTATTGACAATGAGGGCAGTACTCAACTAGCTTTGTTGAAGCATACCTATGCTTCTTTTTGGCATGTATTGTGTCTAGATGTGTGGCAACATTGTTGATAATGTCTTTCTTGAAATATGACAATAGATTTGAAATTTCTATCCTAGATATATCGGAGCTATTTCCTTTAGCAAGTGTGGGTTAGAATCCTATATCCTTCTTTATAGCTGACCTTGAATAGTTGAGGCATATTTTATTGAGATCATCCTAAGAAGATTGAGATATATCTCCTCCAACCATTAGGTCCAGTGCTTCAAGATAGTTGTCATTTACTCCCCTCAAGAAAATGAGTTTTTGAGAATCCTCCGGCAATGCATGTTGAGGATTATTTTACAGATTGTACAAGAAGCATGAAATGTAATCCTCTAGAGTTTCATCTTCTTTTTGTAACATTTGAAAAATTTCATCTCCTTTCAATTCACCTCATTTACAATATTCTTTATACTTTTGCAGAAACAAGGTCTGCATCTCATTCCAATCAGTTGTTGCATTAGCCCCTAATCCTATAAACCATCTAAGGGTTGACTCCTTTAATGTTGTTGGAAACAACTTGATTTTGTGACTATCAGTGTTGTAGTCAAAGCTTTGGTGGAGAATGTCAAACTCAAATAAAAAGGTGTTAGGACCCTCAGTTATTAGGCCATAGAACTTTGGAAGTGCAGCAGTAGGTATCTTCTTGAGATTAGCATTATTGATAAGGCTAGGAATAGGAAATGGAAAGGTAGGTTAGGCCATTACTGTAGGTAATTGGGATTGAATTTTTGGTTGGTAAATTATCACAGCTAGAGGGTTATTAGTAATGGGTGCACTTGGGGTGGAATCATCAAGAAAATTGGCCAAAATTTCAGCAAAAGGTCGAAGGTCAAATGGATCAAATGGGTCTTCTAGAGATGAAGTTGTTGAGGGAAATTCTGGACTCACATCAACAAAAGATAATTCAACTCCTATAGAGTCTTCATTCAAATTGATAGGTTCTCTTGGAAGGAATCTGTCGTGGACATCTCATCTTCTTCCCCTTCAATGCATGCAAGTGATTGGATGAACTTGTGAAGCAATTTTAGGGCTACAAACTACTATCTAGAAAATAATGAACTATCTAAAATGACTCAATAAGGTTCTCAGCTTGACACCATCCCCGAAAATGATGCCAAAAATGAACAACCCTACAACAGGTACTAATAATTATGCCAAAGCTTCTCCTAGGAATAGTGTATTCAAATTAAGTATCATTTTCCCTATTATGAAGTGCATTTAAATTGTTAACCTAGGGATGTATACTTGAAATGGGATAACATGGTTTGTGCACTAAGTCTCTCATAAAGTCATTTTACTTAAGGTGTAAGAAGGAAATACATGAAAGGAACTACACTATTGTCACAAGAAAATAAAACACACACAACTACTTAAATGAAATTGATGTTGGCAACCATAAGTTCAATCTTTAACCTATTATACCAACCCAATGCATTTACTATGACTATCTCTGTAGGTGTTGCAAGAACATACACGGGTTACAATGATATAGGAGAAAATAGTGAATTCTACTTCAAATACTAAAAATGCTTGAACTACCTACTTTATTCTACTCTAATCCACCTTCCAAGTGGGCCCCCTTGGTCAGCTTCTACTAACTATGAACACAAAATATAACTCAAAATCACTTCTTCATTATATTTCTCAGAAAACCTGATTACATCATCATAAAATAGTACACAAAACTAAAGAGTAACTTGCTTCCAATTGTATTAGTAGTACAATCATCTATCTTAAAAAAACTAGATTTCTAACAATCAAATCCCTATATATAGAGGATTGAAATTTATTTGAACATAAAGATAAGGTCTGACTAATTCATCTATAAAGAAAGGAGAATGTGACAATCCACAACAGAAGATCATAAAGACTAAATAACCGCTTCAATAGAGTATTGGTTGCAAAGGAAATATAGCATAGTTGTGCTCCTATATTCCCTAAAACGATCAATCCTTCAATTCCTTAGGCATGTTTCACAGTGTCATAATGGTTCTTTTCATAGTGGCTAAAAACTTTCATCGCTTCTTCATTAATGTTGTTGATCCACTCTCCAGTTGCTCCTTTTACCTTGGCAAGTTAGTAGCGCATGGATGTATTTTCAAGTTTTCAACTATTCAATCAAATCTAAATGTTAGGACATACATTAAAACAATTATATGAAATACCACAGCATATATATATATATATATATATATATATATATATATATATATATATATATATATATATATATATATATATATATATATATATATATATATATATATATATATATATATATATATATATATATATATATATATATATATATATAGCAAGGTATGTCAACTATTATCTACCCATAAGTTTGTGGATTTGATTGTACTTATAATAAGTACACAAGTTCAAGTACTTAAAAGTCACAACAAATGTTTTGTAAATGTCTTAGAACAAAACATAAAAATACTATAAAACAAAGACAAATTATTGCCCCATCATTATTAATGTACTAATACATTGATTATATAATTATTGAGGTGGTTGATAAAGTGTTAAGTATATAACACTTAATGTTGATTATGAGTGTTAAATCAGTTATAATTTTATAACTACCAAGTTTTGGTCTAAATGAATTTGAACATACTAAGTGTTAAACAATATCCAAACTATCATATCTTTTCGAAAAGGTAACAGGAAAAAATAAATGGGTCCGAGTCATATTTTTTAGAACACATGTTTGGAGAGAAACAAAATTCGACCTAGACTGTTGTAGGCAATTATAACTATTTTTACCCAATTTTGGTCTAATTCGGTTTTGAACAGGTTCTTATGCTGGTAAATAATGACAAAGGACATTTTTAAGTAGGGGATTCATCCATTCAAATATTGGTACAGGTGGCTTTGAAATATATGCATTTTTTGGAAAGATATACGAAGTAGACCAGAAGGAAAGGTTGTAGGTTGACAAGACAATTTTTGAATGGTAAAATAAAAAATTTTCAAGTTTGGTATATATTGAATGAATGATATTTACAAAGAATGAACAGTGATTTAAAAGAATTTAAAATATGATATTTAGTGGTTTGGATCAGTAATTAATTAGAAATTTCAATGGTGCATGAATTCACATTTGGATCCTTAATGTTTTGTGAGGAAACTAGTTGTTGATTTCTCAAAAAGGCTAATAGTTTGGAGATGATCTTTTTTCATTCAAATTCATGTTCATGTTATCAGATTAAGGGATTCATATTAGATTGTAAGTATTTTATTTTGATAAAGATCACATGTAAAATAATATTTTTATAATTTGGTGATGTAAAAGAATCAGTGAGAAAAATAGGAAGAGAGATAAATCCTACTTAATGTTTTCAACTAGAAGTTGAATTCTTGCTTCATGATTTATATTGTAACAGAGATGATCCTCTAATTTGTAACTCAATTTTTTCATGTTATAATTTTGTGCTTCTTAAATTTTTAAGTTGGTGCTTCTTAACTTTTTAATTTGGTGCTTCAGATATAGGGGATTGGTGTTCCTTGAGACATTTAAAATTCAGATTGCATAAGCTTTGGAAAACCTTGACTTAAAGAATCATTATTAGATCCAAACACTATATCATCATCATAAACAAGAACAAAAATAACATTATCATTTTCCACTTTGACATACAAGTTACTATCAACACCTCCTTTTGTAAAACCATCTGAAACAAGGTATAGATCTAATCTTGAATACCAAGCCCTAGGAGTTTGTTTCAAACCATGAAGTGCTTTCTTTAACCTATAAACATGATTAGGAAATTTTTTGCTTTTAAACCCTTCAGGTTGATCCATATAAACCTCTTCATTAAGATAAAAATTTAGAAATGTTGTTTTAACATCTATTTGGTACATTTTAAACCCATTAAAAGCTAAAAAAGCAAGAAAGATCCTAATTACTTCAAGTCTAGCAACTGGTGTAAAAGTTTTATCAAAGTCCACACCTTCTATCTGTGCATAATCCTCACAAACCAATCTATCCTTGTTACATTTTTATCTTTAGGTCTAGGTACTAATTCCCAAGTCTTATTCTTTTCAATTTGACTTAGCTCCTCTTTCATAGCTTTAACCCAAAATTCATCCTTACTAGCTTCTTTATATGATTTAGGTTCAATTTGAGATAGAAAACAAAGATTATTACATTCACTAGATGTAGTTTTTGTTCTTGTTTGAATACCTGCCTGTTTATCCCCTATAATCTATTCTTGAGGATGATATTTTTTCAATCTTGTTCCTGTAGTTTTTGTACATGTTGGTTTTGGTGTCTCTATTTTATTTTTTGTCTCTTCTTCACCTTCATCAACTTTATTATCTGACATTTTCAAGTCATTATCACTACTTTGGAGGAAAGTATTATCCATTCTTATTTCCTTTTTATCCTGCACAACTTCATACACTTTCACAGTACACTTTCAAAAAGTTTATTCAACCTTTTATTAAAACATTTATAAGCTTTAATTTGACAATAATATCCTAAAAAGATTCCTTCATCACATCTTAAATCAAATATTCCTATGTTATCATTAGAATTCTTAATGAAAAATCTACTTTTGAAAATTCTAAAATGCTCAATAGAAGCAAGATGTCCATACGATAACTCATAAGGAGTGTACTTAGTTTTTACCCTTAGTTGTGTCATGTTTAAAATTTATAATGTTGTGTGAACTACTTCTTTCCAATACCTTTTTGGTACTTTAGATTCATCTAACATAGTCCTTGCCATTTCTTTCACTGTTCAATTCTTTCTCTCAACAACTCCATTTTGTTGAGGTGTCCTGGATGTTGTGTATTGCCTTTTGATGCCATGTTGTTCACAATAATCAATAAATTCATCTAAAGTAAATTCACCACCTTTATCTGATCGTAAGCACTTAATTTTCATGTCTGACTCCTTTCAACCATTTTCCTAAAAATCTTAAACTTTTCAAATGCCTCTAATTTATGCTTTAAGAAATTTACCCGTGTCATTCTTGTATAATCATCTATAAAAAGCATGAAGTATTTTTCACCATTTAATGACATTGTCCTTGTAGGACCACATAAATTTGTATGTACTTACTGCAATAGTTTAGAAGTAAAATATTCTTTTGAAGGGAAAGATGCCTTTGTTTATTTACCATGTTGACACCCTTCACAAATAACATTCTTTGGCATACGTATACATGGCATACCTCTTACCTTTTGGTGCTTACTAACTTTTACCAAGTTATCAAAATTTAAATGCCCAAGTCCTTTTTGCTATAACCAACTTTCATTCACCTATCCCATAAGACAAACATCTTCATGATTGTTTTGATATCTTTTAAGTTGTATACATTGCTTTAGATCTTTTACATGATGCAACCAATTGTCATGATTTAAATTTGAGTTGACAACCATGATCATCAAACACAACTTCATATCCATTATCACAAATTTGACTAACACTTAGAATATTGTACTTTAATCCTTCAACATAATACACATCATGAATAGATATTTTGTCACTAAGCATCAAAGAACCCAAACCTTTAATTTTCCTTGAAGAATCATCACCAAAACTCACACTGCCACCTTTGTAGTTAATCAATTTATCAAACTTTGTTTTATCACTTATCATGTGTCTAGAAAAACCACTATCAATTATCCACAAGCCCTTTCCTTCAGAATGAAAAACCATTTGCACAAACATAGACTTATTAATCTTAAGCCTCCATATCTTAGTCAGTTTAGTATCAAAATATTTATCAACTTGTAGACTAGTATAAGATTGATCATTATGAAATGACTTAGTTTTGCAATTCCTCATAACATGACCAAAGAGATTGCATTTCTAACATCTTAGACCATTCAATCTAGGAAATTAATAATCAAAATGAAACTTTGAAAACCTCCTTGACATATATTTGCAATTACTTATTCTATGTCCATATTTATGACACATGAAGCAATACCCATCAAATCAAGAAGTGAACCTGTTTGAAGATTTTTTACCCATCAATGAAGAGCTTGATGTAACCTTCCTTTTACCATTATAAATCTTATTAAAATCTGCATTTTTATTTTTATTTGAAGTGATAACATGTTGATCTATGTCTTTACTTTCATATTTGAATATCTTAAATAAAGATTTATATTTCTTGTCACTAGAGCATTGTACAAGTTCAAAACCAATTCTAGATAGATTGTCGGTTCTTCTTTATTTCTGTAACATGTCATTCAAAGTAGTATTCACATATTTTTATAACTTCCTTTTATATTATACTACTTCATTCATTAACCTTGTACATTCCTGATCTTTAGAACTTAACTCTTCCTTAGTGACAAAGACAATTCTCTTTTGTTCCTCAACTTGTAATTTCAAATTTGTGACTTGTTGATTTAAAATTCCTTAGTTTATTTTTTCAAAATTCTCTTTTTCCTTTAATAATTGATTTTATTGAACACTCAAATTCCTTTTTAATTCCTTGATCTTTTTAAGCGCATAAAGAAATTCACATTCTAAATCAGCCTCAACAAGTTCAACATCATTATCACTATCTGATTCTTGACATGGAGTTTCTATAGCCATGAATAAAATTTTATTTTCATCACATTCAAAGATACTAGATTCAATATGTGATACATCAGCAATCAAATTCTTCTTCTTCTTCTAAAAAAACTTCTTTTTGCTATAGAATTTATTTTTACTTTATTTCTCTTTCTCATCATCTACTTCACCATGACTATTATAAGGACATTTAGATGCAAAGTTTCCTATTTTACCACAATTAAAACATTTGAAATAAAGTTTACCTTTGTATATACCTACTCCTTTCTTTAATTTTCTTGAGAGATGTGCTTTAAGAATATCAAGATCTTCTAATTCTGATGAGACTTGCTTCACCTTCTTTTCTATTTTGAATGTTGCCTCTTTGCTTATGGATTCCTTCTTGCCAAACTGTCTCATTTCATAAGCTACAAGCGCTCCATGAATACCTTCCATTGTATATTTTTTATGTCCCTAGTTTATTCTATGGAACATATTTTAGAATAAAACTTATCAGGAAGATATCTTAAAACTTTCTTTACAACATCAATATCATCAATTGTTTCACCAAGTCCTCTTATGACATTCATTGTTTCATCTATCTTAAGGAGATAGTCTTCTACCTTTTCATCATCACCCATATTTAGGTCTTCAAATCTTGCTTTCAAATGTTCTATCTTGGATTCTTTAACTCTATCATTAACTTGATAAGTATTTTTCAATTTCTCCCACACTTATTTAGAAGATTTGCAATGCATTACCTTAACAAACACATCTTTAGACAAAATGTTAAATATAGAAAATTTAGCCTTCATATCAATTTCATACTTCTTCTTTTCATCAAGATCATTAGGTGAAGTGTTAGGAACTTTATAACCATTAACAACTGAAGCTCAAACCTCAACATTAATAGATAGAAAGTATGTTTGCATCATTACTTCCCAAAAAGCATAATATGATCCATCAAAACTAGGAACCTTTGAAGAACTATCTTGAGACATTGTAGATAAGTATTCCACTCAACCAAAATCTACCCAAAGTTGTTAAACTTGATGTAGGGAACCTTGCTCTAATACCAATTATTGGAATCATTTGTCGTTGCACCAAAAGATCAAACTATCAATGCCTGATACAAATGCTAGATTTAACCTGACCCACGGGAGGTGGTTAAGCCATGTCATGAATATCTAAGGAGGTTATGGCCATCAAGTCAACATTTCCAATAATATAAGTGTTTCCATCATCCTCTCTACTCTCATCCTCCAAAACATATTGATGCAAGTGAAGGATTTATGAGTTAAATAAGATTAAATTTAGAATCAATCATTAATTAGAAAAGTGCATTCATTATAAATTTTGAATGAAGCATCAAAACAATAATAATCCAAAGGGCTTCCCAATGGCATCCACAACTCTAGCTCTATCATTACTACCCTCTCCCACTTCCCTTGTTACAAGATTGCTACTAAGGTTAAACCTTGACTTCATAGAAGGTAAAAATTACCTCCCACTTTCAACCTTCTTATCTTACAAAAGGTGGGATAAATTTCAAAGGACTTAAAATAACTGATTGTTTCTTTTTGGAATTTTGCATACCAATTCTACATGTGCTTGCAAATCCCTATCCATAAGTTTTCTTTCATCAACTTTTCTCCTTGTTTTTTTCTAAAAGTTGAGATTGAGGAATGTTTTTTATTAAGGTAAAAATAGGTTTTGAATGGACCCCGAAACCATATACATGATGGAAATAAAGATGGAGTAACTGAGAGGGGGGGGGGGTGAATCAGTTAACCACAAAAATCTTTCCACAGATCCCTTAGATATCTTTAACAAATATTTTCTGCTATTACTCGGTAAACAGAGAGAATTACTGTAACTCGGTAATTACAAAGAGCATTAAATATAACTGTTCTTTATCATTCATCAAATATTAACATGTATGCATAATGAAATAACAAGAGCATAAGAGACACCAGATTTAACGTGGAAACCAATATGGGAAAAACCACCAATGTAACTAGTTACTATTTTTCACTCTTCTGAAGTGATGCCCAGTTAGAAGCCAACCCGGTAAAAGGTTACAAAACACACTGTTAGGTGTGACCTTGTTAGAGGATTTAATCACCCTGTCAAGAGTGGCCTTGTAAGAGTTCTTTAAAACAATTCAATGGAACTGCTACCTTGTTAGAGGATTTACAATATGGTTGTTAGACCAACTCGGTTAAGAGATTTAGAGATCACTGCTACAATGGTAAGAAAGTAACAATGAAATGACCTACATAGGATGCAACTCAATTGCTGATTACAGATCTCTATTCTGCTTCACTTAGATCCTCTCTGATCGAATATATCTTTGCTGCTCCTCAAGGATATCTAACCATCCTTCAAAATTTGCACATACCTTTCAAAATGATTTCTGCATGTTGTGTGTATTATTCACCACTTGACCTTCTATATATATATATATGCCATTATCATTTAGATTGTCAAGTCGGCACTAATAATCATTTTAGACATTACAACAGTCGGCTGGAATAAACAAACTTTATTCACAAAAATCCTTCAATGGCCGACAGTGCTCGGTAAACACTAATCTTAAAATGATTTCCTTCGGTGACCAACGGAGCTCGGTTACCTCTGTGAATTCTACAACATCCTTTGGGGACCGAGTGAACTCGGTAGATACTCACTTTCCTTTGATAACCGAGGAAGCTCAGTTAACACTAATTTCTGTCATACTTCCTTTGACACCCGAGAGAACTTGGTAGATACTTAGCTGACCAACTAAATTCAGTAGACACATAGAATTGATATATGATATGACATAGTGTGACATCAAAGACAATACATATTTAAACAATTGTATCCAACAATCTCCTTCAGACAATTGTTTCCAACAATACATTCAGTTTTTGTAGGGAACTGTAACCCTAATCATGATCATATAAGAATAGGAAGAATAAGCACAGATCTAAGTGAAACAGCTGGGGGAAGAAGATAAACCTTACAGAGCCCCCCTAGCACAGAATGCCAGCAGAACTACCAGCAACACAAATCTAGCAAAACAACAATAGCCAAAGGAAAGAGACACACTAAAGCTCAAGCTTCTCAAGCCAAATGTGTAAAGCCTACACTTTACAGCTACAACAAATAGCTAGGGTTTTCAGGCTCCCTAAACCAGAAATATGGGTTTTGATGGCTCCCATAACCAGACTGGGTTTTGACTTGGGATCCAAAACCATAATGGGAATAAAGAGGATTCCCCTTACAAAAACCAACTGGTCTGACAAAAAGAACAATCCACCCTGTCAAAACCAAAGCATAGAAAAAATAGCAGCTTAAACATATGAGCAAATAAAATTTTAGTTGTACCTTGACTTCATGGTTTTGAAAGGCCCCCCCAACCTTTAGCAAAGAGATGGGAATGAGGATGACTCCCCAAACCACCAAACCACAACCTGCTAGGACAAATAAAAAACCATTAAAGTTCTCTGGCAAAACGTAATCTCTCTAGCAAAAGTTGAGCTCACCAACAATACTCCATCCCACCTCTTTCATCCATCAATGAGCCACTTCAATAGGTTGAGCCTCCACCTCGAAAGGAGTTGCCACCTCTATAGGAAGTGGGAAAGAAGTATAAAGAGGGAAAGAAACCTTCACCTCGAAAAGAGCTTCCACCTCAATAGGAAGCGGGAAGGAGGAGGAGTAGAGAAGGGGAGAAATCTTCAACTACTAGTAAGCCCAAGAGTGAAACCCGGCCTCAAAAGGGGTCTGCACCACAAAAAGGATAGGGAGGAAACACCAAAATCCACAGTAGCCAAGCAAGGGAGGATCAATATAGCAGCGTAAACTGGTCCATCTCCCACAACAAGGATAGGCATTTCCCACTGCACACTGAGCAAGATTTGGTGAGGAGAGAAGAACCCACCACAATCCCACACCGAAGAAGAACACCCAGACCCTGGTCTCGATAAGCTCTAGAAAGAGTGGAGAGAGCTCCCAACATGTGAGCTATAACCCCCCACCGAGCTCCCATCGCAAGATCTACAGCCCCCCACCAAGAGGACTTGCAAGCCCTCATGTGGGTCTCCATCATCGGCTTCAGATTTGCTCTCCTCTTCTTGAAAACCAAAAACCCTAGCCACTCCACATCCGCTCTCGCTTGCCATTTTAATTATGAGATTGAGGAATGTTATCGTCATACACATTAGGTTATTTTTAATTGATTAATTTTTTTCTATAAAGACAAAAATTGAACTATTTATGTAATTATTTCATAAATATATTTAGTTTCTATCATGTACATGACTAAATACTCTTTGAACAACTCAAAATACAAACTTATCCTCATAATTTATTTCATCAAGATTTGTTCTCATTTTTTTCCAAAGCTTGCTAAGAGGAACATTATCACTCTATAAAAAAATATTAGAATGTATAAGAAAAAAATGTATGCAGTCTTTTATTTTACTTCAAATGTATCAAAAAAACATACTTCCTTTACCAAACCTTTATTATAAGGAAGCTTCCAAAAAGTAGATCACTTCCTATATTAAATTGTAGAATTGTTTTTTTTATATTGTAGAAGATTTGAACTCGGTACCATCTAGGTGCCTACTACATGGACTTTTTTGTTATACCAGATGCCTTTTATTTACTAACAACCACTAATTATGGTAATGGTTTATAAAGGTTATAATAGGTAGTCTATATTTTAGGTATAATTTCAAATTTGAATGGAAAGGAATAGTGTTTTGTCTAAATATCTGGGATAATAGGGTCTATATGTTCCTACATAGACAACACATTTTTTGTAATGGCTCTCTAATGGAGTAGTCAATTCATAATTTATGAAGTTTTATTGAATTTTCTTTAAATGATATGGCTCCCTAAAGCTAATCTGATCAGTTTTAAAAATGTAAAATTACAATTTACTAGAAAGAAAATTTGTTAGCTTTGATATAATAAAAAGTATGAGCTTCATTTTGTAGAAAACAAAAAAATACTATCAAGTACAACAAACACAAGTTTATTATTAGGCAACAAGAAAACTTCCAAAGCCTCCTCATTTAGTTGGTACTGCATTAGCCACCTAGAGGTTCTCTATTTCTTGGCTATGCCCAAGTTTATTATGGCTATTATGGTTACTATTTTCTGGGCTAGGCATGTTTGAGACACTCAGAGAGTGAATTTGTTTTCCTCCCAACTTTTAATTATTTTATTATTGTACTAATGTTTTCATATTAATATAATTTTGTAAGTCTTTACATTAAAGAAAAAACAAAAAACAAAAAAAAGTTGCATCACTTTATGCTCTAAAATGTAGAATTCCAATATACTACCAAGCAAATCTCATAAATAGTTATAATTCATAATGAGTAGGTTAGAGAAAAAAATAATTGAATGCACTAGTCTTTAAAGAAGTATGAACAACTTTGGATGGACAAATGATAAAGGCCTCTACAATTTCATTTCCTACAATCATTGCAATAATAGTTCGTACTCTAGTTGTAGGTTTTTTATTCATTTACTATCTTCATCACAAATAGACAAATAGTCCTCACAACTTTAAGAGTTAGAATATTAAAGACTTTTTGGATGTAATCTAGGGTTAAACTATAGCCTATTATAGAAAACTTAAACAAATCATGATTAGTTTTGCCCAAACCTCACACTCCCTCATATCAAAATGTAGCCTACTAAATTTGAATTGTATAAGCGACAAAGACTCAATTTATACAATTAACAAAAATATTTGTTTTGGTTGGGTTGTACATTGCATAATTTATTCTCTTATTAAGATTTCAAATGGCTATGTTGTTTAATCATTTAGCTTGATATTATCCTATTGAATAAATGATGAAAAATAAGATAAATTAAATATTTGAATTGCAACCAATGATGTAAAATATATTATAGAGTTATGTTTCCCTTTCCTAACCTTACAGAATTTTTTTATTAAAAAAAACCTCTTTTTTTCTATAATTGTTTTTTATAGTTAATTTGAAACACGAATATTAATTGGCCATAATTAAAACTCTTGAAAATAGCCATTAGAATATACGTCTTTCTCAATATTAATAAAATATTAAGAACACCAAAGAAAAACAACCAAGTCCTATTTATTAACTTAAATCAATATAGATTCCCCTATTTTGAATTAATGGAATGAGAGCTAGAATAAATTGTGTCTCATCAAGTCCTTTCAATTCTTGTAAAGTCTCTTTCCACATCTTCCTTAATTTAGCTTTTTAGTTTCATATTCCTAATGTATATTAACATGTCCATTTAGTACAAGCATTAATGACAATTTAATTTGTAAATTAATTATATTTCTTATTATCAAGGACTTACTTTTTAAAAATTTAAGATGATGATATGATGTCTTAAAGGTGTGCTGATTTGTAAGGATGATAGATAGTCGTTATCAAAAATCATTGCTATAATTCCATGATCAAGAAAAAAAGGAATACACAAATAGATATGCATGCAATTTTATTTTATTTTTCTATATAAGGGGTTGAAGTTGAGATTTTTATTAAAATGGAAAAAAAGTTTATACAAATAAGGAAAAAATTATCTACAAACAAAAATATTAACCATGTCTGCCCTTAAACAATGATACCACAAAATTCAGCCAATAAAGGATGTCAAATGTTTTGATAATGTTTACCAAAAGGTATATGAAAAAACTCAAACCTAAAACTGAGATTTAACCTACAATCTAAAAGAGAATGCAAAATTCAGATAATTGACCACTATGCCTTTGGATATTGAGCATCGCCTTGAGTTTTCCTTGAAATTGACTCTTACCTCATGCCACTCTGCTCATGTTGTTCCCACTCCATCACTGAGGAAGATCCTTTCTCAAATTGAGTACTGGGTTTGCCAATGAGGGCCACTAATTTCATTCGCCTGCAATGTTCTTCCCCCTCTACTACTCCATGTTCTTCTTTCACATCTCTTTCATCCTCATCTGCCTTTGAAGAGCTCATGCTTCCTCATCCATACAACCCTTCATCATGCTTATACTCATGTACCCATTCTTATTCTTCATTGATTTTATCCCCAATTGGTTTCTAAAGAATTTTTGTGATTCCTAAAACCCTTTTTAGAAACTTAAGGCTTCTATGAATTTTTTTTCCTTAGAATCTTATCTTCGTACTCCCATCCTGTGAGAATAAAAAACCTCCTTTTTGGGCCACCATAGTTGCTTCTCAAAAAAGTGGTCAAAAAATTAGGTAACCTACCATCGGCCTTCATAACCAAAGCATAGTCCATTGGAAATGGTATGGTCAAATTACCAATAATGTTTATGAAAGCATCAGGCAATCCCATCATGTATTTCTTGTCTAATAGCCTATTGTGAATCTCATCTACTACTAACTTTTCCTCTCCTACGAGGATTGAGGCAAGAAACCTTGAGGAGATTTTTAAGTCTACTCTATGTCTATAAGTAGTATGTGAGAAATTATAGCCTATAATTCTCCTCACAACATGAACTATCAATATATGCATGTACTTCCAATTAGGGGATGACAATTTGATAGGAGTATCCATCCTTTCTCTAGAGGGGTTAAATAAAATAGACAAACTAGTTATGAAATATGGTTATCTTTAGCACTTCTTGTGTAAATAAATTGCCTCAAGAAAGGAGTAAAAGTTGAGTCTTTAAGTTGTATCAATACTCAAATGTGCCCTTTAGCTTGTGTAGGAAGCCAAATTCATTCAATTAATGCTTGCAATTTGAGAGGATTTTTAATTACCCCCAAAAAAAGCTATATGCCACCAATATCTTGTCCCAAGGTTTCAAGATATTAAAAATTCTGCCCTTTTAATTCCACCGCCTTCTACATGCCTAATTCATAGATCTTCAAAGAGATTGATTTGAATTAAGAAATCAGATTACAATACTTGGTGTGATACCTGCAGTATTGTCAAGTTCAATGTAAAGAACTAAGAAGATTAACAACAACATTGCAAGCCAAAAAGTGATTCATTCTATTCAAAATTGGAGTTTATACAAATCTGATGGATCCCAAGGGTCACAAGAATCCCTTGGAAATGAAATGAAGAATCATCATAATGTTTATTACAAATAAACTATTAAAACTATCAAAATTTATCAAAAAAACTATATATATATATATATATATATATATATATATATATATATATATATATATATATATATATTAGGTCTACTTGGAGAAGGCATAATTGTCTAGTCCTAGCTCTGAATTGTGAACCATTTACTTCATTGGAAAGGTATTCAATAAATCTTGATTAAAATTTTGGAGGTAACACTACTTTGACACACCATCCAAGCCCACAAATGCTCTAAAGACCTTCAAAAATGCAGTTTACTGAAACATAGATGAAACATAGTTAATCCTGATAAGCTATATGGAAAGATGTGTTACTTATTACCAACTCTAAATTTTTTAGACTTGAACCATCAATTAACTCTAACTTTACTTGTCTTATAATTGTTTCATCCATCTTCCTCTATCACTTGCCTCTTCAATATGAACTACCTTGTCCATACTTCCTCTTAAATGTGTAACTTATCTCTCTGGGGCCTTCATAAATGCATTTCAAAATTTAAAATTTGAACTTCCTATGTCTAGTTATGTCACCCGGTGAGTCGTTCAAAGTCCCAATTAATGCTTTCTACCACTAGTTGGTGGTCTTCTTGCATCTATGTCTACCTCCATTTTAATTCAAACTAGTGACGGATAAAATTTTCTATAATTGAGCTATTCAATACTCCTCTAAACACCCTCTTTTGTGAATTGGCTTCCTTCTTTTGATCTTACCTAACTCCTTTTTTGTACATTTTCTTTTTTTCTTTTCTTCGATGAGATTTGTCCACCTCTAGCTACAAGAGCTTTCTTCTTATGCAAACCCCTACTCCAATTAGGGCCCTTTGCTACTATAGAAGCGTAACTTTGTTTTATCCTAATTATTTTGATCAAGCAGTGTTGTGATGATGAGTGAAGGGATATGAATGTAAAGGAGAATGGTTTCCCTATTCCATATCCTATTCCCCTGCCTACTAGTCCTTTTACCTTGTCTTATAAAATTCTACCCTTGATATAGATAGAGTTTTTCTTATTTGATTTTAATGATTCACATTTATCATCCAATCTATACCTCCACAGTCCCTCAAATTTTTCTTGCCAATGATATCTAACTCTTAGACATAAAAATTTATCAATAATTCTAACTGTACACCCCTAGACATATTTTCTAGTTTCATTTCTTCCAAACAGATATTACCTTCAATCGACAAGACGTGCAATAATATTTATTTCCTCCCTTTTCTATGCTTTTAAAGGTGAAAGAGGGATGAATTTTCAAAAGCTTGCCTGCATGATAACCTGTTGTCTTGCTTTTCAAGATGAGTAACAGTCATATTTTCAAAAAGAATTCATTGTTTTCTACTCCCTATCTACCACCATCCCATCTTTAATGACTAAGTTGGTGTCTTGTTTCATTCTAACCGTTCTTCAATTTTATCATACTTCAAATTTCCTTATAGGATATGGAATAGGAAAACCATTCTCCTTTACATTCATATCCTTTCACTCATTATCACAACACTGCTTGATCAAAATAATTAGGATAAAACAAAGTTACTCTTCTATAGTTGGTAAGAAATAGTTTTCCAATACTCACATCAACCTCTTCTTTGTAATGCTTTCAGAGCCTTGGATGAAGGCTTCATCATATAAACCATATATTATTGCTCTCCATCTGGATGATTAACTTGTGTGAAATTCCTTTCATCTTCTCCTAAATGTACTAGTTCATTTGCTATTCGGTTCTCTTATCTGTAAATGTGTTTTATTATCACACTATCCAATTTTTCAATCAAATCCAAAGCCTTATCAAGAAATGGTTTTAATCTCCAATTTGGGGTATTCCCTACTCTAAGAGCATTTATGGTAATAGTTGAATCCCCTTCGATTTCATCCTTTTTCAAATCCAACCCTATACATAGAGATAATCCTTCCAATAAAGATTTAAATTCTGCAATATTGTTGGTGTCAATTTCCAAGGGCTTAGCCAAATTTTCAATAATGTTGTCATTTCATGAGTGAATTACATATCCTTCCTCTAAGATTCTTGGATTTCGTCTTGAAGCACCATCAAAATTAAGTTTAAGTCATCCAAGTTTTGGAGAAGTCCATTTACATTGATTCATATCCTTTGTACTTCATTGACTTCGTTTTCCAATTCCTTTTCCAACAAATAGAGTATTGAGACTGAATCATTTATTTTTCATTATATCATACCAACTAGTGTAGTGCCTTTCTTTCTTCCCTTGAAATATTATATGATTTATTTCCTTCCAAATTTCTCAAATCGCTAATGAAGATGATATAACCCAAAGACTACTAAATAGACTATAACTTTTTATCCTCATCCAGGCTTGGAATAATGTCATAATATTGAATTTGGTAAGGCTAATAACCATCATTATTTGGCACAAAGCCACTACAAATAGTTTTGCGCAAAGGGGCAACTAAGAAACATATGATTGATGGTTTCTTCATTTTTTCACATAAGGAACATATGGATGAGCCATGGAAACCAATTTTTTAAACCACCTTGTTGTTTAAATCTTCTCTTGTAGAGTTTCCTATGTAAAGATGTTTGTCTTTGGCATGCAAAGTTTGATCCAACATAGATGGGTTGGGATTGTTGTATCATTCACTCCCTAATGTTCTACTAATATTTTGTATATGTCTTTAGCATTGTAATTTCTAGTATTGGATCCATTCCAAATAATTTAATCTTGACCTTACTTAAAGGAAATATATCTATTCTCCAATAATCTTCTTAACTGGTGAAGATCTTGTGAAGGCAAATTCAAATCTTCAAAGGTCTTCCACTACCATTTGAGGGAGTTATTTGGGTCTATATGTATATAGTCTCTGACATGACATCCCCAAACTTGTTCACATATATCTTTAATTCTGCTTGATCCCTTTTTTTTTCAATAATTGGATACACTCCCCAAGAATCCTTTCAAAATAATTCTTTTTGACCATCTACTATATTCCATGAGAGGTGAATTAAAATTATATCACTGCATTTAGATATGAAATTACGTATATGTGATCCCCTAGGGAAGTTGGATATTCTAAAAATCTCTATATCATTAGAATTTGTCAAGTATTTGTGTCTTATTATCTTGACCCACTTTATCTTTGGTTCCTTATAAATTTTCCAAAATAGCTTTTCTCCCAATGCTTTGTTTTTCCATTATTGATTTTTAGTTCAAGTCCCTCCCAAATTTATTGGTCTATAAATCTTGTCCCAAGAAATTAGTGCATATTTTCTCTTCAAATATGTTCCTTGCTAGAAAAAGGTTCTCATCTTGTTCACTAAGTTGGCATACACTCTAGCTGATAGTGAAATACATGACATTAAGTAGATTGGTATTACTAATAAGGTTGCTTCAACATTATGATTCTACCACCCTAAGATAACCACTTAGTTTTCCATGACTCAATTTTCATGTCCATTTTCTCTCCTATTGAATTCCAAACCTTGGTAGTCCTTAAATTTTGCCCAATGGCCTCCTTAGATATAAACATGGTAGTTTTCCTTACTTAAATCCTAACGTATCTAAGATTTGTTTCCGAAATCTTATTTTGACAAAGAAAAATAATATTTTCTAATTTATCTTGATTGATGAGTTGTCCTAAAGCCTTAGAATATAATTTTAACACCCTTGTCAAATGTAAAGTTTCCCCTCTTTAACCTTTCCAAAACAACATTGTGTCATCTAAAAATTCTTGATGAATCACAACTTGGATTGAGGTAGTGACTTTAATACCTTTCAAAATACCATTGTTTTGGAGTTTAGTCAATGACCTTCCTAACACTTTTGTCATAACAATCAACAAAAAAAGGGAGAGTGGGTCCCTTTGGAAAATTCCCCTGGAAAATTCAAAAAAACCTTGTGGATTTCTATTTATCAAAATTGAAAATCTTGGGAAAGAGATGCAAAAGAATATTAAATTGATCCATGCTTTGAAAAAGCCAAAAGCTTCTATACATTTACATAAAAATCTCCTATCTACTTTGTCATAAGTTTTTTTTTATGTCTAATTTGAAGATCATGCTTGGATCCTTTGCCTTTTGAACTAGATGTATTGCTTCCTAAGCTATAACTATCCCATCAAATATTGATATTCTTTTTACAAAGCCTATTTGTTCTTCTAATGTAATTGATGGTAATATCTTTTTTAATCTATTGCCTAATGCTTTGGCTAAGACTTTGTAAATATTGTTACATAAAGAAATTGGTTTGAATTCATCAAGCAACAACGTTTTCTCCTTCTTTGGGATTAACGCTAAGAAGGTGTTATTAATTTATCTCAAAAACCTCCTTGAGTTTCTCTTTGCTTCTAAGGCATCAGTCATGTCTGATCCAAGAATTTGCCAACATTTTTGAAAAAAATCCTACTAGAAATCCATCAAGTCTAGGAGCCTTATCCAGATGAATTTGATTTAGTGCCTTTCTTATTTCTTCTTTTGAAAATTTTGCAATTAACATTTTATTGTCTTCTTCTGAGATTAGTCGATGAATGTTTTCTAACATTTTTTGTTGTGAGATCATATTTGAACCCTCCCAGTTATTCAATATTCCTATGAAAAAAAACCTATTATTTTCTTTGTTATTTTGTCTAGATCCTATATCACTACATTATTTCCATCACTTATATTGTGGATTCTATTTATACTCCTTTGTTTTGATTACCTCTCAACCTTTGAAAAGAAACTCTACTTGGGTTCCATATAAAAGCTAATCTTCCACAAGATCCAATGACCTCCACCATTTCCACTTCCCAGTTTCCTATTGCCTTTTTGAACTTAATCCTTTAGTCTACATTAAGCTTAGTTTCTTGCAACATGATCATTTCTACTTTGATTGAAAAATGCAGTGTTTGATCATTTGTTGCTTGTTAGGGGGATCCATGCCCCTAACATTCCAAGATAGGATCTTCATGGCTCCTTCAAAAGGACCTTCCCCTTCCCTACATTCTAGTAAGATGTAATTTTGGTTTAATCTGAATCTTCTCCATCCATCTTTCTCATTTTTGACATTGACTTTCACCCTTTCTTTTTCTTTGAGCTATTTCCACAATCTGGTGTATTCTTAGCTGAACCTGACTTCCAAATTCCTAATACACATAACCTCCTCAAAGTCATTGTGATTTTATTGACCTCCCTCTGCATAATAAAGTTCTACTTCCTCCTCCATTGCCATTTCCATTTCCAATATTCTATCTATAAACGACTGCTTCCTATTATTCTCCTCCTTGTTTCCTTCCTTCTCCATATCCTCTTTTACTTTTAGAATTTTTTATCCCTTACTCTTTTTCATTTTATGTGACAATAATCCTCCTTTTGTAGATGATTTTATCTCATCATCCACATAACTTTCTATATCTGATGAATAATGTTGTAGGATCAGACTTGATCTTCTTTCCTTTTCCATACTTATCATATTTATGTTAAATTTAAGATCAAGACTATATAGATTTTAAATTTTCTTATATAACCTGAATATGTGTAATATATTAATCATAATATTTATATATTTATTACTGATATAGTTACAGATATATATAAATATGTTGATATCAATATTTTATAGATTGGAGAAGTGAGACTTGTATTATTTTTATATGTCTTAATATCAACAAATATCTCTTGTTATATATGTCAGTAAGTAGTCACGATTTTGATGAGACGTGACTCATTCATGAGTCACAACTCATCAAGTCGTGACTGTCTGATTTCATACCGATTCTCTTATACTGCAATATGTTTATTAAGCGTTGATTTCGTATTGCATAATACTGAAAGGTAATGACTTGATTACTTAAGGGCCGATAACTAATATCGTCCGATATGGATAGTCATGCTTTTATATAAACTGATACCAATGCGTAAGTTTATATAAGCTTATACTCATGTCACAATTCGTAAGTAATATGTACCGATACTTATCGGTATTCAACATTAATATTGCAGTGTTTAGATAACCCGATATAATTGGTATTAAATCGTATCAAATAAACAGTAATATATATTTATATATTAATGTATATGTAATAGTAATTTCATATATATTAATATATTAATGTATATATATGTTGATAGATTATTTCAAATATGTATGTATGTATGTATGTGTGTGTATACATATACATTAATATGTACATATATATATTCATATGTTATTATCTGAATGATGTTATCAATTTCAACACTCCCTCTTAGCTAGGGACGATAATAATGCAAATCACAATAAGTTCATAAATTGTGAAAGCTAGTTCCTAGGTGGATTGCCTCTATCGGCGATTATATCCATAGTTCCTTGGTGGATTGCCTCCATTGGCAATTTGATCCACAAGCTCCTATGTGGATTGCCTCCATCGGCGATTCTATCCACAAGCTCCTGTGTGGATTGCCTCCATCGGCGATTCTATCCGCAAGTTCTCATGTGAATTGCCGCCATCGGTGATTCTATTCACAAACGCAAAGCCTCAATGTGGATTGCCTCCATTGGTGATTCTATCCACAAGTAAGATGCGTTTAATTATCACAAAAAGATATCTATCACAATAGAAAAGTTATTGCAAGATCGTCATCTTTCAATAACTTTAACAAATACAAGTGATAATCATTTGGAAGTCGTCACTTCCTTATGATTTACACAGGGCCCATATAAATATAAAATAACATTAACATAATAATCAATAATCATTACAAGTTTACCTTAGAAGTGTTCTTATCTTTATCAGTGAACTCCCTCTCAATCATAAGGTAACTTGAATTCCATTTAGAATAAACATTTCTCTGAACATACATTTGAATTATTTACTTCAGCAAGGGAAGCTTGCATTCTAAGTCTGTCAGGACACTTTCTTGCACTGTGACCATATTTGTCACATCTAAAACATTGCATTGAAGAGTAGTCTCTTGGTTTCTTCAATGGCTGTTGATCATACTTCTTTCCCTTTTTCCTTTTTGAACCAATGACGAGACCCTGAACATCTTCTTTAGTGGATTCCAAGACTCCTCTAGATTTCAGGTTGTACTCTTCTTGAATGCAGTCAGCTTTTAGTCGATCAAATTTGGGGAGTTTGGTACGAGCACTTACTCCTTGTCTAAAGTTTTCCCATGAGATAGGGAGCCCATTTAGATTTATCATAGATAACTCCTTGTTATTATAAATGTGACCAATAGAAGAGAGTTGATTCCTTAATTCTGTTATCCTCATAAAATATTAGGTGATAGTCTCTCCTGTACTCATTTTAATATTAGAGAGTTGATTTTTAAGAGTAAGAATTTTGCTGGTGTTGTTGATCTAAAACATGTTTTCCAAGGCTTTGAACATGTCATAAGCAAAGTCTAACTTTGTGATGACAGGTAGTAGATTATTTTTCACTCCATCCACTAATAATTCCATTGCTCTAGTATTATCTTTTTTCGATTTATTCTTGTCATCATTTTCATTAGGTTTACGAGGATTCTCTATTATTGTCTTCAAGTCATTCTTCCTTAATACCAACATCACTCGAAGTTTCCATGATTCAAAATCAGAGGCACCTTCAAGTCTGTCCTCTAGTCTCATTCCATTTGCCATTTGGAGATTTCCAAAAATCTGATCTTGATCTTCCTTCAATCTAATCGGAACTTCCTTCAAGCGGTTAGGCTTCAACGAAGGAACCTGGCTTTGATACCATGTTAAATTTAAGATCAAGAGTATATGGATTTTAAATTTTCTTATATAACCTAAATATGTGTAATATATTTAATCATAATATTTATATATATTTATTACTGATATAGTTATAGATATATATAAATATGTTGATATCAATATTTTGCAGATTGGAGAAGTGAGACTTGTATTATTTTTGTGTCTTAATATCAACAAATATCTCTTGTTATATATGTTAGTAAGTAGTCACAATTTTGATGAGACGTGACTATCAAGTTGTGACTGTCTAATTTCATACAGATTCTCTTATACTGCAATATGTTTATTAAGCGTTGGTTTCATATTGCATAATACTGAAAGGTAACGACTTGATTACTTAAGGGCCGATAACTAATATCATCTAATATGGATAGTCATGCTTTTATATAAACTGATAACAATGCGTAAGTAATATGTACCGATACTTATCAGTATTCAACATTAATATTGCAGTGTTTAGATAACCCGATATAATTGGTATGAAATCGTATCAAATAAACAGTAATATATATGTATATATTAATGTATATATATGTTGATAGATTATTTCAAATATATATTGATAGATTATTCAAAGATTTTATATATATATATATATATATATATATATATATATATATATATGTGTGTGTGTGTGTGTGTGTGTGTGTGTGTGTGTGTGTGTGTGTGTGTGTGTGTGTGTGTGTGTGTGTATACATATACATTAATATGTACATATATATATTCATATGTTATTATCTGAATGATGCTATCAATTTCAACACTCCCTCTTAGCTAGGGAAGATAATAATGTAAATCACAATAAGTTCATAAATTGTGAAAGTTAGTTCCCAGGTGGATTGCCTCTATCGGCGATTCCATCCACAGTTCCCAGGTGGATTGCCTCCATCGATGATTTGATCCACAAGCTCTTGTGTGGATTGCCTCCATCGGCGATTCTATCCACAAACTCATGAGCTATGGTGTGGATTGCCTCCATCGGCGATTCTATCCACAAGCTCCTGTGTGGATTGCCTCCATCAGTGATTCTATCCACAAACTCATGAGCTAAGGTGTGGATTGCCTCCATCAGCGATTCTATACGTTTAATTATCACAAAAAGATATCTATCACAATAGAAAAGCTATTGCAAGATCATCACCTTTCAATAACTTTAACAAATATAAGTGATAATCATTTGGAAGTCCTCACTTCCTTATGATTTACACAGGGCCCATATAAATATAAAATAACATTAACATAATAATCAATAATCATTACAAGTTTACCTTAGAAGTGTTCTTATCTTTATCAGTGAACTCCCTCTCAATCATAAGGTAACTTGAATTCCATTTAGAATAAACATTTCTCTGAGCATACATTTGAATTATTTACTTCAGCAAGGTAAGCTTGCATTCTAAGTCTGTCAGGACACTTTCTTGCACTGTGACCATATTTGTCACATCTAAAACATTGCATTGAAGAGAAGTCTCTTGGTTTCTTGAACGGTTGTTGATCATACTTCTTGCCTTTTTTCCTTTTTGAACCATTGATGAGAGCCTGAACATCTTCTTTAGTGGATTCCAAGACTCCTTTGGATTTCAGGTTGTACTCTTCTTGAATGCAATCAGCTTTTAGTCGATCAAATTTGGGTAGTTTGGTACGAGCACTTACTCCTTGTCTAAAGTTTTCCCATGAGATAGGGAGCCCATTTAGAGTTATCATAGATACCTCCTTATTATCATAAATGTGACCAATAGAAGAGAGTTGATTCCTTAATTCTATTATCCTCATAAAATATGAGGTGATAGTCTCTCCTATACTCATTTTAATATTAGAGAGTTGATTTTTAAGAGTAAGAATTCTGCTAGTGTTGTTGATCTGAAACATGTTTTCCAGGGCTTTGAACATGTCATAAGCAGAGTCTAACTTTGTGATGACAGGTAGTAGATGATTTTTCACTCCATCTGCTAATAATTCCATTGCTCTAGTATTATCTTTTTCCCATTTATTCTTGTCATCATTTTCATTAGGTTTACGAGGATTCTCTATTTTTGTCTTCAAATCATTCTTCCTTAATACCAACATCATTCGAAGTTTCCATGATTCAAAATCAGAGGCACCTTCAAGTCTGTCCTCTAGTCTCATTCCATTTGGCATTCGGAGATTTCCAAAAATCTGATCTTGATCTTCCTTCAATCTAATCGGAACTTCCTTCAAGCGGTTAGGCTTCAACGAAGGAACCTGGCTATGATACCATGTTAAATTTAAGATCAAGAGTATATGGATTTTAAATTTTCTTATATAACCTAAATATGTGTAATATATTTAATCATAATATTTATATATATTTATTACTGATATAGTTACAGATATATATAAATATGCTGATATCAATATTTTGCAGATTGGAGAAGTGAGACTTGTGTTATTTTTATGTCTTAATATCAACAAATATCTTGTTATATATGTCAGTAAGCAGTCATGATTTTGATGAGACGTGACTCATTCATGAGTCATGACTCATCAAGTCATGACTATCTGATTTCATACTGATTCTCTTATACTGCAATATGTTTATTAAGCATTGGTTTCTTATTGCATAATACTGAAAGGTAATGACTTGATTACTTAAGGGCCAATAACTAATATCATCTGATATGGATAGTCATGCTTTTATATAAATTGATAACAATGCGTAAGTTTATATAAACTTATACTCATGTCACAATGCGTAAGTAATATGTACCGATACTTATCGGTATTCAACATTAATATTGCAGTGTTTAGATAACCCGATATAATTGGTATTAAATCGTATCAAATAAACAGTAATATATATTTATATATTAATGTATATGTAATAGTAATTTCATATACATTAATATATATATGTATGTATATATTAATGTATATATATGTTGATAGATTATTTCAAATATATATTGATAGATTATTTCCAAAAGATAATAATATTAATATATATATATATAGATATATATATATAGATATATAGATATATGTATGTATGTATGTATGTATTAATGTGTGTGTATACATATACATTAATATGTACATATATATATTCATATGTTATTATATGAACGATGCTATCAATTTTAACACTCCCTCTTAGCTAGGGAAGATAATAATGTAAATCACAATAAGTTCATAAATTGTGAAAGTTAGTTCCCAAGTGGATTGCCTCTATCGGTGATTCTATCCACAGTTCTTAGGTGGATTGCCTCCATCAGCGATTCAATCCACAAGCTCCTGTGTGGATTGCCTCCATCGGTGATTCTATCCACAAGTTCTCATGTGAATTGCCTCCATTGGCGATTCTATTCACAAACGCAGAGCCTCAGTGTGGATTGCCTCCATTGGCGATTCTATCCACAAGTAAGATACGTTTAACTATCACAAAAAGATATCTATCACAATAGAAAAGTTATTGCAAGATCGTCACCTTTCAATAACTTTAACAAATACAAGTGATAATCATTTGGAAGTCGTCACTTCCTTATGATTTACACAAGGCCCATATAAATATAAAATAACATTGTGGTTTTTAATTGAGAGTTGTTGACTTTGACCCTTGGTGAAATAGTGGGGCTTCTTGCCTATAGTGCTTACAACCAAGGGTTAAAGAACATTATTGACTGCTGCCTATTACTCAAAAGTTTATAACTTATAAGGTTGGAGATATGAAGAAAATACGAATTCAGCGAAAGTCTTTTCTGCAACAGCGATAGATTAGAAAAGGGCTCCTTTTCCATCAGAAAGAGGAGGCAAGGAAGTAGGGCGTCTTGCTTCCATCTTCTTCCCCTGAGGCTGGCTTTCATGTGAACATGAGCTCGGAACATAGAGATGCCAAGGTTTTTATTGGTTATTGTTTCAATTGCTTGTTATATGGGCACAAAATGTTGGAATGTAGGAAACTAGACCAAAGATCGAATCAATCAGATTATGAACACTTAAAGGGTTTCATTGCTAAGCAGAAGGAGAAAAGCATGGCCGAATCTTCTCTAAAAGAAAGAGGGATTGAAGAAAAGAACTTTAGTTCCTTAGCAGAGGCTTCGACTAGCTTTATGAAATTAGGGCAGAACAATGAACCAACATTTAACATTTTTACAGTTCAATCTCTGGATAGGCAGCTTGATATGTTTACAAAAACCAAGTATGCATTAAGGGCCAAGCTTAGCAGTGGGTACGCTAGTATTCATGACTCTGGATTTAATTTAGATCATAATGTCAATATACCCCAGTCAGGTTCAGGGGAAGGAAAAGTTACAGCACAGGCTACCTCAGGGCGCTTCATAGATCAAAATTGGGCATGGCATTCGGTTAAAAGGAAGAATAAGGTTAGGGTTTCTACTTTGGCTCACATTGATAATAGTTTACCATTAAGGAATGTGTTTGATTTACTAAAAAAGTAGGAAAACTTACCTAGCATTTACTCGCCCCCACATAAAAGGAAAGTAGTTATGATAGGTAAGGAAATTAATAGGGCGCCAGCACATCAGAGCAAGAAAGATGTGTTAGCACAGCCTAAGCAAAGGAAACCCTACCCTATTATAGCCAAAAGTCCTTCCTTCTCTGCGGGGGATTGGAGGAACATTGCAACTACCAAAATCTATAGCCCTTCACATCGCAAAAGATTAGCAAGGCCCGCTCTGTTTGGTTGTAAGCAACACGGGCAATACTCTGTTCTGCAAAATAATAATCACCAGAATCTCACTTATACGCCTCCCCATAGGCGCGGTAAGGATCTACATAAAGGCATCTCAAAGGTTGGTATGGACTATGATAATCTCATCCTAGATAGTGATGTTGTTGTCCAAAAGTAGAAATACCTTGCAGACACAGGCTTAATCTGCATATGGAAAGGTACAGGGGTTCCTATCAATGTCCTAGTCATAGATCTGACATCACTACTTCCCGGAGAGGTAAGTATTTCTCGACTCATGGAGAATTTCATGTATATTGATTGCAAGAATATATATATTAAAAATAGCATTAAAAGAAAAAAGTGTCTTAAATTTAGAAGTATTCCTTTTGCTTTGTTTGATTGGATCCCTCTATTCAATCCCATGTATTTGAAGAATTTTAAAGTTGAAAAAGTTGTAACCATTAAGAATGTACCATTGGAATTATCTAGTCAGGATATTTTCTACAATATAGGAAATAAGATTGGTAGTTTTAATAGAATGGCTGAAACAAGAAACATGCATGTAGATCAGATAATCATTGTAGAATTGGATTACCACCAAAAATATATCTCTCCTATACAATTAAGTTTCAATTCTAACTCTATTATTGTTAACCCAATTATCTTAGAAGATTATATGGAAATTAACAAAGCCACCAATATAGAACAAGCAAGCACTAATCCATTAAATTGGTTTAGCAATGATTATGAAATCCACTTCTGTAAGGGCAAGGGAGGTTTCAATATAAAGGGACCTAAAGAATATAATGCAGATAGACCTATATCTCAATTTGAGCCTAGAACTTTAGGGGAAGATCAGGGCAAGATGATATACAACCTTCCACAGGAGATTAAGGATATAGGAATTTGCCCCTTAGAAGGAGAGGAAAAGGCAATAGTTTCCCCCTCTCTTCAGAAAGTGATGCAGAAGGAGGACAATAGAAATCCAGTTCTTAATTTGGAAATGGGGGACTTAGCTGATAACAGTATGCCCAACCAAAATGTGGAGGGTATTCTATTTTTGGAAATAGAACAGATAGAGATAGAAAGCAAGACTGTTAAAGATGATACAAATTTATTAGCAGATCAATCGGTGTACCCAGAGGGCTCATCCACAACAGCAGATAGGGATCCTGAAGAAAAATGTAATAAGGAAGTAGACCAAATTATAAAGTGCCTAGGAGAATCTCTTGTAGAGGATCTTATGAAAATGTTCATGGATGAAATTTTTGATCTGGAGGAACTAAATTACCAGAGAGAAACATTAATTAGATATATTAGCAATGCAACCTTAGTTCAGGCAAAGAAGGAGAATAATGAAACAATACAACTATTAAAAACCCCTGATCAAAGTGGTGATAGGCTCCTAGGAGACTATGAAATAAATGCAAAGGATAAAGGTGAAGATAGAAAGAGTCCAAAAAAGGACCCTATTTCTATTCAAAATGAAGGCTCAAGAAATGAGGGAGCCAATAAAGAGGTTCCCTATTGCAGTATAAATGATACCGAATCACTGCACAAGGGGAAGGAACTAGAAACAACAATCCTGATAGAAATAGAATCCCTTAATGTGATAATACCAAAGAATCTAGATGAGATAATTGAGATCTATGGTAAAGAGATTATAGATAACAGTGAGATCAATATACAAACAGAACCAGAACAAGAGAGTGCAGGGCAGGAGGACAAGATCATCAGTATAGCGGGAAACATGTCAATAGTTAAAGATTCCATCGAAGGCCTCTTTGGCATAACTAATGAAAATAGACATTTGGGAATAGCAATGAATAGAGGATGCCTTAGTACACCAAATATTAACAGAATCAAAAAGAAAAGAGGGAGAAAATCAGTTGTTGAACTCAGAACCATAGATGAAAATTCAGGTAATCAAAAGAAATTAGCTGATATTCTGAACACAGGGAAGGGGAAGTGCCTTCCCCAAGAACAATGAAAGTCACTACATGGAATATTAGGGGACTAAATGCCCCTAATAAGAAGAGATTAATTAAAAGATACCTTAAAAATTTTGACTCCGAAATTATTTTATTACAGGAAACTAAACTTAATAAAGTAGGAAGTTCCAAGTTCAGCAAAAAATTAGGCATATGGAATGTAGAGTATGCGACCTCAATAGGTACTTCCGGAGGGTTAGCAGTATTATGGGATCCTAGGAAGTTAGCAGCCACACCTTTATCCCATAATAGTAACTGGTTGGCTCTAGAAATTAAAAGTCTAAAGTCTAATTTAAAATTCAACTTAATTAACGTATATGGCCCCATACCTAATGAGGATAAGAGGAGAGTCTGGCAGGAAATCCACCTCTTTTTATCCATAAATTCAGAATCCCTCTTCTTTATTGGAGGAGATTTCAATGCTATTTTAGATACAAAAGAGAAATATGGGGGTTCTCAATATATATCACAAGCTCAGAAGGATTTCAGTAAATGGGCATCGGACAATAATCTAATTAGCATAATCACAAACAATGGCATTTACACTTGGAACAATAGAAGAGCAGGTTTTAGCCATATAGTAGAAAAATTAGATAGATTATTCATTAAGTTGAATGATGGAATCTGTAACTTATTGTATAGTGCGGAGATTCTGCCAGAGGCAGGATCGGATCATTTTCCGGTTAGGCTCACTATTATAGAGGATTCCAAACCAGCTAGAAGTCCTTTCAAATTCGAGTTTATGTGGTTCCAAAACCCAGAGTTTATAAATCTCTTGGAGGAATGGTGGAAACAAATTTCAATAAAAGGATCTAAAATGTACTGTTTAACAGCAAAATTAAAAATTATGAAACATAAAGCATTAGAATGGAATAAGAACAATTTTAATAATATCTTCGAAGAAAAGGATCAGTTGGAGCAAGAAATAGCTGACCTCAACAATTTAGTTATAGAACAAGGTATGGACGAACTAAGCTATCATAGAGAAAAGGAATTAATGGCTAAGTACAATGATATTCTTCTTAAAGAAGAAATTTTTTGGAGACAAAAATCTAAGGAGTCTTGGTTAAAAGAAGGAGACAGCAATACAAAATTTTTTCATAACACCACTAAGTGCAATAGAAGCATCAACAGAATAGCTAAAATTAAGTCTATTGATGGGCTTATAAATGAGGACCCTAAGCAGATATCGAGTGTGATTACAAACTTCTATCATACCCTTCTCAATGGTACAGAAGCATCTAACCTTTCAACACAAAATGAAATGCTTAAAGCCATTCCTAAACTGATTACGGAGCTCGATAATAAAATGTTAAATAATAAGTTATCCCTCAAAGAAGTCAGAGTGGCAATATTCCAACTTCACCCGAATAAAGCGCTGGGTCTGGATGGTTTTCAAGCAGGTTTTTTCCAGAAGTGTTGGCATTTTATTGGGGAAGAGGTATGGCAAGTAGTGGAAGCTACCAGGAACATGGGGTCCCTGCTAAGTGAAATCAATAACACCTTTTTTTCTTTAATCCCAAAGAAAAATGAAAGTGTGGAACCCAGGGATTTCAGGCCAATATCCCTCTGTAACACAATATACAAGATCCTCTCTAAATGCTTAGCAAATAGACTTAAAACACTGTTGCCCAATATAATTTCTGAAGAACAGACAGGTTTTGTAGCAAATAGATCGATCCTGGATGGAATAATTATAGCACAAGAATTAGTCCATACTGCTCAAATGACAAAGGTACCAAGTATGTTTATGAAAATAGACATTCAAAAAGCATATGACAAAGTAGAATGGAGATTCCTTTGTAAATGCATGGAAGCTTTCGGTTTCTCTAAGCAATGGGTCAATCTTATTTTTAATTGTATTTCAACCCCTAAGATATCGGTTCTAATTAATGGCACTCTGGAAGGCTTCTTTAGTATCTCGAGAGACATTAGGCAAGGGGACCCAATGTCTCCCTTTCTATATGTAATCATGGCAGAAGCTTTGGGAAGATCTATAACAAAGAGACATTTGGAAGGAAAGATCTCAGGTCTGCAGGTCGCTAAAAACATTTCAAATATCACACACCAACAGTTTGCAGATGATACGATTCTACCTGGTCAAGCCAACTGTCAAGAAGCTAAAGCATTTAAAGATATCCTAACTATTTACATGAAAGCCTCAGGGCAACGGGTTAACCCCACTAAATCAGAAATTTTCTTCATTAATACCTCACCGAGAGTAGAAAGAGAGATTTGTAAGTTGATGGGTTATAAAATTGGCAAGTTTCTGTGTAAGTATTTGGGCATTGACCTGGATAAAGGTCTCTTATCTTCCAAACTCTGGCAACAAGTGATTACCAAAGTCCAAAATAAGAAGAGCTCATGGAAAGGAAGATGGCTAACAAAGGCAGGAAGGACAACTATGATCAAGTCGGTCCTTTTGGCCATACCCACGTACCAGATGTCAATTCTCCCTTTACCAATAAATATTAAAAAGAACCTAAATAAAATGTTCAGAGAATTTTATTGGCAAGGCCCATTAGAAGACAAAAAACTTGCCCTAATAAAATGGGATACCTTATGTAAACCTATTTCTAAGGGAGGCCTTGACATTAAAAACCTTCTATGGCAAAACCAAGCCCTAGGAGCTAAACTTATATGGAGAATGTATAAGGAACCCAGATGTAAATGGGTGTCAATATTATTACAGAAATACATTCTCGATGCAGATCCCATCAACATCTTCAGGTCCTCCACACATGTCAAAGGATCCAAGATATGGAATTTCATCAAAGAATGCAGAGGTATTATTAATAACTATTTATCGTGGGATGTAGGTGTAGGGGATCAAGTTCTTTTTTGGGAGGATTTGTGGGCAGGTCTCACTCCCCTTAGCAATTTGGGTTTTTCCATGGAGTTTATGGAAGAATGTAAAAGAGTCAAAGGCGTCTTTCTCAAGGATTATATATGTAAGAAAGAGAGTAATAAATGGAACAATTTAGAAGAAATTGACTCTGTATGGCAGGAGAAGCAGAAATTTACGTCAATAATGGAAAAGAGAGTTGTACTTAAAAATAGATTAGACAGACTGATTTGGGCAGGATCAAAGAATGGTAACTATTCTGTAAAGGAGGGCTACAATACCATTATCCAAGAACAGAAGATGGACGATATAGATATCCCTCTGAACCTTTGCTGGGATAAATTTGGCCTCCCAAAAGCGGGTATGTTTCTATGGGCGGCCTTGCAAAATAAAATTCTGACAGCAAACAGATTTAAGAAATTGGGTTTTGAAGGGTCGTCTAGATGCCCCATGTGTGAGAGTCAATCCGAGGATGTTAATCACATCCTCCTCAACTGCCCATATGCCCAAAACTACTGGAATTGGCTTCATCAATGTTTAAGTTGGAAGTCTGCTCTCCACGTTGATCTATTAAGTAACCTTAAAGCATGGCCATCACTTTATAAAGATAATCTATATAAGGATATATGGACCATCTCCCCGGCAATAGTTGCCTGGGAATTATGGAAAGAAAGAAATAGGAGGATTTTCACAGGTCAAAAATTACCATGGAGTTCAATCACAAATAAAATAGAAGCATCAATAGTAGAAAATATCAATAGTAATCTCAGAAACAAGCTAAGCTATGAAGAGTCATTCAAGAATTGGGATAACAAAATCAGAGATAAATGGCCAAAATTAGATATTCCTCCCCTATATGGCAAAGGGGGACCCAAAGTGAAGGCTGACCGAGCTTCTTGCAAATGGATCCCTCCGAAAGAGGGATGGTATAAACTTAACTTTGATGGAGCTTCTAGAGGTAACCCCGGGGTAGCAGGTATTGGGGGGATTATTCGCAATTGGAAGTCAAAAGCCATCACTAAGTTCTCCAATCCCATAAATCCTTCCACGAATAACATGGCGGAATGCATAGCGGCCTTAGAAGGTTTAAAATTGTGTAGGAAGATCAACTTATCCAAAGTAGTTATCGAAGGAGATTCGCAAATTATCATCAATGCCATCCGAAACAAGAAAACTCCCAATTGGTCACTTAACTCAAAAATAGAAGAGATTAACCAAGTTATCGAGGGGATCCCGAAGTATGAAATAAGACACACATATAGAGAGGGTAATACAGAGGCAAATAAGCTAGCCAATCTAGGAGCCAACGGAGTTACAATTATGGATCGGTATATCTAATAATCTACATAGGCTTATATTCTAACAAATTTTTTTGGTTTTAACATAGATGCAGTAACATTCCACTTAATATGAATTTCTACTAAACAATAGGTTTGTAATAGTTATAGGGGGATTAGTACAAATTATAGGAGGTCATTTAGCCCAAAGACATTAAATTTGGCTATAGGTAGATACTAGTATTAGCGGCCTTGCTTGAAGATCCCCAAGCAACTAAAAATTTTTACTTGTAAAACTCACCTAAGATAGGAGGATAGGGATGGGCTGAGGTATTAGAGTAAGGGATGTAGGTACCTACATTTTGTACATAGTATGCCTTTTTATTCAGAGGTGTGCATCAGGTATTGAGTGTTTGCAAAACCTTTTTTACAGGTAGCATAATAAACAGCAGAGCACTTGCAAATAAAATCATAATTAAATGCACCCAGTTTTCCCGGCCCATGGTGAAACTACCAGCAAGGCATAAATTTGGATCATCATCTCCTATACTCGTGAGCTCATCATGAACCGGCAGGGAATCAAAATTTAATCCTTTTTCTCCTTGTTATCATTTCAACTAGTGATTACTTATGGAATAATAGCCAAAGCTAGAAGCTTAGTGCATTGCTTGTATGTTTGCTTGGGGAAGTTATCATTATCATCATTAACAGGATTCTGCCAATGTTAGCACTTAGAAGGGCTGGAAAAGATGGTTTACTATGTAGACCATAACCTTACAATACCCTACCCGAAAGTCATGAAAAATAGGTCGTACTACATTTAAAAAAGTCAACGGTTGCATGATCGCATGAGCCCGAAAGGCTTCATGCGATCATGCGACAAGCCTTTGAGATCTCACCCTGATGCCACATAGCCACCCGGGCTTGCTAGAACCTTCAACACCTCTGTCCAAATGGATACATCACCGTCCACGGACCCACTGTTGGAGTCAAAGTCCCTGCTGACCGATAGAGGCTTGTCACATGGTCGCATGCGCTTGGGAAGCCGCATGCGATCATGCGACAAGCATGAAATCGCTACACAGAAACCGTTGTGAACTGCCTTAACTGTGACCACTGATAGTTTGTCGCATGGGCTCAGAAGAGCCCATGCGATCATGCGACGAACCATAAACTGTTGGAAATATTCAGGGATTAACCGAGTTACTGAGAGGGGAGGGGTGAATCAGTAACTTCAAATTTTCTTACAATTACAGATGTATTAGCATATAGTTTACTTTTTCCTTATGTATATAGAAAGCATGAAACTTAAAAGCATTCACAACAATGACACATAGATTTGGTTACCCAGAAACCTTCCAAAAAGAAAGTAAAACTGGGGTGGGGATGAAACCCACAAAGCTTTAGTACTGCAGAATAAAGTTGGCCGGTTAAGGCTTACAATTTGATCATTCTGATGATCTGCCCTGTTAGGAGCAATAAGGATTGCTAAATCCACCTTGTTAAAGGATTTACAAACATACAATGAAGTATGCACTCAGTAAAGAGATTTTACAACAGACTGTTAAGTCTACCTGGTTAAAGGATTTTAGTACTAATTCACCTGTTAGAATGAAACAGTAGATCTCTTGCTTTGCAACTGGATTGTCGATTGAGATTCGCTGAATGTACTTATCACCTTCTGTGATGAATTTGTCTTTGCTGTTCCCTATACTGCTATAGCCCTTTGTAATTCGCTTATCTCTGCCTTTTCTTTTTATTCACATACATACTCATAATTACATCTTGACATCTTTACAACATTGTTTATATACAAGTCTAAACAATTAATTACAATTACAAAGTCGGCTTGACAAATAAACATAAGTGCCACTAAGTTGGCCCAAGTATGGTTACACGGTTTCTGCAAACTAACTCGGTGACTTTCTGATACTCGGCATCCACTGCATTACTCGGCATCATCATGCACTCAGTAGAAGTGAAGGCACGGTTCATACTAACCACTCGGTAGGTTTTGAACTCGGTAAATACTGGTGACTCGGTAGACATAATGTTACTCGGTTTACACTGTCCTGCTCGGTTTGCACTGTCTTGCTCGGTTTACACTGTTCTGCTCGGTTTGCACTGTTCTGCTCGATTTGCTCTGTTCTGCTCAGTTTGCACTGAGAATGCAAATAAGTGTTGTCACTAGTGGCAATTCTGCTTAATGCCAACAATCTCCCCCTTTGGCATTAGTGACAAAAACACTTATTGCTCAAAACTTATATACACTTATTGATTATTTTTTTTTTCATAGGGCTTTATACATTATCTCCCCCTTTCAATGTGCTAACTTTTTCTTCTATACAAATCTCCTTCTATACATATCTCCTTCTCCTTCTATACATATCTCCCCCTTTTTTACGATAATGCCAAAGGTGTATATACAAGTGATTTACAGAGAGAATCCAAAATTTGATAGAAAGTCAGAATGTACCTTCATGATTAGTGCCAGGGTTCTGTCCCAATTTTCTTGCAGAATCTTGCATGTTTGGATTGCAATTTGGACTTCTGCAGAGAGTTAAATCATGTGATCTGCTATAGAGAACCGATTGTCATGAATTCCGACAGACTATCACCCACTAAGAATTAATTGCTCGGTGAAGACTTCGCAACTCGGTGAACTCGAGAATTCATATTGCTCCGACCTCGCTCGGTAAAGACTAATACCGACCTTGTTCGGAAGAAGTGAAGGCATGGTTCATACTAACCACTCGATAGGTTTTGAACTTGGTAAATACTGGTGACTCGATAGACATAATGTTACTCGGTTTACACTGTCCTGCTCGGTTTGCACTGTCTTGATCGGTTTGCACTGTCTTGCTCGGTTTACACTGTTCTGCTCGGTTTGCACTGTTCTGCTCGGTTTGCACTGTTATGCTCGGTTTGCACTGAGAATGCAAATAAGTGTTGTCACTAGTGGCAATTCTGCTTAACGCCAACAATCTCCCCCTTTGGCATTAGTGACAAAAACACTTATTGCTCAAAACTTATATACACTTATTGAATTTTTTTTTTTCATAGGGCTTTATACATTATCTCCCCCTTTCAATGTAAAATGCCATCAAGCTATTCAGGGAATGTGAAATGTTAGCTTGTTGCCTCTAGGCTCCAGGTAACAAAGGAAAAGGGTATTATGCTAAGAGAAATACCACCCCACTTGTTTGAGTGAAGTCCGGAAGGATCTCGAACAAGGGAAGTTATACACTCTTAGAGAAAATACTTGGAATTGATAATCATGATCGGATTCCCTTTGACATGAAGGTATTCATAGCTATTTTGTTATCATTATATGGACTAAGCCATGTTAATTATGTTACTGTAAGGAGTTAATAAAATCCTTGAGGCGATGCTCCTGGAAAGGGGGTCAATGGTTACTTTTACTGTTTTGCTACACAGCTAGACATGGGTAAGAGTATATGAATATATGAATATATGTATAGGTATATACATATATTCATATTCTTCTTAACAAACCTTGCTAAGCACTATATTAATGATGTCCTCAGACAGGATAATGGTATGTACATACGCTTATATATATGCAAATTATATATATGTATATATAAACATATGTATATACCATCTTATCTTACTTTAAGCTAGCAAGGTCTTCTAAGCATTGTCTTTACTCAGGGAAGCATTTCGTGTTACAGAAGATGAGGCACAGTTAATGCATTTGAGAATACAGTACGAAACATAGTCACAATTGGTATTCCCATATTAAGTTAAAGGATCCTAAAGTCAAAGTTTATATATATATATATATATATATATATATATATATATATATATATATATATATATATATATATATATATATATATATATATATATATATATACTGATGCCTAAAGCTAAGATATAATGATTTGCAAGATCAGAATCAGGAATTCTTCAATCCTGTTACCTTTTACAGTTAAATATATATAAATATAGATATGTTGATAACAGTATATCTATATTTATATACATTTGATCACCTCCAGAAAACAATCTAAAAGAGGAAATAATTCAGCTAGGAAATTTAAAATTAAGTTGAAACATTCAGCACAGGATACATGCATGATAAGAACTGGGGATGTATTGAGCAACAAATAAAGTTATTACTTGCTTTAATGGGCAACTTGCAACTGAATCTTTTCCTTAATTAAGAATGTAGTATCAAGAGACAGGGACATATGTTTTTTATGGAATCTCTTGGGATCTAAGAATAGTGTTATGCTGTTATGAAGGACTCAATAATAAGTTCGAACTACTGACGTTGCAAAGCCGACCACTCATCGATCTAATGTATTTTCAAGTAACAGTAGAAACTGATGTTCTCCATGAAATAAATGTATAAATCGATTCCTTAAGTCTCCATGATCCTAATAGTGAAAACGGTGTACGATTTGATGTTGAAATGAGCCAGGCTGGGAATCCATGTGCACCAATCATAGAGCGGTCGCATGATCACATGGAATAAAATAATGCCTTGCGATCATGCGACAATGGAGTTCGGGCAGGTGAATGCACTTTACTGGGACCCACGTATGCTAACAGCGCAGAGGCGATAACAAAAAGTTATAAGTCCGAGCCCGATGAGGATAGTATTAAATATTATTTCATGCGCCAATAATAAAGCAGTCGCATGATCGGGTGAATAAAATAACACTCTTGCGATCATGCGACAATGGAGGACCAGGTGGGACCCGAGTCAATGGACTTACCTATGGTGGAACAAAGAAAAGGATCCAACGGCCCTCGCATAATCGCGATCCCTGTCAAATACTTTTGCGAACTTGCGAGATCTTTCCATGTGTAAAGGTGGGGCCGAGAAAAGTTGTCCGGAAGAAGGTTGCATAAGATTCTTGATCGACGATTCCTGCTTTGCCGTTATGGAAAGAAAGATGCTTAGCGGGATATTGACACGTAACCGTGGGACCAAAAGAGTTGTAGATACTAAATCAACGGTAGTCGCTTAGTCGCTATGGTGTGGAAGATGCTTTGCGACTAAGCGGGATCCTTCCACGTGTCCAGGTGGGGCCGAAAGAGTTTGTATGCGATATCAAATCAACGGTAGTCGCTTAGTCACTATGGTGTGGAAGTTGGTTTGCGACTAAGCGGGATCTTTCCACGTGTCCAAGTGGGGCCGAAAGAGTTTGTATGCGATATCAAATCAACGGTAGTCGCTTAGTCGCAATGGGAAGAAAGATGCTTTGCGACTAAGCGGGATGTTGACACGTAGCCTGTGGGACCTAAGTCTTAAAGGAACTGTCGGAGATGATATAATCATGGCCGTTCATTTTAAAAGCTACCAGATCAATGGCATAAGTTCAAATCTGAGAATTTTTCAACGGATGCCAAACTCAAATATAGCGTCCTCTCAAATGTATTACCGCATATGTTGCATGATCACAAGAATTAAAACAATATCATGCGACGACATAAACCGGACAGATGAGAGTAGATTTTGAATGACAAGGAGTCTATACCAAATTATAAGGGGATTGAGGGACATTGTTGTGAACATATGAATGACTCAGTGATGAGCTATAATGGCCGAAAAATGGATTGATTTCTATTAAGATGATGAGCATATGGATGATTATTGTAAATCGAATGACATGTTTTATATACTTCAACTTAGCATGAAGACAAAGTGAAGAGTATGCAAACAGAGGAATCATCGAGCTACTAGAAGAAGTTGGCCAAGTGTCAAAGCAGTTTATGGTATATATAAATATATATATACGGGTGTTTATATATATATATTCATATATAAATTCTAGCTTCCTCCAACGAGTATTTCAAAATGGCTAATATATAATAACTAACAGGGCTTCAGAGTATGTTTGGCTTAAGGTACTGGACGTTCTCCTCTTTTTGATTACTTTTATATATAAGAGACATAAATATAGGTATACTGATGACAGTATACATATATTAATATATAGAGCTTTGCAAATATATATTTATATATTGGATTATCCTTGGAAGATCTCACAGATCCGGTAAGGGTATGAACACATGGTTATATATATATATAATCTACATATATATATATAACCATATGTTCAAACTAATTATTTTTTGCCTTACAATTTGAGGAGCTTGGAAATCTTTGCAGCTTTTTCTGTATGATGTAAATATTAGAGGCCCATAATGAACTCTGCTATTATCTTCTTTTTGATAGTTAGCCAGGTATGACTTGAAATTAGTCAGAGCACTAGTATAGTACTGAGGATTATATTTAGTTCTGATGTAAATATGCCTAAAATGTTAAGACTCTCGTGGCAGGAATTGTTAATCTTTAGCGGTAAGGATTTTTAATCACAAGAGTATTTGTTTCTATTATTATATTGTCAATTATAAAAGTATTTAATTACAGGCTTCATAGTCAATATAAAATATTCTTAGATAGGTTATGTAGCCGAGATGTAGAATTTTTATCTTTATGCAAGTTAACCTTGGTCTCGGAGGAATTTTGTCTTCTTTTTTTTTTTTCAGAAAGGACTATCATTCAGATTTTCAACACATATACTTGTCATAGTAGGAGGATCAGAAACTTTGCTTCAATTGTACAAATGATGTAATCCTTGTCTAATCGCCATTCTATATATAATTCATGATTTTGAAAAAAGCAATCTAGAGTTTTTTCGGGACGTGGGTATGCCTACGTAAAATATGTACAAATCTCGTTAGGTATCAAGCCATGGGTATGCCTATGGAAAATATGTATTTTAACAAATCTCGACAATTTTCGAGTCGTGGGTATGCTCATATAAATGTTTTATAAGGTCAGGACCTATGGTCCCAGGCAAGGGTGGAGGTTTTCTCAGCCTTGCTCTTTCCTACCAGCGCCTGCAGTGAGTGGGGTCACATTGTAATATAATTATTTATATTAATAAAAATGTCTAGGGCTTCGGCCTTTTATCGATCAAAAATAAAATAAAATAACATTAACATAATAATCAATAATCATTACAAGTTTACCTTAGAAGTGTTCTTATCTTTATTAGTGAACTCCCTCTCAATCATAAGGTAACTTGAATTCCATTTAGAATAAACATTTCTCTGAACATACATTTGAATTATTTACTTCAGTAAGGGAAGCTTGCATTCTAAGTCTATAAAGGCACTTTCTTGCGCTATGACCATATTTGTCACATCTAAAACATTGCATTGAAGAGTAGTCTCTTGGTTTCTTGAACGGTTGTTGATCATACTTCTTGCCCTTTTTTCCTTTTTGAACCAATGACGAGAGCCTGAACATCTTCTTTAGTGGATTCCAAGACTCCTTTGGATTTCAGGTTGTACTCTTCTTGAATGCAGTTAGCTTTTAGTTGATCAAATTTGGGGAGTTTGGTGCGAGCACTTACTCCTTGTCTAAAGTTTTCCCGTGAGATAGGGAGCCCATTTAGAGTTATCATAGATAACTCCTTATTATCATAAATGTGACCAATAGAAGAGAGTTGATTCCTTAATTCTGTTATCCTCATAAAATATTAGGTGATAGTCTCTCCTATACTCATTTTAATATTAGAGAGTTGATTTTTAAGAGTAAGAATTATGTTGGTGTTGTTGATCTGAAACATGTTTTCCAGGGCTTTGAACATGTCATAAGCAGAGTCTAACTTTTTGATGACAGGTAGTAGATGATCTTTCACTCCATCCACTAATAATTCCATTGCTCTAGTATTATCTTTTTCCCAGTTATTCTTGTCATCATTTTCATTAGGTTTACGAGGATTCTCTATTATTGTCTTCAAATCATTCTTCCTTAATACCAACATCATTCGAAGTTTCCATGATTCAAAATCAGAGGCACCTTCAAGTCTGTCCTCTAGTCTCATTCCATTTGCCATTCAAAGATTTCCAAAAATCTGATCTTGATCTTCCTTCAATCTAATCGGAACTTCCTTCAAGTGGTTAGGCTTCAACGAAGGAACCTGGCTATGATACCATGTTAAATTTAAGATCAAGAGTTTATGGATTTTAAATTTTCTTATATAACCTAAATATGTGTAATATATTTAATCATAATATTTATATATATTTATTACTAATATAGTTACAGATATATATAAATATGCTGATATCAATATTTTGCAGATTGGAGAAGTGAGACTTGTATTATTTTTATATGTCTTAATATCAACAAATATCTTTATATGTCTGAATCTTCCCATCCATCTTTGGCTGGATTCTATTTTTGAATCTGTCGGGAGGACTCTTGGGGTTTTTCAGATGGTGGATTCAGATTCCTCTAATATTCTTCATTCGACGTACGCCCGTATTCTTGTGGATATTGATGTGTCCAAGGGGCTCCCTGAGAAGATCACTTTGGCTTCTTCTTTGGGCTCTTGGACCCAGAATCTTGACTATGAGGGAATCCCATTCCGTTGCAGATTATGCCATAAGACTGGCCATCTGGTTGCTCGTTGTTCTTCTCATAAGGATAAAACTAAGAAATCGTCCTCTTGGTGGGTGGGGGCTTTTGCCCACCATTATACGATTCATAAAGCCTCCATGGATGAGGTTGTGGCTTCTCAGATTGTTAATGCCTTGGATGGTGATGGTGTTGTCCCTGTTGATGATGTTTTGGTTCAAACTATGGTTGTTGTCCCTTTTGTTACTGACCGGACAGTTGTGGGTGTCCCTGGGTCTGATGTTGCTCTTGTTGTCTCTGGTTCTGATGTTGTCCTGAATGTTGGGGTTGTGCAATCTCTTGTCCAGGCTTCTCCTGGGAGTGTTCGGGGGATTGGTAGTGGTGCTATTCCTGCCCCTACTATGGATTCTATGGCTTGGCAAAAGGTTGCTGGTTTGGTGGAGGATGGATGGACAATAGTTAAGGGAAAGAAATGTAAATCTTCCACACCTTTTGATACGAATCTATGTTCTCATAAGGATGGGCAAAAATGGAAATCTTGATTGCCCTGTGTTTGGTTTTGTTGTTTCACTTGGTAGGAACTATGGTTTGTTTGGTGGTGCACCACAGTTGTATTGGTCTTTTATTGCCATATCTTTTTAATGCTCTTGTACAAGGTTTCGGGTCCTTTCAAAACCTATTTTTACGTAATCAAAACAAATATCTCTTGTTATATATGTCAGTAAGCAGTCACAATTTTGATGAGACGTGACTCATTCATGAGTCACGACTCATCAAGTCGTGATTGTCTGATTTCATACTGATTCTCTTAAACTGCAATATGTTTATTAAGCGTTGGTTTCATATTGCATAATACTGAAAGGTAATGACTTGATTACTTAAGGGCCGATAACTAATATCGCCTGATATGGATAGTCATGCTTTTATATAAACTGATAACAATGTGTAAGTTTATATAAACTTATACGCATGTCACAATGCGTAAGTAATATGTACCGATACTTATCGGTATTCAACATTAATATTGCAGTGTTTAGATAAACCAATATAATTGGTATTAAATCGTATCAAATAAACAATAATATATATTTATATATTAATGTATATGTAATAGTAATTTCATATACACTAATATATATGTATATATTAATGTATATATATGTTGATAGATTATTTCAAATATATATGTATGTATGTATGTATATACATATACATTAATGTGTACATATATATATTCATATGTTATTATCTGAATGATGCTATCAATTTCAACAATTTATACCTCATTGAATCATCTCAATCATAGCATATATTTTGAATCCATTCTCCAAATTTTGAAATGATTTTGAAGGAGGTGGGAAAAGACTTCCATGTATCCAATAACAAACACATTCTAGAATGGATCTTTGGGTTGTTAACATATAGAGGATCAACCTTTAAAAAAAATCCAAGTTTGATTCCAATAACTTCTTATATTTCTAATTCTATGTACTTTAAGGGAAGATTATCTAATTGTATCCAATAAGGGATAAATTTAATATTTTGATCTCCCACTTTGAAGTTCGGAGACCACCTTTGCATATGTCTAAAAAAAAATTCTTTACCCTCTTTTGATTTGAAAATGGCTATAAAAAATCCTTTAGAAGTGTCTACAAAAGGTACTTCTTCTACATCTTCCCAATTATCATTTATCCATCTATTCAAATCTATACATGAAATAGATAATTTCCAAAACTTATATATTATGACTTGTTGTTGTAACTATCTGATGCATTCTCTTTATGCTTCCTCTAGAAAAACCACAATTATCTCATCTTCTAGGGTCCACCTCTTGATACCACTACTTCTTCATTCCATTTTCTTCCCCTTCCTTAGGGTTTTGTTCTATTGTCTTTTCCTTGTCATAAAGTTATGGCTCACCCAAGCTCCTATGACTTTCTTGACTCATATATTTTCGGGTTCTCTTTTCTTCTCAATCCCAAATTGCCTACTTGAATAAGGATGAAAACCTATACCCCTTCTTGCAAATTGTTTCTTTGAATAGGGAGTTATCCCTAACTCTCCTCCAATTGGGTTCCTTGTGCTATATGCTACTCTCCCTACTCTTTTGATCCGGGTATTTTTGGATAAGGTATCTTCCATCTCTCTTTGATGCCATCTTTGTTGAAATTTTCCTTCTTGACTAATAAATCGTTCAAAAACTTGATTCAACTCCTTCCTCTTGTTGAAAATGTTCGAGTATTGTGTTCTCTACAATTTTTTTGGTAGGGGTGGGATTATTGGCCTTCCTACTTTTGTTGTCAATAATATTAGCTTCATATTAGGGAAGGTCAGAGCCCTTGCTCCCATACTATTTCTCCTCTGTATCCCCCTTCTCTGAATCCTTCTACTCTCATTCTTTGGTATGTAGAAGCATCTCTGAATTCTACGCTAGGATTTCGTAAGCTAAAATCCTCTTTGACTATTCCTCCTCTATTCCTTATTTTGTATGCAGTTCTTCCTCCATTAATAACCTTTGTGAATGATATTTTCCCTAAGCTCCTATGACCAATCCTTTCTAGATTCTTCCATGCTAAATCATTTCTCCCTTGTCTTACCGATCCAGTATTTCCTCCATTTTTCCTAATTGGTTTTCCTCCTACTCTATCATTTCAACCCTCGCTTTGTTACCTCCATTTCTCTGGTACAAATCGTTAATATTAAAACATATTTTTATATATGTATGCAATTTTTTAAGTATGTTGAAAGTTCATAAATTTATTGACAAAATATAGGGAAAATGTTTGTTGTATTGACTACAATAATATAATCTTCTTACCAAGGTCTTGCATATTTATGAGTTTTGAACTAGAGGAAGCTTACCTCTAGCCATTATAGGTAACTTAATGCACCCCACAGAGTAAAATTATACACCGGATTTTGAAGGATTTTTTTGTTGTTTCTGTATGCAACTTAACTGCTTAAAAAATAATTTTTTGCTTCTATGTAGTAACAATGCTCCTTGTAGATTTCATTAAGCGTCGAAGAATCAAAAAGTGGTCATTTCAAAGTGTCACCCGATACCTGTTCTATTTTGCACTATTACCCATTCACTTAGACAACCAAAAAGTTAGCACAATTGATCCAACACTTCTACACAAATGCCTCAATCATGCACTATTGGTGCCAATAAACTTGCACAATTGATCTAATTGCTAACTTTTTTATAAAAAAAAAGAACAGTTATTGACTCGTAGATAATTTTCTAGAAGGCTTTTAATTTGCAAAATCTAATGCACCACCATTAAATTACACTTGACTATTGGTGCTCTTCCCCTAACATATACAAGAAACATTACAATTTATAAATGCCTTGTCCACATAGCACAGCAATTAATTTGCAACTTAAATTGTCACCAACGCTTAAAACAAATCTTTAATGACGTCGGCTCAAGACATACTAAAATACCACAACTAAACATGAATACTCGTATAGATATGTATGCAACTTTTGAAGTATTTTGAATGTACATATATTTTATTGACAAATAGAATAAGGATATTGTTTGGTAGACTGCAACAACTAATGTTCTTGCCAAGGTTTTTAACGCTTTTTAGATTTTTAGACTGATTTATTCAATGAAACATTACAAACCTTATTTATTATCTTCTTTAACGTGTTATAAAGATTTATTGAACAAATAAAATTGATTTTCACTAAACATTTGACAGAATGCTGCAATAAAAAAATCTCATTGAATATACATCATGGAATATTTAGAGCATCGTATAGAGATTAATTGAACAATTAAATTCCTTCCGAAATGTTTTAGTAAACACAGCAACAAAAAAGATCTCGTTGAATTTGGTAAACACCAAATACTCGATGTGCACAGATTGGGTAGCCTGGGCAAATTGTATCATTCATGAGAATCTCAATGAAGCAAATTCCTCGAAGAAAGGTGGTTCACAAAATTGCAATATCTGCTATATATTTGACAGACTGAAAGAAACCCTAGATCATCAATTGGCGAATAATTAAAACAGTTCTGGCCAAGATACATGCAATTGTTTCTGTTCTGATGCCAAACAAAAAGGTTTACCTTATGAAATTAACACAAACAGAAAAAGGAAAACAAAACCTATAACCTCATAGATTTTTAATCTAGTAGTACATTATCTACATCAATTAGAAAGCAGTCTTGTGCCCTATATCATAAACAAGAAAACTAAGCTGATGTAGATTGAGATATACTACCTAAAAACATACACAAAGGAGTTTAAGCAGACTGCCTTCACTCATAACAAATTTCACTGCCCTAAAAACTAGAAATTGCAAATTCATCGTCTGCCAAGTGCCAACTTGGTTAACTATATGAGCATCATCCTGCAAAAACCTACCACAAAATGTCTAGTTTTCATGACCAAATATCATACAGCCTACCAGAAATTCCTCTTGCCTCCTCTGCAACTCGTATTTGAATACTGAAACAAAATAAAAATGAAAATGTTGAAAGCAAGTGCAACAGCTGTATTTGAAACTTCTAGCTCGACTAATTTAAACCAGTTTGATAAATGAAGAAAGGTGACCACGCTAACAAAAAATGGGGCAGTAAAATCAGCAAGAAACATGTGTATGTGTGCTCATTCCAAGGCCCATCATCATAACTGGTAATTCATCTTGGTATGGTATGCCATCTCATGTTATAATGATGATATGATTCCTTTGTCGTGCCAATTTGTAGTACAATAGCTACTACCCTTTTGGAGGATACATAATATTATAAATCATGACTACCTTTCATAGCCTGAATGTTGGATTATGGTGGAGGCTTTTGCAATTACAGAAAAGGGACAGGATTCTAGAATTTAATGGAGAGCCTGAAGCACTATATAGAGCCTACCTCATATTAATGCATAATATAAGCTAGAGTATAAGTACATGAGATAGCTGGATGGTTACTTATGCTGTCCCTGTTCAGGAAGAAGTTGGTAAACTCAAATATAACTTACATTTCTCACCATAACAAAAGACTCTTGATGAGATTTAAAGATCAGTTGTGTCCAGGAATGAATGTCATTATACAATTAAACACTTTTGTGCAAGAAAAATATATTGATGCGTACAATCAATGATCTGTAATGAGATCTGGTATTATATAAAGTACCAGAACATGCTGAGAAGATTTTCAAGCTGTGTAGATAACCAGAAAAAAGCATGGTGAAAGTTCAGTAACAGAAATACTTATGTAGACACGTCAGGAATTCAATATGTTGGTGTAACAATGTCAGTGTAAATTTCCGCTCAAGTCATAAACCCCTATTACCAGAAACAGTGACAACATCAATCTTACTGAAATCAATTTAGTGTCATCACAAATGCGAAAAAAACATCTATATGTCACACAAGAAAGGACACTTATCAGATGATTATACAACCTAAGTAGGCCCAATGTTAAAAGCACATGCTCTCCATTAAGCATGGCATATATTTGAATCACCTCATCAAACACAATATAAGGAACTAGGAAAAACCAACTCTCCCGTGGGATTCAACAAGGGGGTTCTCATCAACCAAATTTATGTTAAATTTTGGAGCAACCCAAAAACTTACCTTTAAATTTTTAGTATTACTATTACCCTTTCAACAAATAGATTATTCATCTTATAGTTTGAAAGCCAACTGATTTTCTTTCTAAATTCTAATCATAAAAATGTGTACATAGAAAGCTTGTGGATCCATTAGGCATGAGTTGGAGTACTACTTGGATGGGTGACCTCCTGGGAAGGCCCAATGCTTCACCCCTGTGAGCATCACCTGGATGCAATGAATGCTAAGCATTCCATTCAGTCTCATGACAGATGGGTTCTTGTGAACCACTAGTCATGAAACAGGGATCAATGAGTTTGACTCCAAAACTACATAGTTGAATCGTAATAGCAATATGAATGCTAAGCATTCCATTCAGTCTCATGACAGATGGGTTCTTGTGAACCACTACTCATGAAATAGGGGTCAATGAGTTTGACTCGAAAACTACACAGTTGAATCGTAATAGCAATATCACAATTTGACTTGTTGTGGAAAATATCGCTTACCTATCAATTGATGAGTGGGGCACTATAATGAATGGTGCATAAGGCACAACACTCGCTGAAGGTTTTGCAAATGGGGTAGCAAGCTAAGCGGGCTTAACCTTCCAGCAAACTCCATGGTTAAGTGCGCTTGAGTTGGAGTTGTACTTAGATGGGTGACCTCTTGGGAAGGCCCGATGCTTCACCCTTGTGAGCATCACCTAAATGCAATGAGTGCTAAGTGTTCCACTCATTCTCATTTGAGATGGGTTCTTGTAAACCACTACTCATGAAACATGGGTCAATGAGTTTGACTTGAAAACTACATAGTTGAATACTGATAGCAATATCACAAAATTGTTTTAGCGATATTTCTCCACTTTCCAACTACAGATATCTGAAAAAATTACTATCTATTTTTAGTCATGCTTGTGTGTGTTAGTGTAAGAATTGTGGTGTAATGCTCTTGAAATGCTACATGTTATGGTGGCAGATTTTCTCTTTACATATAGTTCGACTTTGTTCTGTTATGTTTCTATTTTAAAGTTCTTTCAGACGCTAGAATGAAAATACTAGAAGGCTGTAATGTCCCCTTTGTAGTGATGGTTAACGGAGAGGAAATATTTAACCTTTTCCATTCCCTGAGGTTAGAAAAATAATTAAATAGTAAGGGAATGAGGGAATAATTAAATGTTGGCCCAAAAAGCTAAAGTTATTTGCAATATATTTGATTATTCATTATGTTTAATGTTGGGGCCACGCTTAAGTTATAACTTTAAGTTATAACATTATTACACCTAGTAAGTGCCATGATGGAGATTTAATTAATATACAGTTAGTATTAATTTATGCCTAAGTCTAAAGGCCAGAAATAAAGAAAGGGTTCGAATGCTTTTTGGTTGAGAATTTTACAAAAGGATCAACTGGGTCTGAGGCTCATTGATTATGCTATTATGTTTGATTTTTATTTTATCTCTGCAAGTTTCTTTCCCAAGCAACCTTCTCAGGATGCAAACCCTGGAGATTCCATGCTTGGACGCAACCCCAAGCCGTAGCAAATGCTTTTCCATTTAATCACAGGTTATAGAGGAGGCTACAGCAGTGTTTGTGACAGATTATAATTCAATCTTGAGCCAAAATCAGAACGTTCAGCTTCAGAATATTAAGGTATCATTCCGCATCAAATTGCGAGGGTAAATCACAGCTTGTATTGAAATCACAGTCTGCTGTTAAAAGTCTATCAGCAAAGGTACCACAATGCATGCACCCAGTTTATCATTGCTAAACGATTGATAAAGAAACAATGGGATTCATTTTAATGGTGGTGCGATCTGGTATGTAAGAGCTTTTTGTTTATATTCTTTGTAGAAACTCCAATTGCTGCAATCAGTAATAGATGGTGAATTCTATTAGACATTTCAAGTTGTTTAATGTAAGTGGGTTCCAGGCAAATAAAGGAAAATTCCATAATATTTGTACAAGGTTCAAATTTCCTATAAGTTGTGTGATTTTTGTGATAAATCTTCGAAAATCTTTGTATTTCTCGTAAGAGCTGCCAGTTAGGATATTTCAAAGGCATTTTATATTTTTACAGAATGTCTCCAAACCATCAAAATAAAGGCACTTCATTTCTATAGTGGAGTATCTCCAAACACTAAGATGAACATATTAAAGGGCACAGCTTTCAATGCATATCATAGTTAAATCTATGAAGCATGTTGATTATCCAAATTCCGAAAATTATTTACAATATCCACTATTGACCGTAATGTTGGGTCTATGAAACCAATTGATATCAGAACTGGCTATGGCCCTTGCAACCAAAGCATTAACCATGTAGTGAAGCCTTGACATTGTGAGAGCCAACCAGAGTACAGCAAAACTTTGTGTGAGGCAACATCTACAAGTTTGAAAATTGCAAGTGCCAGAAAACAAGCTAGCAGAGGTCTAAAAAGAATAGTCTGCCCTTGCAGAAACAACAAATGAATGCAAAATAGATAACAAACAACTCAGAAAATTTCATGATTTGAGAAACAAATAGTACTCGTTTGGACAAAAGATAGACCCAGAGACTTCCAGGTCACCATCATCTAATCTTGCAGGAGAGACCAACCCATTCTCAAAATCTGCTACTCAACTGGAACAGTGGTATAGAAAGATCAAAGAACTATACCATATATAAAGAAGATGTCTTAAAAATGTTGTCAGATAGGTTGTAAGAGATGAAAACAAGAAGATAGTCTGCTCGGTTTCACAAAAAGATTAAAAAAATTTAAATTTTTTTGACAATATTCCAGTCATAACTGATGAATGATAGAAAGTGCATGCAACAGCCACTGAAGGTCTGTAAGAGATGATGACAACAAGATAATCTGCTCAGTTTCACCAAAAAAGAAAGACTTTTGACAATATTGCAGTCATAAGTTCATAACTGATGAGCAGTACTACTTGCAGCGGTCACTGAAGGTTTTCAAGTGAGGGAGTCACCAAATACAACACAACTAATACACAAAAATTCAGAGCCTAGTTCTTAAAAAAAATTCACAAAAACCAGAGAGATAAATCACAAAAAGACGGAAAGCAAATGCTAGATTATTGGGTTCACAGATGAGTGTTGCACCCAAAAATAGTACCTGTTGGCCACCTCCATTTTCAACACGAGAGAGAGAGAGAGAGAGAGAGAGAGAGAGAGAGAGAGCATAAATGTGTTTGGATCACCACCTCCAGAAGTACAACTATCAATGATGTCAGCCTCAAGATTCTCCTTCGAATGGTAGTGCTGTATCCAAACAACTTCAGTAAGTAGAACATACTAACCACTGGATGTCTCAGGAAGACTTCCAAGATGAGAAGAGGACCGGAAAAGAAAATGTTCAAAGTCAGAAAAAAGGAAAAAGAAAAAATTTATAAGTTTGTCTGGTGCTAGCAAGTTGGTGCCAACATTAAAGTACTAGACATCATCAATTCAGGGACATAAAAGAACAAATATCAAGCAGTTGAAGGAAGTTAAGGAGTTACAAAACCATATTCATGCAATATAAAAATCTTCATAGAGTGTCCATATAAATCTGGATATATAGCATCTGTAAAGGTTTTTAAGCCCACCTGTTCATTTGCCATTATTTCTGCAGTTTTCAGCTACAGCAATGTCTTATCTTCAGAAACAGATAAAACCAACGAGATATATTTTAGACATGTATTGTTGTTAGAGGCATGGTGTAATGTTGGAATATTGTAATTTCCCCATTTATATTTTCTTGATGTAATTTAACTTCTCTTGTTGAATATTTCTAGCCATTAACATGAATATAAACAAGTCGAAGGGCACAGACTTCAACATGTATCGTACGGTCATAACTAATCCAAAAATTGTTTTGCCTGAAATCTAGAACCTGAAAGTTATGATATTTACAGTTCTCAGGATTCACCCTGGTAACATTTCTTTAATGTATTGGTCCGGATTGATGACATTTAGCCACATGGGCTGTTGTGTTTTATTAAATGCTACTCTATATTCTTACACATTGACAATTGTACATAGTTACACTGGTTGGTGCATATACATAAATGTTGTAAGTCTCTATTTGCAGCTCTCTTTTCCTTCATGCTCTGTATGGAGTTATTCTATCATCAGGAATCCAAATAGACCCAAATAGAGTACATTTTGTGACTACGGTCCACATTATGGTGAGGAATCAACTTGGAAAATATTGAATATTACTGATCAGAATCTGCTCATTTCTAGATATGTATGGCTTTCTTACAACCCGTGACCATTAGGTTGGTTTACCAATCCATTAGATTGGCTAACCAATGCAAGTTGAAATCAACTAATTTGGGATTGGCTTAGAGCTGTCCTATTTGCAGAGTATTCACACATTCTGTTAATCAAAACCATGCAAAATTTAACATGTTTGCATCTCCAAATGGAAGATTATACAAAGTCTACTTTGTTGAAGTTGATGATTGAACTCCACAGCACCCGAAAAATCACCGGCAGTTAAAACACCTTATCAGGGGAGAAAAAGCAACTGATTTGCTGTGAAGGCTAAGAATTCATCAGATGCAAAAAGATTATGACTAAAATATACAATGAATAATCCTTGATATATGGACAAAGCTGGACCCTAGCCAAATCCCTAGGTGAGGATTATGCTAATTAATGACATGTGTCATAATCCTACGACTTGTGAATGAAAAGCACATGACCTAAGAAAGCTTAAGCATGCTAGTGTGAATCGAGACATAATAATAATTAATCAGGTGATTACCTTTTTCACTCTAACACTCCCTTAAGTGCAACTTACTTTTTATGATGACATGCAAAGATACACTGATGATGAATGCATAGATGGGTCCTGCAACAAGGCCTAACGAGGTACCCATATGCAAACAGATAAATCTCTCACAACTACAGAAAAAAAAAACCTAATGGGAAAAAACTCCTCTCCAAAACCTCATGGGAAAATGTGAACATGTACATGTGATGGAATAAAGGACTCAAATGAGCCCCAAGTACACAAATGTACAATGTATATCCCCCCATAAAGAAGTAGCTCATATGCCAATAATGAGTGCCTGAAGACAAAAAACAATCCATTGCCTATAAATGATATTTCTCCTTCGAGAAGAATTATATCGATTAGTGATGGTAGAATCCAATCCCATAATCTGACTGAATAGGGAACCCAAATCCAAATATGTGCCCCTGAAGGCAACTCTAGTATCCTCGTGTTAAAAAACGTCTCCTCCAAAATAGGTACCAAATGCCCAATCAAACAAGTAGAACTAGATGAAAGAAAAATCTGAACTGCATTCAGAAACACTAAAGATAAGATGGCATCACAGCCATCAAAGAGATAATGCATTACGTACAAGGTGTCCTCCACATGAACAATGTGAGATTCCACAAACAAAGATGATATGTCTGATAAATAGGAATCCCAATTAGTCATATCTGAAAGATAATGAATGTCTTGTTACACTAAATCAATAGAAGCCATGGATGTAGAAATACTAATCTCATCAAAAGAAACAAAAGATGAAGATATGATCTCAATAAGAGGAGGTGAAGTGAAAGGAGAAGCCTCTATGTCATCAAAACATGCAAGACTGGTAATATAAAGCTCCTCCAAAGTATTGTCACCAAAAGGTCTATTATCTGCATTGTCAAGGGATGGATACAAGGCAATCTATAACATGATCATCTGAGAATGGAGAATTATGAAAGTCTACAAAGACCTCCTAACTTATCGTCCAAACTACACATAATCAAGGTCTGATATAGCACATAGTGCTATGATCAACAATAGAACAAATTAATCCTACAAGATGGTCAATATTATCATCCCATGCTAATTTCCTCTTAAGTGTATTTGGTTCAAGAATAAGTCCATAAAGATAAGGAAAAATATTAAGCCACCTGAGATGTATCCAAATGTTTTGCTTAGACTCATAATTATCTTTATTTACCATTATCATAGAAGGATAAATAGAAAAATCCATGATACCTCAGAGACCAAGTTCAAAGACCAACCCGATGCATGTGGTTTGCGGGCGATTGCATGCATCCCTAGAGGATTAGTCTCACCCCAGCTCGCCCCTTCCCAGCCCCAACTTGGCAGCAAGTAAGACCAAGGTAAGGTGGGTCGGGCGCCAGGCCAGGTTGCGGGGATACCATTGGCACATCAAAAAAAAAAGTTCAGAGACCAGTAATCACAACACATACCTAGAGGTTGAAATATAATCTCATGAAAACAAAACATTTTTAGGTGCTAAATGTCTAAGTAATCATACAAAATGCAAATATGTGACAAATTGAAGAAAAGATAACTAAGCCAGAGTTGAAAAAAGTGCATGTATGGCTATGAAGAGCTCATCAATAACTTTCCAGCATTGCAACAATCACAAAGATCGAAGATTGTGAGAAAAAGCTATAAGCTTGAAAGCCAAAAAGGGTGATGGGACTTCAACAACCAATAAATTTCACCAGAAACAAAATACGGAAACAATATCAGCACAACTAGGAAGTGCTTGGACTGGATTTTCAATGGCTATTCATTTTCAAAAATTTGATATCATATGCCCAAGTTATGCCAAAAATATAAAAAACTCCTCCTTTAGGGCCAAACAAAACAAGGTGGTAGCTGTTGGGCAGCCTACTAGTGTTGACTAGCAATAGGCCTGTTGTTAGATGGTGGTGCCATTGGCCAAGTGAAGCCTGGGTGGCAATTTTCGGTGGTGCCGCTAGATGGGGCAGCAAAAGGGTTAGGCTAGGATGGTGGTGGCAAATTTTCTACAGCTTTGGTGGCAACCGTTGGCAAAGGTGCTTAGATGGGCAAAGCAACCTGGTGGCATGGGTGATGGGATCTTAAGCCATCTGGATTCAACATGACTAGGTTGTTTGGCTTGATATGAAACCATGCTGGAAAAAATAAAACCCAACCATAAAACAACCCCCAATAAAAAATGACACTGGATTATTTAGAACCCCTGACATCGGTTTATTGCAAATCCCTGATGCCAACTGTCCCTAATTTGACTATCTATCATATTATCCTGCTATAGAACAAAGAAACGTATGCTCGCTTTTTTTACTTTTCCAACAATCAAAAAACACAATTGTAGCTGTTTAAAATGTTTTCCATTGTAGGAAAAAACAGAGCACCAAATAAACTACTGTGCATGCCAATTTTTGACACAGATTGTATAGTGGTAATGCGAGTTCTATACAACTATACAAATCCATACTTTGACAATTTTTTCAAGACTTGAAAAAATTCTGCTCTAACTTTTCCAAATTCCAATTTCAGTATTTGGAAAGGTGATGGTGATGTCCATTTTTGCTCTAGGATGCATCATTTGAATGCTCAAAGTCAACTCTCAAAAAATGGAGAAGGAATTGCAAATTTGGAGCTCTTACCAGGATGGATTTGATGATTGAACTCCCACAGCACCCCAAAAATCACCTACAATTACACCTTATCACACAAGAAAAAAGTAAAACAATTGATTTGCTATAAAGCATGAGATTTCCTTGGATGCAAAAAGATTATGATTACAATCTACAATTAATAATCCTCAATATAAGAATAAAGATGAAAACTTAGGTGAAAATCAAATCTGATCATGACATGTGTCCTAATCCTATGACTTGAGACAAAAAAGAACATGACTTAAGTAAGATTAAGCATGCTAGTGTGAATAGGGACCTAATTATGATTAATCAAGTGATCAACTATTGGCTATTTCACTCTAACATACTTCACCATTGCAAAAGCCATCTTTGTACTCAAAATTCATCTCTAGCTTTGAAATCTACCTGGAAGCAAACTTATCTCAAATCTTTGTTCCACGTGGGCACATCCTCCTCAAAAAACCTAACATTTCCAAGGCGAGGATGGGGGCATCTCCCAAATGCAAGTACTTGGGGGAAACTGTGAAATTACAATAAACTTTAGTTTTATATTATTATTTTTCCTGATTTTGTATATGATAATCCTTATTCAGACCTGCTGTATATAATTCATCTCAAATACAAAAATATTTATCAATATATATATGTCTTTGCACATAGAAGGAGACGTGACTCATAAATGAGTCACGTCCCTTCAATACCGATGCCCTTTCATAACAAATTACCTTTACCGATAATCGAATATTAAAGACTGCACTTTACATATATTGTAACTACGATATATGTAAAGTGCAGTATCGTATGTTTTTGTATTATATAAGCCACGGGTAACATACTGCACAATATACATATTGTAAGATATGTATACCGTGCAGTATGTTATATGAATTAACAATCATATAACATATTGCATACGATATCCGATATATATATATATAACAGTCGGTATGGTGGCCGATATGCATAACAGTCAATATGGCATCCGATATATATCATAGTCGGTACTTGGTATAGCAGTCGATATTAATTGGTATGTATTATCGTATCAATAATACATATTAACAATATGTATTATTGATATGATAATATCATATCACATCAATAGTGCAGATCGATATATATATAAGGCTTAGTTATATATTTAAATATATATATATATATATATATATATATATATATATATAAGTATATTGATAATATTAGATATACATAAATATGTAATATTATCAAGTATATATATATTAATATAGAATATTAATATAAAATTATCTAATCATAGCTATTCATTGTTAACAGAAACACTCTCCCACCATTGTGCCACTTTTTAAGACATGCTCTCAAAGAGGGGGTGTTTCCAAGATGTCTCACTCTTTTGGGGACACCACAAAAACACTAGGACATCCCCAAGACCCTCAAGGCACTCCCAAGCACACTAGAAGCACTAAGACATTCCCAATGTAATTTGGCTCAAAAATTGCATATGTATACAACTCAAAAATAACAAGGACATGGTGTTGCAAAAAACATCGTGATAAAATTGAAAACATGGAGCGCATCATGAAGGTTTGTGTTGTTTCAAAGGCCTTAATTGAGGCTTGGTGGCAAGGGCTCCATCACTCAACCTTGCCCAATATTATGATAAGGAACACACATAGGACACTACCCATCGACCCCACTTGAGGATCCACCCCCGAACCCTAGCAAGAGGCATTACTCCTCAACCTCACTAGGGACTCGACCCCCAAACCCATGTCCACCACCACCCCTAGATCTAGGCCATTAGTACCCCCCCGCCCCCCATCCCAAAAACCCATCCCCCCATCTTGAGACTCCATGGAACATAGCTTCAAAGGGCCTTGTTGAGAAATAGTGCATGTTATCTTTTGGCCAGATCTTGCTCTATGCTGAAGCCCATACTCATTTGAGTTTTGTTTTGTCTTGGACAAAAGAGTTCACTCAACACTCTCTGCCAATATTATTTATCTTTTGGATTGGATTTAAATACTTTGATCTTGAGGTTGGCTTTGCAGAAATTTTGAATCAAGGAAGCCGCAAATGTTAGACTTTATGTTCCAATTCCCTTTTCTTCAACAAATTACTTTCTTCCAAGCATGTATTAAACCAGATCAACAAGAGTTCTAATCACATGTACCTGTGCTGAGGATAAGAGGAAAACCAAGGCTGTTAAATAAATGGTTGAAAAGAAGAAGGATAGAAAGCACTAGAATATGTTATAGCCTGAGTCCCAAAGGCTAGTTTTCTAGGTCTATTATGATATCATTAGTCAATGCAAAGCATAATTGTATCACGGTTTGCAACATAGAAAACAAACTTGCAAAATTTTAGTTGTAAAAAAGACATATTAGAGGCTTTCTACCTTTTCTACTCATGCTGCACTAAGATTGCTGGGATTTAGTTAAATTAGACATCTCAACACTCCACTCCGAGGAAAAGAATAAATATTACATTGCATGAAATACAAGAAACTAAAAAAGATTTAGCATGATTCATTGAAAGATATCTACTTCCCCCTACAAGTTTTAAAATACTGCAAAAAAACTCTTAGCAAAGTTATAAGTTGTTTTTCCTCTTATAATGCAATATAGGACATGTAGATCCAGCACAATGCAAGGTGCAGAAACAGAATTTCAGGCAATGTCTTCTATGTAAGGTAAAATGTATGCACACTGTGAACAATGCAAGAAATTTTGAAAGAGATAAAGAATTGGAAATTAAATTTGAGAAAAAGGAAAGCGGCGGAAACATACCCAAAAGAAAAAGAAAAAGAACCTCTGCTTATTTGACAAAGCTTTCTATCACTTATCACACTCATTAGCTATGAAACTTTTGATTAACTCAAGTTGGGTTAGTATTAAAACAAGCTAAGGTCTCTTTACATTTAATTGGGCGATTTCATGCACAATCAAGTTTGATCTCCTCCTCAAACTTTGCATATTTGAGAAACGTTATCTCCCATTTGAGCACTGATCATTGAAGAGGGAATCTATACTATATGTGTTGCACATATTGTAGTTCATAGTATCATACAACAGATGCAAGCAACCCTGAACTTTGCAGAAACCTTGGCTAAAAGCAACTTTTTATTCAGGTTTTACGTACCCATGGGTTCCAAATCAATTAGCGTAGAACCAATCTCTACTGGTGTCTCCTTAGAATGTTGAAATCAGTCTTTGGGCACAAAAGGCAACCAAACAGATTTAACTACACCTCAGCAAATAAGCTAGGGCGAAAAAGCAGAGCATCCAATTTTGAGAGGCAAGGACCTTGGTACCGGGGCAACGTCTTCCACATACTGTTGCCAAGGTCACAAACAAAAGGGCATGGCATACCTCTTGCATGGAAGAAGAGCACCTTACCATCTCCAATTCTTTTGACTGTATCCATTGGCAAAGGCTCTACGGTGATCTGCTCTAAAGCAGCACAGCGAACAGAATCCAATTTCAACAACTTGCCCGATTCCTTATCCAGTTCCCATATATCAAAACTACTGAAAGGCAAAAATTCCCAGGCTCCAGCTGCAATTATCAACCTACCATGACAGTTAAGCACGGATGGTGAAAGAGGAATCGATCTCTCAAAGGGAAGAAGTGATCTAGACCATTTGTCAAGCTTTGCATTGTAAATACTTAGTCCATGTGGGGGTCCTGTCAACGATACAGCAAACAGAAAACCATTCACCCACACAGCCCTGTCCCTCTTGCAGCCACATTTAACCTCGACCTCATTGAAGCAGTGGGTATCCCAGCTATCAGCCAGAGAATCATACACCATCACCCTTATTTCTTCCTTAGTGGACACAACGTCAAAACTTGAAAGATCATTCAGATTCTCTACAACATATACACTATAACAGTTTTTGGATGTGTCTGCCTTCATCCCAATCAAAAATCTCTCCTTACTGAACCTCAATTCAGGCAAAATCCTCCATGAGTTAGTAATAGGGTTACAGACAATCAACAATTGGGTGGTTTCACAAAAACTGCCGTAGCAAATAAGGCCACCATCAGAGGCCAGAATCCTTCTGTGAGTTATACCAACTGGAAAAGTGACGCCCATGGTTAACCACTTTGCCTGTGAAGGGTCATAGGCAGCAATTTTATCTCTGGATTGATACATGATGATTAACGGTAGCTGAGGAGGAGATATTTTGGACCAAAGGCGAGCAAAACCCTTGGATGAAATAATGTTTTTCCACTGTTTGCAGACCAACTGGAGGCGAATTATAGCATAAATGGGTAAAAGGCTGAAAACCCTTATCATGATTTCTTCAGGCAATTGAGTCCACACAGCTTCGTTGTCCATTTTTGGAGCTAGAATTTGCAGAACTTCGTAACCAATTGGTTTGACAGGAATTTTATATTCTCTTAAGTTTTTTCAACATAATAATTGAAGGGAGTTGGCTCTTACCTTTTTACAGGGTCAAAAGATCAACGGGTAGATATTGTGAAGCGAACCATACAGACGAGCTCTTCAGAAACTGCTATTGCTATATTAAATTCATTTATTTATTCCATACAGCTGTATCAATGGTCATCAGTAGTCATTCATATCTTTTGGAGTTGTATGTCCGACTCGATCTATATCCATCTGAAAAAATTTCAGACACTAATGGGGTCATTTCAAACACTGTATTTGTTGTGAGCGTATATGGGTTTCAATTGATTTTACCAGTGATTTAAAGTAATCTTTGTCATTTTGTATGTTATGATGACCAACGATTGGATAGTGATTGGCAATATTGGGATTTGTGCCTGCGCAGACCTGATCATGTCAGCTTATCAATTTTATCAATTTATAAGAAATTATAAATAAAATAAAATATTTAGTTATTGTTTATGATAGAATATGTTGTTAAAAATGTTAGATGTTTACTTGTAAATTTGTGAAAGGTTAGCATTCTAATTAGATAATGTTTCAAAATTTATAAATTGGATGTGGTATGTTCTTTTTCAAATATGTGCCTCCAAAATTAATCTCCACATACTTATAATTGTTCTTGTATGCAGAATTGAACCTAGACAAATGGAAGTGAAATATAAGCAAATGGACAATTGTAAAAGATTCACCTTCGATCAATGTAGTTATGTCTGAAGTGGGTTGGTGTCTAGAGACATCATTGAGATCATATTCCCCTTAATCAAGCCCCTGGGTATACTAATTCAAAGGTGACAAACAATTGTCAAATGTACATGCAGAGTACACAATAAATGCAAATAAATAAAGAACAATGGAGATCAAACAAGAAAATCATGATAAATTATAGATAAATAAAATAAAGCTCTAATTTGTGAAACATACATGCATCAAGATAACAAATACTCAAAGATGCAACAAAGTCTAGTTGCATTTACAATTGATTTAGTTATGTTGTAAGTATAAATTGTTGTTGGAGGGAAATAGAGGATCACACTTAGAAATAAGGGCTTACCTCAATTTTGAACAAGTTTGAAGAGATTAGAGGGCCCATATTCAAATTTAGGTATGCATTAAGTGTAATCAGGAGATCCTATTATGCAATCTATAATGAAAACACAATAAGGTAGGTGCTAAACAATCATGAAATTGTAGACCACTTAGGTGCTTACAATTTATGATGGTACAACCACAAAAGTCTTTCTTTTCTTAGGTATTTTCGTTGTGAATGGAGGAGTCTTGGTCCCAAATGTTGTGGATGGGGCCTCTGTAATGATGATGGAAGAGGTTGTTGGCATGGTAGTAGCTAGAGGAGAAGACAATGAAGTGGTAGCACTAGTGGTTGTTGGTGGGGGTGGTATGCTTGTGGACATGGATATGGAAGAATAAGAATATACGTGTTTATTTTCTTGGGCCTTTTGCTACTTTAGTATTTGTGAGGGTACTTTGTTAACTATAGGTTGAGCATGACCTGAGACTGTTCCTGGGATTGTAATAGATGAAACCTACTTGAATGTTGGATCCTTTTTTTCCTTTTGAGCCTTTATACTTCTCATTGGGAATCTTCTCCATTACTTCATATATGGGGACTAGATCCAATTTAAATGATTTATTTAACCACCCTTGGGTGCATCTAATCACATATCTTGCCCAATGCTTGGTATCTTATGATTCTTCTTCTAATACACAAACATTGAGAATAGACCTGGTGTAAACCTTATACTCATTATACAAGGGTAGTAATGTTGGCATTACTGGTAAGGATGCAACCGGTAAAGAGACCACCGGTAATAATCAGTGGTGTTTCCATTGATGTCTATGATAACAATGTCCAAATGCTAGGGAACCGGTGACATAGTGATGAGAAAAGTGAAGTCCAACAATGCACTTGAACAGAGTACTCAATGTAGTACTAACTATTCAGAGTTGGTGACTAATGTAGACAGAGAACAAAGAAGTGACTGTGAAGACAAAGACTAGAACACTGCTTAAGGAAAGGTGTAAACCGGCCTACAATGATTGTTAAGATATCATTGAGACCGATGTATGTCTATTATTTGTTGAGACTGGTGAAAGGCATAGTTGACCAAAGAAGATGGTTTCAATTAATGGATACTTAGGAGATTCTCATGTTTTATAGCACAAATCATGGAGGATTTTCTATTAAGGGAAAGTATATGACATGCATCTAATGTTTCCTTTAAAGACTAAAACACGACTAGATGGTGGATTCATGGAGGATGTTCTATTAAGGGAAAGTATGTGACACGCATTTGATGTTTCCTTTAAAGATTGAAACATGACTGGATGGTGGATTCATGGAGGATTTTTTTATTAAGGGAAAGTATGTGACACACATCTGATGTTTCCTTTAAAGATTGAAACACGGTTGGATGGTGGATTCACAAGAGATCTTCATGGGGATTGCAATGGCATAGAGCAGGAAGATCTTTTGAAATTGAATTTGAGCGGTCTGCACTTCTTTCTCTCAACTATACAACTATCCTACACTCTGCAGGAAGTGTATATATTCTTCAGTTAGCGAAGAGAATCACTTGCCATCATTCTGCCTTGAGAAGATAGAGTGAAACAGTATGTTGATCAAAGCTACTCTAAAAGAAAGGGAAAAGAATAAGAGAATAAGAAAAGGAAGAGAGTGTGCAAGGAAGCACAGTAACCTAAGGAGAGCATACCGGTGGTGCCCGATGGTGACTCTCAATGAGTGAAACAATGATCTTATCAAGCTCTACAAAGCCATTTCAAAAGATCAACCTTTCTATTGCTCTCCAACAATTGCAATAGCCAAATCCCAGTATCTGGGTGGACATTAACAAGTTTCTTGTACTAAATACTTTAATTGGGTGACATCTAGTTAATGTTTTAAAGTCCTATAACAAGGCAGGCTTTAACAGGCCTTATTCAAAATCCTTTAACCAGGTCGCACCTAATAGTGTGTTTGTAATCCTTTAATAGGGAAGGCTCTTCATAGGGCGCACTTCAGAAGAGTGCAAAATTTGTGAGTTCCAACTCACACCATGGTTTCCTGCCAATTTGGGTTTCCACATGATATATCTAGTATTTGATGTTGTTGTGATTTTGTGTTGTTTATTTCCTTTATAGCATATATTTTTCATGTAGTAATAGTTAGTTGATCTAAGAGTGACTTTGAGTTTTATTGGGTGTTGATTCACCCCTCCCCTCTTAGCATTGGTTGGGACTATCAAGCAACCTAGAGGAAACATCGCCAATGGTGACATGTCCTTCCCTAAATATGCCAAACTTTGTATGTGGGTCCTAGACGGTCAGAGGATGCGAGAAGGAATCAAATAACTAATTATGATATTGGGGTGGAATACTGAGACCACAAAAAGATAAATAGGGCCTAGGAGGTGAAATGAATTATTTGATTGGAGGGAAAATAGAGGAGCACACTTAGAAATAAGGGCCTACCTTGATTTTAAACAAGTTTGAAGAGATTAGAGGATCCATAATCAAATTTAGGTATGCATTAAGTGTAATCATGAGGTCCTACTATGCAATCTATAATGAAAACACACTAAGGTATGTGCTAAAAAAATATGAAATTACATACCACTTAGGTGCTTACAATTTATGATGGTACATTTATCCCCCACTTTAGTGGTATATGACACTATGCGCTTATGCAAGCTAAAGTACAAGACATCAGTGAATGAAAAGGATATGCCAAAGTCCCCAATGTGTAATTCCTACAAGAAAGTTTTAGGAACTACAATCTGCAAAACCACATGTCAATTCAAAACCATAAATCACATAGGGTTTACTAAGAGAATGATGAAATCCATGGTTAGTTGTATACCCCCTATTTCAACTTGCTATTAGGAAGGTGAAATGGGGAATCATGTATACCACAATGAATTGTGAATACAAATATTGTTGACAAATGTCATCAAAATAGCTCAAGATGAACTCTAAATGTTTCACAAAGTATTTGGAAGGCTAGGAAAATGAGTCACGATTCTAGCACAAGAAATAGAGTGGAAATCAGAGCTTTCTATCTCAAGTTATGACCAATGAAGTGAATGAATGCATTAAATGACCTAAAAGGGTTCGTAAATAGAAAGTAAACAAAATGACCTAAAAGTGACTTAAATAAGAAGTTTACCTTTGTACACACAAAAGTAGTGCACTTCTATGAATCCTTACATGCAAGGAAACTCAAGAATGAGCCCTCACAAATCGATCCATAGCTCTCTATGCATGGAGTTGCAAGATTATGAATTTGCTCTCAGCTAGAGCTATTGAGCTTGTGACCTTGCTAGTCAACCATACAATGAGAGATTCGAATGAGGACAAGGGCAAGAGTGCCAATATCCCCAAAGAATCAAATGGAAATGCAATGCAATGCAAGCTAAGAATGAGAATGCAAATGTGTAAGCTATGCTATGAAAATGGAAGTACAAACTAAGCTATTGAAAGGAAATACAAGGGATTACAACCTTCCTAATTAAGCTATGTGAAGTTATCTATTGCATAAAAGAAACTAAGCTATGAAATGAAGCTATGGATGCTATGATAATGCAAGGAATGAAGTCTAAACTATGAAGCAATGAGGAAATCCAAGAAAAGCTTGATGTAGCAATGATCTCCAAAAGCTCCAAATGCACCTAGAAAACCTGCAGCATAACAATAGCATGCAAGAGATGGATATGAAAATGAAGGAGAGAGCTATCCTTTTATAAGAAATGAAGAGAAATGGACCATGGAGATTAAGAGGCAAAAGACTTAATCAACGGTGGAGAAAAATGGAAGCTTGATCCTTGTGCACAAATATCCTCCAATAGGAAAATAGGAGTTGACTTTATGTCCATATGAGACAAAAAGTGCTTTTTCCTTTTTATAAAATAAGAATAAATGCTTTATTTGTGCAACTTAGGATAAGAGGAAAAGTGGGGCTTTTTATTCAATCAAAAGGGGAGGAAATATTCCTTTTAATTAAATAAAGACTTAGGATAAATGGTTAGCCCAACGATAAAAATCCAATATATGATTGAAATTAAGACTTGATCAAGAAATTGATAATGTTGAAAATATTGATTATTGATAAAAATGATTCAGGATTGATAAATCAAATAAATGGAGCCCAAAGTCTAGGCGACCATTTTAGGGTGCATACAACCTTTATTAAAAGTGTCATTTTCATTATTTCCTTTTGTTGTGCTTGTGAAGAGGAGAGAAGGTGCTAAGGAAAAAATTGATTGAGCCCACGCATATCAAGAACTTGAGACACATCATAGAGGATGGGACACCCCTATATGATGTATGCCTCAAATCACATGTTTGACTTTATTGCACTACATTTTGTCTTTTGTATCTGATAGGAGGTTAGAGTAGTATGCATCATAGAACTGATGAGTCATCCTAACCCTTCTGAGAAACCATATTCCCAAAAACTTGACCCATCCCAAAAAAGTCAACTTGTACCCTAAATGTCGACATGTCTCTAGAAAGCTGACATGTCCCTAAAAACTCAACTTGTCCCAGAGAAGTCGACCTGTCCTTGAAAATTCAATTTGCCATGGAAAGTCAACATGTACCCAGAATCTATAATGTGTAATTTTCTGATGCAATTGTATTATGATATATGCTTTGTGTTCTAATATGATTTCATTGGTTTGTGATTGCAAGATCATCTTTTCATGTGGGAGAACACAAGTGTGAAGATGATGTCATACCTAAGAGAATAGATTAGGGAATTGAAAGCTACATATCCTACTCTACTTAGAGATGTGGGCCTCTATTGGGCATACAAGTTATCATACTTGAGATACCATAGTGCTATGTTGATGGCCCTTATGGAGAGATGGGACGAGGATACATCAACATTCCATCTACCTACTCAAGAGATGACCATCACATTGGAGGATGTTTATCGTATCATGTGATTACTTGTCCAAGGGAGGACAGTTAGATGTGCTACTTCATGATTGGATGTTGAGGTTGCTACAGATTAGTTATATTGCCTCAGCCATGCCCATCCTTATGAGTTCGGTGATCGCATATCCCTAGAGGCACTCATGTACATAATAGAGGACATGCCTATGGTATGGAAGGCGATGATCAATACCATTGTAGTGATAGTGACACCTAATTGTAGAGGGACTACCTTTCTTGCACCGTTGGAACATGTGGTACATAATATGGAGGAGAACCACACCATCTTCTTTGAGGGGAGGATTATGCTCACCCATATATATTATGAGTTGGGTAAGTATGTCTTCTATCAATGGAAGATCCTTACTACTTGCACACTACTACAGGTGTAGATGTTTGAGAATATTACATGTACGCGGCCCGTTGGGTTCCCCATTGAGATATATCATATAGACCCACACACCTTTGCCTATCCATTGAGCATTATATGGCAGTGGGGATATCTATTATACCAGAGTTATCATTGATTGGTTGCAAGTAATTGATCATATGGAGACCGTACCAATGAATGCCTATGTAGAAAGACACACATCATCGGTTGAGATGTATGTAGAGGGATAGGTGGTTAGAGATCAGACACACTTATATTGTGGTGCCTTTATATTTTTATAGAGTGAAGAGTCAATTTTACTTCCCATAGGGCATTTCTAAAGAAGTGCTCATTTAATCTTATGGGCAATGCTTCACACTGAGGCTTGGGGCCCAATCAAGACCTACTCCTGATGATATAAAGGACACAAACTTATCCATAGAGGATGAATAAGATGCCCCCATGTCACATATTTTAGTGTATGAAGGTTTTTTGAGAGATTACCTTAGATATGTTAGTGTTCATGGAGTGAGATTCGTATTTCTAATGGACTACCCTATAAGAGACTTGAGGACATGCACCATGATAGGGCTACTAGAAGCCATCGATGAGGAGCATGTTGAGGAGGGGGATGAGAAACCTAGATCCAAGGATAAGGAGACACCTTTAGGAGGTGACCATGGAGGAGCATAGGAGGATGTGGTAGAGGACATGGACTCTAATCCTTTAAGGAGACAAACATAGAGAGCCTCTTTTGAGGGATTACCCTAGAGGGAAGTCACCATTTGAGAGCGAGGAGAGGGTAGTGGTTCTGTGCCTCCAACAACATACCAAGGTAAAGCACCAGAAGCTCTAACTGCTAATGATCACGAGTACCAAGAGGAAGATCCAGGTATGGATGTTTTGAATTTAATCATTTAAAAAAAAATATTTACATGATATATGCATTATTAATATGGTTTAAAATATTACAGTTGGCACTAGCCTATGGTGAATCTTTGTGATTCAAGTGGTTATATATATGGCCCTTGTAGCATGAATCTCATCATCCTCATGGATTACCTATGTATCATAGTGAGACCCTAGATGGCATAAGGACATGTTTGAGCCTATGCAAATCGAGATGTAGATATTGAGGGAGGAGAAAGAGTGACTCCAATGCATAATGGAGATGATGGAGTAAGAGGTAGAAGATTCTATATGTGAGCTACAAGAACTGTAAGGTTTCATCTGAGGCTATGAGATGTAGAGCACGTGCAGGAGTCAATCACACTTCATGGCATCTCATAGACATTCATCCACTCAATGGCCACTATCTTCTCATCATGGGCCAGAGGGCTTAGGGAGTGACCATCCCATGGATGAAAATTGATTGGATATATTTATGTTTGTATTTTTGGTTATAGATCACATTTTGAATAGTGATAACTATGTCATTCTGCTATATGTTTATATGTGACTTGACATGTTTTACATTCTTGCAATTATTTTAATGCTATGAATTTAATTTCCGTATATTTATTATTTTAATGACATTATGATTAATTTAGGAATCAATGCTATAATGATTAAAATGATATAAATGTGATCTAATCATAACAAATAACTTAATTTAATGCAACTAAAATGATGTAATGCACTTGTGTAGATAAATGAGCATGTACTAAAATAAACACAAATCTATCAAACATAAGAAATGGAATAATTAAGAAGTATGCAAATAGTGTTGAGTAATATCCTAATCAAAATGAAAATGACATTACAAAAATTAAATCCAAGACAAAACACGTGCATGTATTCTTGTCATGAATGAAGCAATATATGAAATAGAAAAATAATTACTTAACTATCCAACACATGTTCTTTAATGAAGATATGTGAATATACAACTTAATTAAGAGAGAGAGAGAGAGAGGCATAATACCGATGCAGATGCATTGCATTTATGGGGTATAACGTCCATATTTTATATCTTATATGTGCCAAAACCATAGACTTCCGTAATGATGAAATGAATGTTCCAATTCGGACTGAATTTTCCCTTTTCTTCAAGTAGAGCATTAGCATCATGTTGTTTTTCATAGATTACCAAATCTCCAACTAAAAATGATTGCTTAATAACCTTTTTTTTGTCACTTTTGTAAAGAATTGTGATATGCTTAACTATGTTCAAGAACATTAATTAGTTGTTTGTCAAGAATCTCAAGTTGTTGAAGGTTTTGTTCACTATAAGTGTCATTTTCACTTAGACCCTTAAGATAAATCCTTAGTGAATGTATTTCCAACTCCAAAGGCATAATTGCATCGACACCATAAACCAAGTTATATGGGGTTGTTCCTATAGTGGTACAAATACTTGTCCTAAGGCCCATAAAGCATAAGTTAATTGATAATTCCAATGCTTAGCATGTTTACTTACATTTTTGTAAGAATTTTTTTAACTACCTTAGTAGATGCTTCAACTTGACCATTAGATTGAGTAGAGTAAGTAGTAGAAAAACATTGTTTGACATTATATATGTCCAATAACTTCATCACTTCTTTATTTTTGAAAGGAGTTCCATTGTCAGATACTATAGTCAAGGGAATACCAAATAGAGATATAATATTATCCTGAAGAAAGTTACAAATGACATTAGTTGTAGTAGAACAAAGAGGAACAACTTTTACCGATTTAGTAAAGTAATCAATAATAGTTATTATATAGGTATGTCCTTTAGAGGAAGGAGGATAAATTTTCCCAATAAGATTCAAACTCCATAGATTAAAGGGCCATGAAGCTACCTGAGACCAGAGTTCATGAGAAGGAGCATGAGTCAAATTATAATGGTGTTGACATAGAAGCGCTTAACAAAGGAAAAAGAGTCTTGTTCCATAGTTTTCCAATATTATTCCATATGAAGTAACTTGATAACCAAGGACTTCCCACCAAAATGTCCCCAACAAGAACCTAAATGAGCTTCTTCAAGGACTACTAGGATCTCTGTTTTATTAAGACATTGGAAAAGAAGATTGGTGTAAGAGTGTCTATAAAGAACATTGAAAAGGATAATGTATCATGTAGAAAGTTTTTGAATTTGAGCTCTAGTGTTCCTTGTAGAAGATTCAAGAAATGAACCATCTTGTGAGCAACAAAAGATATGTGAATACCATTCTTCTGAATTAAGACTAAAGAAACAACTCTCATCACTAGAACTTCAAAAATAGTAAAATTCACAAGATTGTGTATGGTGAATTGATAACTATCAATGTCATCGTCAATTGAAATAAGATAGGCAACACTTGTCGTTGCATCTACATGTCAATTATCTTTCTGAGGTAAAGATTCAATAGAGTAAGAAGAGAATTTGTTAAGCATTGTTAAAGAAAGATCATGATATTGAGATAATTTAGAATGTTTAACCTGATAGGTCACATTAATTTATTTTACTGATAATTGAAAATCTCCAAAGATACAAATATGTTTTACATTAAGGGATAAAGCCACTTTTAATCCAGCAATAAGTGCTTCATATTATGTAATATTATTAATACAAGAAAAATTATGACCGTAAGATAAAGGAATTGAATTTCTTGAAGGAGCTACCAAAGTGATCCTGGCACCGGAGCTAGGTTGACATCTAGATCCATCGAGTATAGAACCCATGTATTATCAACATCAATAGGCAAAACAAATTCATCGAAAAAGTAGGATAACTAGATGTACTAACAGACAAAGGAGCTTCTACTAGGTGACTAGTCAAAGATTTTCCTTTGATTGCCTTTTGGGAGTCAAATTTAAGATCAAATTCACTTAGTATCATCACCCATTTAGCAAGGCATCCTAAAAGGTCCATTTTTTTAGAAAATATGTTTTAAGGGATCAAATTTGATGATAACATTTATTTCAGCATTGAGAAGTTAATGTCTTAGTTTTTGGATAGCAAAACCTAAAGCAAGACATTATTTTTCTATTGGAGTATATCGGGTTTCATAATCCATCAAAGTATGACAACTGTAATACACTAGTCACTTTTTTCCATCTTGATCATGTTGAGCTAAAACAACTACAAGAGTATGAGAAGAAGCAAAAGTATATAGAAAGAAAGGTTGATTAGGCTGAGTGGGTTGTAAAATGAAGGATTAGCAAGATATTGTTTAAATTCCTCAAAAGCTTTATGACATTCTTCATTCCACAAAAAGGGTATTATCATTTTTCAACAAAGAGGTAAAAGGAATTGTCTTATTTGCAAGGTGTGATATGAACCTACAGATAGCCTGAATTTTTCCTTGTAGAATATGAAGTTGTGATATATTCTAGGGAGGTGTCATATTGACAATGACATTAATATTTTTAGTATCCACCTCAATACCCTATTCGAGATTATAAATCCAAGAAGTGTTCCACTATCTACACCAAAAGCACATTTTCAAGGGTTAAAACATATTATACATATGAATCCATTCACAGATTTATCTAAGAACAAGAACATGGTTTGCACAAGCAATAAACTTGGCTAAAATATCATCAACATAATCTTCTAAAATCTTATGAATGTAATCATCAAAGATAAGCGTCATAGCATGTTGATAATTAGCACCAATATTTTTCAATCCAAATGGATGACAACCCAACAAAATGTTCCCCAAGGGTTTACGAGACCTTGGGGAGGAATGGATATTTGATTATAGCAAGAAAAACCATCCATGCGGATAATAAAGCATGTTGAGCCATGGAATCCATAATCATATCAATATTTGGAAGGGGAAAGTCATCTTTTAGAGAAGCTTTATTTAAATCTGAAAAATTAGTACACATTCAAATTTTATCCTCACCCTTAGATAGAACCATAATGTTTGAAATCCAAGGAGAATAATCAATGGGGCGAATGAAATCAACTTCAAGGAGCTTTTCAATTTCATCTTTCACAAGTAAGGAAGTCTTGGGGGATTCATTTTTCAAATTTTCGGCTTCATTGGTTTTGCATTCATAAGTATAATGATGTTATGGGTTACAATTTTAGGATCAATGTCAAGCATGTCAGAATAATTCAAAGTAAATATATCAATAAATTCATGAAGAAGAGAAGTAAGCTCATTTTGTTCATGCTCATCCAAATACTTTCCATTTTTTATCACCTTTTCTACATTATAAGGATCTATTTGTATATCAATAGTATCAATAATTAAAAGATTACATTGTTGATGAATACTCATAGGCAGAGGATGTCTACATATCTCTTTAGAATTAGAATCTTTCCCAAAGTATGATTCGACATTCAAACAATAAGGAAATCCCCAATTATGGTGATAACAAGGGAGATTACCATAAGCTCCCAAAAATTCAGCCAGGGCATCATCATTACTAAAAATGTCAAATGGAGGTATTTCCTTAATGGCATCAAAATTAATAAGATGAGGGTTAACAAGAGAAAGAGGTTCTAAATATACGGTATTAACATTTAGAGAAGGTTTATAAGATTGTTTTGGTGGCTTATAAGGATTATATTCTAAGCCAAAAGAGTATTCATGCACATCATTTCCCAAGGGAACTTGGATTCCTTGTTAATTTATGCCACATTCGTTACCATTGCAATTGTGTTTAGCTAAAAGATGATAACCAAGACCATAACAAGAAGCCATATCAAAAAGAGTTAACACAACTTCATAGGTCACTATGTCATAACAATCAAGTTTTATAGCCTCCATATATTCATTAGAATTAGAAGTAGCAATAAATTTGTTACTAAGTTGATCAAAAAGAGGAGATGCTTTCTTAGGTTCTTAAAGAGAGTCACCTTCATCAGATTATGTTATTGTCAAAATCTTATACTCTCCTAAATAGGAAGGTGTGCAACACAAGGATCCCCAATCATCATCCAAAAGGACACTAGTAGGAGGAGGAGCATTCTTAGGAGATAAAGGTGTCTCTTGTTGAGTAGATGTAGTAAGAGGTTTAGTATCTGATTCAGTATGCAAACAATTTTACACTTTATCATCATCAACAAGAGTATACATAATGTTTTTATATATGAACTTCACTTTGCGATGAAGTGTTGAAGGAACAACATGCATTGCATGTAACCATGGTCTCCCTAAAAGAAGGTTATAGTTAAGAGAGCTAGGCATAACATGAATAGGAGTAGACAAGACACCAAGTCCTGCCTTCATAGGTAGAGTGATAATTCCCAAAGTTTGATTAATAACATTATGAAAACCATGGATAGGAATAGAATCAGGCTTAATTATAGAAATATCCACTTTGATCTTATGTAAAAATTCAATGCTACAAACATTCGATCTAGAACCATTATCGATTAAGGTATTGTGAATAAGGTTACCATTGATAAGAATAAAAACCATAAGGGAATCGTGTTGATGTTGTATCTCTTTGGAAGGCAACTCATCTTAAGAAAACATAATTTGAGCTTGAGAGTTAACAATATGTATACATTCCAATAAAGAAATAATGTCATCTTGCGTAGGAGAAGGAATAGAAAGATTTTTTAAGGCTTGTTTCAATGCCTCGTGATAAGTAGGGGAAGTTTGGAGAAGTTCCCAAAGAGAGATCTTGATAGGAGTAGCAAGTAATTGTTCTACTAAATCATACTCCTTTCCAAGATTAGTGGGAAGATGAGGTGTTGGAGAAAGCATAGGTTGAGAGGCTGGAAGAGGGTTGGACAAAACCATATTGGTGGGTTGAGGATTGTTTCTTCTACAATACGTATGAGCAATTTCTTGATAATTCTTAATAAACCCCAAAGGACTCTTTGGATTTCCTTTTATAGTTATGATTGGTTTGTTAGGAGTTTGAATTTTTTTTTCAATTACAACCTTTAACAACAATCACAAGTTTATTTTTTATTGGAGGATTATCTATCTGAGGAAGTCTTCTCTAGTTTGACAACTCAATTTGAGGTCTTTTGTACCTATAGATCTAAGATTCTGTGTGTATGTGGATGTATAGGGGTTTGCCTTGGTCAACCCCCCATTTTTTGTTTCCCACCTCCATGGATAGTCAATGTAATTAAGATAATGTCAAGTGCTCATAAATCTAGAGTATGTCTAAATTGCTATGAGCTAAATGCATAAAAGAAATGATAAGATCTACCCTAAGTGTGATAGAGTAAACCTAATATGAAAATGCAATCAATGAGTGATTGAAAGCATGCAAATAAACATAAATCCAAAGCAAAAATGTATAGATCTAAAGATAACAAGAAATCATACCCAATCCTAAGAGGAAGAGTACAAGTCAATCATCAATCAATGATCTCCTAGTCATCATCATGATACTTTTGTGTCTTCATGGCATTGAAAAGATGTTTGAATGCTTGAAAGCTTGAAATGGGATGTAAATGCTTGATAGAATAGTTGTTGCAGCCTTGATTCACAAGTCCTCACTTCATGGGATGTCTTCAAATTGGGGCTTTAAACTTATAATTGTTTTCATCATGACAAAATTAAGTGTGAGGGTTGGTTTTATACAAAATCAGGAGGTAAAGTTGAGTAGGTTGACCAAAAATCTAAATCCCATTCAAATACCTCAAGACAAGAACCCAATTCAAATATGGGCACAAAACCTAGAGGACACGTTGCCAATGGCGACATATCCCAAGGATTGGCGACATGTCATGTCCTAAACATGCCAGAATTTGGTATGTGGGTCCTAGACAGTCAGGGGATGCGGGAAGGAATCAGATAAATAATTGTGATATTGGGGTAGTATATTGAAGACATAAAAAGCTAAATAGGGCCTAGGAGGTGAAATGAATTATTTGATTGGAGGGAAAATAGAGGAGCACACTTATAAAGAAGGGCCTACCTTAATTTTGAAATTTTTTTGAAGAGATTAGTGGACCCATATTCAAATTTAGGTATGCATTAAGTGTAATCATGAGGTCCTATTATGTAATCTATAATGAAAACACACTAAGGTAGGTGCTAAACAATCATGAAATTATAGACCACTCAGGTGCTTACAATTTATGAGGGTACAACCACAAAAGTCTTGCTTTTCTTAGGTATTTTCATTGTGAATGGAGGAGTCCCAGGCCCAAATGTTGAGTATGGGACCTCTACAGTGATGGTGGAAGAGGTTGTTGGCATGGTAGTAGCTAGAAGAGAAGAAAGTGAAGTGGTAGAACTAGTGGCTACTAGTGGACATGGGTATGGAAGAAGCAGATACTTGTTTATTTTCTTAGGCCTTTTGCTACTTCAATATTTGTGAGTATACTTTGTTAACTATAGGTCAATCATGACCTGAGACTGCTCTTAGGATTGCAATAGATGGAACCTTCTTGAATTTTGGATACTTTTTTCCTTTTGAGCCTTTAGACTTCTCTTTGTGAATCTTTTCCATTCCTTCATCCATGGGGACTAGATCCAATTTAAATGGATTATTTAACCACTGTTGGGTGCATCTAAGCACATGTCTGACCCAACGCTTTATATCTTACGATTCTTCTTCTAATACACCAACACTGAAAATGGACCTAGTGTAAAACTTATCCTCATTATACAAGGGCACCAACCTTTCTTGTAAATCTATCTACCTATTAGCATATGAAATATACATCTTCTCAATGTCCCTTGCTAGATCAAGGTCCATTTTGCAGTAGTCCCTCACCTGAATCTCATAATCAAATGTGTAGTTTTTCCAATGGTCCTTAATATGAGGTTCATGTTTGGAATGAGCCCCTATGACATAGATGAATATAGCAATTGGGTCAAACTTTCCCCTTTGAATAGAGATTTCATCTAGTGGGCAGTGTCAGAACCATAAATTTCTGACTAATTTACTATTTCCTAAAATGAAAAAATATTGGAAATCCTTCAAATAGCCATTTTCCATGACACTGTGCATAGGTCATAACCAAGATTTTGTGTTTGGTCAACCAGAGAGAAAACCTTTTCAAGGATCGAAACAACTAATGTTTTCTTTGCTAGTTTGAGTATATCCTCCATTATTACCCTAAATAATACTCACTAATTTTCCATTTCTATTCTTGAAATACCTTAGAACCAATAGTATCCTAAAAATGTCTGTCATGTAATTTGTGAGAACTGCTCCATATCAGGGAGATATCATGGATGTTCCTCTGATCAGAGTTTATCCTATGTAAAATACCCAAGTGTATCGTGGGGAGAATTATTCAAGCCTTGGCAAATTGGATACTAGAAGTAAAATGGGATGCTGTTGAGAAGACTTGGTGAATCAACTTATATAAGTTACTACAATGATTCATTAGGAGCATGTGATCTATAAGGGATAAGTCATCTGTTTCATCGATGCTATTTCACATCCAGAGAACTATATATATCAGAGATAAAAATAAATGATACACTGATCACAAGAGTTACACCGATGGCATCGCTTCACTTGTGTCAAGAAGAGATCCCATTGCTTTATTGATGAGAGAATTAAGACTACTAGATAAGATAAGATAAGATAAGACAAGACAAATTTATTAATGTCCAACAAGAGACCAACAAGGGTCTAAGGGACTGGAAAGGAACAACGAACCAACAGACCACCAAACAGTGGTTGGGAAAGCAAGCAAGACTGAAAAAAAGAAAGAAGAGAACAAGAAACGACAAGCAAGAAGAATTGACAGAAGAGAAGGACTAAGGATCATTTTCAGGTAGAAAGAAGTCCAACACTAAAGGTTAATGATCCAGATGAGCAAGAACCCTAGGCCATCGTTGTGAGCTGTTGGAGATGTCTAGCTGACGGGTAAAAGTGTTGCGGGGTCTCACAAATCTAGAGTGACCGGTAATGGAGGCATTGTGAGGCCGCTTCACTCCCCATAATGGAGACGAGGGCGAGAATTAGAAGGCCTTAATAAGCTGATCGGATATCTGTCTCTAGGGGAAAAGAAGCTGTAGAGTATGCTCGTGGAGCTGTACAGTCTCACGGAGATAAAGTGCCAGACATCTCTGATCGGTGTAGCTGAAGAAAGCAGTCATCACCAAGATTGAGAAAAGCTTCAGAAGAGTGGTATGTCACAGTGACATTGATGAGAGATACATATATCACAACGATGAAAAACTAAAAGCTTGATATCAGAGGAGTTTCTACAGTCGGGTGAACTCATAAAAGTTAGCATCAAAAAGAGCTGGAGTATGATACTATGATCAAACACAGTGAAAAGATTAATTAGGGGAAAGATTGCTATGTCCCAATGAAGCATCATATCAGAGAAAGATGAATGGAATAATAAGTTTTTGAAGCTTCCCCGACATACCGTGTTACGTCAATGATGAACACAAAGCAATTTTCAAGTGGGATTGATGGAAGTCACTTTGATTAAGTAAAAAGAGCCCAAGAGATACTCTTGATCGAAGGGACATTTCATGAGTTTTGACGATCAGATAATTTACTTACAAATGGTGCCATCAATGGTGTTTTTCCAGAAACAGTGATCGAAAGTGTCTTGTGTGCATACAGATTACAAAAGGATAAACACGACATGTGAACCATTGCAAATGGTGGGAGCAGAGCACACTTGTTAATTGTTTGACATAATGCCAATTTATATGCAAAATATGGATACATTGACAGGACTCATGAGTAGTTCAACCGTAATGACTACATAAAGATGTTTTTGCCAGAGATTGGAATTGAAAATGTTCTGAATGGTGGAAGCATAAAGATGACATATGACATGTATGACAAAATGGACGGTGTGTTTCATAATATAGAATCACAAATAATGTGTGACAATTGTTTGACAGAATGAATCGAGAGATTGTTATCACTGGAATACATGAGTAGGAGATTTATTTTTAGCAAACACATGGTTGGTGCATGTAAAATGCATTCAAAATGTTTAATAAAATTGCCTCTGCCAAATGTCATGTTGTGTAATACAATGATCAACAGCTATAAGAGCGGTTGAGATATATAAAAACTTTCAAGCATGAGTAATCTGCAGATATTGGAGTTGGAAGTTTTTGAAATATGAATGAAAAGTTTGGGAATATGTAGGAATGGAAACTAAAAGCTATCACGTTGTTGAAAAAGGGTAATTAAGAGTATGATCTGGTTCATTTGGTCCAGTGATGAATTCAAGCCTCAAATCTTCATGTTACAAAAACTTCTTTGCAATTATTGTTGAAAATCAAAATCATGCTATGATTTTTAATTGAAATAAAGGTAACCCCAGAATCGATAGAGATAGAGAAATAATATTGATGCCATTTATGAGAGTGGTGTGTTAGAGAAAGGGGAATTATCGGCAACATGTTCATTGATGTATTCTCACCATAAAATGTCATTCACGGGAATGATCATTTTATTAGGAAACAAATATTATTTGTATATTAAAGATCATGAGTCTTTTGTTAATAATTAGCTTTGTAAATATCTTTTAAGTTTTTTTGGGGCAGTTGATTAGTTTGGGAAACTAATTAGTTTCCTGAACAGTCATACCGTTTCAGAACCAAATGTTGTAACCATTCTGAAGCATTTCCTTGTATTTACAAAAGGGAAACTAAAGACCGGAGAAATGGGAGATTCCATTTAGAATAAAATAAGATGTAACATCAGATACCAGTTAATGAAAGTCTTTCAATATTTTCTTTGCAATTGTGTAGTGGATTGACTTTCTTTCGAAATCAGTTCTTCATAATTTTTAGTTCTACTAATTGAATGCTGCCTTAAATTCTTATATGGAGAAGTTATTCATTGTCAACACACATCAAGATCATTTATTTGAAGAAGTTATTTCATTATGTGTCTTGTCTAATTGGTCTCTTCAAGTAGGAGTTAAACTTGATTGGACTAATTGTGATGATATATATATATATATATGATATATATATATATATGATATATATATATATATATATATATATATATATAGAGAGAGAGAGAGAGAGAGAGAGAGAGAGTACTAAGAGTTAGGTAGTTGATAGATTCATTCATTAAGTGATAAATTTAAAAAGTTTTTCATAAAGTTATACATTAGGATCTTAAGATAAGGTGATTCTATTGCCGAAGAAGAGAAGGCATTAGTCTTCAATACTTAAAGCATTATTAAGTACAAAACCATAGGTGAATATAGTTGTAGAATAAGATAACAATAGGATAATTATACAAATAGAAGGATTAGAAATAAGGATAGAAGTAAAAGTAAAACAACGATAGAAGAACAAGTAGTAGAAGTAAGATAATGAGAATAATCAAAGGTAGAAGTAGAAGACAACATTCAGGATAAACTTATCTTTGAAGTCTTTGCCATTTGAAGATAAGAAAAACTAAAATCAAGTTATAAGGGGATCACATCTGCTTGAAAATAGGTGTACTTGCCTTGGTTTAACAAAGCCAAAAGTGCAGGGGCTAATCAACCCTTTCAAGGATTGAATCTCTTTCATTGGCCAAGTCAAGTGTAGAGTTTCATTGTAGGAATTGGTATAACCTTAGAATTCTACAATTTGTTGATTTTGGAACCAATAGGGAATTTACAAACTTAGGTCCTACAACCTTGGTTCTCTTCATATCTTGAGTGAAATGTGTCCTTATACTAATTAGGAATTGAAACTAAGGTTTATGTTTACTCACAATCAACTTATCAGCATTGGTTACGTACCTACAATTCTTTAAGCACCAACCTATCATATGTACACCTAGGAAGCTTAGTAGGTTGCAATGAAAACCCACCACTTAGATGTATTTGAATGTACAAAATTGGATGTAATGCTTTCCAAACTTCTTAATTTGGGAGGTTGCATCCATTGAAAACCTCTTGGAAAAATCCACCTCTACAATCCCGATGATTACAAATATGAATGCATCATTGACAACTTTATAATCTGGATTTTCAATCTTCTTCTTTGGATTAGTTGTGGATAATGAGCATGGATTTAGGCCTTTTCATTCGTTAGTGACTCGCTAATCCCAAGCCTTAGAAAAGTCCCTTGTGCTACTAGTAAGTAGACCATGTATGATGTCATATAGAAACATGGGTCAATCTTGACTTGCTATAATTGTTGATCTAGATTATCACTAAAATCCCCACTCTAGTCGATTTTATCTTTCCTCTTTTGAATGATTTTGATGTATAATACCATTCGAGGCTCTAATTGTTTGGCTTGGGGAGATCAAAAACTGTTCTCAAGAGAGTGAAATAATTCTTTTTTTATCAGTAATAATAATGATTTTATTAATAAAGTTTAAGCAAAAAGTACATTGGAGCAATTACATCAAAAATATTGCCTAGAAAGCCATGTCCCAAAATTTACCACCCAACTATCACCTGACCACCATCCTGCAACTCTCCCACATCACTACAAGCTTGTCCACGTTCATACACACCAAAAGGAGGAACCGATACCAATTTGCCACCAACTAAAAGATTTTGGGTGAGAGCACTACTAAAAAATCCCCCCTTCCCCCCATCCAAAACATGAGCAAAAAGTGATAATACTCAACACCAGGGATGAACAACACCCAAAAATCCTTTACAAAAATAGAACAACAAAATTGGGTATTCATCCAAACCCCAAATAGTAACACCTTCTCTACCCCATCCATCCCTACCTCTACCTCAACATCATGGGGAGTTACTCACTTCATATTCCTTGGTCTCCACTTCTTTGCATTCTCTACCATGTTTACCACCACTAAGGCTTGGCTTGCTATGAACTCTTGTCCCTGAAGGGAAAACTTCAATGCTTCTCTGTCAGATAGCACTAAAATTATTCATTCATATTTATCCACACTTAAAGGCCATTGAATAAATAGAATTAATCCATAATCATTTGCCACCATTGGGTTTGCAATGACCTCATGTACATTGAAGTCTACCCTAGAAATCACCCATTCCAAAATAGACTCCAACCCGAACAATAAATCCATAACCACTATTGACTGCATAACCCATCTAATCAATGCCTCACTCTCTACTAGCTCCATGCCCCAATCCAAGACCATATAAATGACATCCATATCTGACCAATAATGATGCTTGGCATTAATTAATTTTTCTCCAAGAAATTGCAAAAAAGCATTAACAAACTCCAAATCTCATAAGTTGAACACCCTCTTCAAACATTGAGCCATGACTAGACCAAAAAATGCAGCTTGCTGGCAAGTGGTAGGAAAAGTGAACATTGTTTCTATTACTACCACACCACCAATGCACAACTCAAACCTTCAAATGAAAAAGGAAAACACGTGACCTCCTTAAAACATCCCACACAAACCCTCATCCCATCAACACATTCTCTACGATAATTATTACTAGGTCATTGTCACCAAAATGTAGATGAGTGATGTCACTTGTCAAAAGATTACGAAAATCCTCCACCTATACTTTCCTTTCATCATTAAACATTAGCACCCACTTTAAGAGGTTGTCAGCCACCTCATTCCTCAAATGTCGTACATGGCTTACTTGGAACCCCTCAAAGAAGGTTAATTCTCTTTGAATAACATTAATAAATTTCTATAGGTGCTAAGATTGTACACTCCCAGTAATAATGACATTAATAATGATGAGAGAATCACCTTCTAAGTGAATGCTTGAGTCCTTTATTCTTCTACCAAGTTTGACAACATGAAGAGTTGTAATCGCGTCAACAACATTATTGAAGAGCCACAATAATCTCAACAACATTATTAGAACCTTTAGTAATCCTCTTTTCCCCCATAATGATAATGCTAACAAAACAATCCCTTGAACATATCCAATACTAGAGGGCCTCGGGTTTCCCTTTAAGACACCGTTGTAATGTCCCCATTTCGGACCTTGCTTGATTTGTCTTAAAATTCATAATTAGTATTTGGACTTCCCTCGAGAATGGTAATTTGTAATGTTTTATACTAGGAGGATGCCAATCCCCAATAATTATAATACATCATTATGCATTTAAATCATATTTAGAATAATCTCTAATTCATGATATATATATTTAAGCTCTAATTCCTTACTTCACTCCTAATCATAGACCGTACTCCCTATCCCCTTAATAGTGATTAGTGAGCTATTAAAGAATTAGTTGAATATATATTATTATACATGTCATGATGCATAGTTCTGATTCCACTTAAATATATAAATAGTAAATATATGGATAACTTATATATCATATTTGATATTTAATTCAAAACTTATTATGAATAACATATAATTTATATTCAATAACCTATCATCATAAAAATTCATTATTAAATAATTTATACTTATAATCACGAGAATTCATTATTCTCTATATAATGTATTTATTTCATATTATATATATTAGTTACTTATTTATCAATATATTTGAGTTAAGTTATTTCAAATGTAAGTTTATTACTTCGTAACAATATTACTATATTTCATAATTCATTATTTCAATGTTTATTTCATAATTTATTATTCCAAAGTTTAATTCCTATTATTGTTAATATCTAATTCAAACAATTCTTATAAATAAATTAACTCAAACAAAGATATACTTACCTTCTTTATGCCTTTATTTTTAGCTTATTCAATATTTCTTTCCTTTTAATATTCCCCTACATTTCCTCCTTGATCTTCTCCTATATTTGCTCCTTGATTTTCTCCTACATTTCTTTTCTTGTTTTCCGTTGAAATTTGAATAATCCTCTCTTATTATTAGTACTTGCCCATAGACTAGCAAGTACTATTGCATCACTTTTTGCATTTCTTCCATTAAGTAGTGATTAAAACCAATTTTTTGCACCAATTATAATTTAGTATTTTCTTATTTTGTTAAAAATAACACATATTCTATAGTCTAAATGTTAATTTTTTAAGTTTATAATTTGTAAAAATTATTTTTTGATCATATGATTGGCTAATACATTTGAGGTCTTATTACTAGAGTGAACCAATTAAAATGTACCACGTTTGTTATTTATTGTACATGAAAATGGTGCATTCAAATAATACAATCTAATTTATATATCATTTGATTTTATTCGTTTACAACTTTATAGATACCTATTAAGAGATTGATAAATTTTTTCTTATATTAAAATAATATTTCTATTTTTGTTATATTATAAAATATTGAATTTTTTTGGATTTATTTTAATATATATTATAAAAATTTAGATTTAATAGAATAACATTATAATATTGTTGAAAAAGAGTTATTTGGACTAAATAATTAATATTAAAATTAATTATAAGTAGAACTATTTTACAATTTAAATTAATTATAAATGATATTTTATAATTATTTATAAAATTAAAAAATATTATTAGAACTATAATTATAGTAATTTAATAATTTTTTATAATTAAATAATTACTTTACATATAAATTAAAATTAAAATTAAACTTAGTTATAAATTATTATAATTAAAAATTCACTTTACATATAAATCAAAATTAAAATAAAATTTATTTATAAAACTAAAGGCAAGTACTTGGCTACTACGTGACACTTGTTATTCTTCTCCTTTTTATTTATTTCCTCCATATCTAAAAATCTGGAAGGAATGGATTTGATAGCCATTATATACATTGGCATGTTGAAGGGTTGCCACCTTTAAATGTTAGAGATATGCCTCTATAATTATTAATTATTAATTATTTATAATTTATTTTAATTACCATTTACAATGATTATTAATATCATTATTTTTATTATAATCACATTTTATTATTATCTATTACACTAAATATATTCATATTAATTCTATTGATTCAATTATTATTATAATAGTCTAGGTTTCATTATAGAATGAATTTAATAATAAATTATATTTATTATCATTTATTTGTCTATTAACTTATTATTCATTTATTTGTTCATTAGCCATTTCTTTATTTAATATCTTCATATTACTATTTAATTTAAACTTATCTAATTGTAGATATTAATCATATTATATTTAATTATTATTTATTATTAATCACTTATATAATTATTATTACTAGGTATTTAATTTTTGTCATAGCTTAATATTATGATTTATTTATTAAATTCTCTCCGGGAGAGGGGACATTACAACGGTCAAAATTTATCTTTATCTAACCCTCCATAAGACACAACCACCTCACCTCTTTAGAAATCTTTGTTGTTGGATTAACTCAACTTTGCCCATCAATAGGTCTGAGAGTGACATAATTCTTAATGTCCTCTTAAAGGAAGGCTCTATGAAGGTCTATTTTGTCTAGGTGATGAGCTTTCATGGGTCTCTCCAAATAATTACCATTGGTGAATGCCTTGACATCTGGTTCATCTTCATAAAACTTTTGTGCATTCTCCCTTGAAACTTAACATTATTCATCACAATGGAGAATTTTGCACAAGCCATTATCAAATCACCTGATTGAACCAAAACTAGATATGATGCTTCATGCACTAGCCCATATAGGACTAAGGAAGTAGCATATAGGGTTCTTCGATTTGGATTGTTCATTATTTTTAAGAACTCCTTTAGGTCCATGTGGCCTATGTCGTTGTTTATAATTCCCAAATGGTTTGTTCCTCAACTTGGAGGGTGTATGGTATCCAAGGTACTTTTACTTCATTAGGGCGTCTAGAGTCATATCTTGTCCTACACACAAAAGCTCTTGTTAAAACCATTATCAATCTTATTGAAAATATTTTAAATCTACACTAAGAAGTTGAAAGCAACTAACTAAAGCAAAAAAGAAAGACTAACTACATCCTCGATGATTAATCATCCAAGCAAAACCGATTAAGTTATTATACCAAACCCCTTATAAGAAAATAATGTGAGTATTATCATTTTGGGGGTCATGGATCCTTGAAAACTTTCAAGTTTTTGGTGGTCCAAGATCCTTAAAGCTCAAAAAATGGCATCTATGAAGTCCATTCAATATTATCATCAAGATCGGGGATCAGGGTATGAAGACATTGAACCGTTTCAGGGATCAGGGGTCACCATACCCCAAAGCCTAAAATTTTTCTCCTTCTAAAGGCACCCCTTCATTTGTATGGGGTCGAGCTATGACAACCCTCAAATCCTTTCAGGGATCAGAGGTCATCATGCCCTCAAAACTTGAAGCAATTTTTATTTGTAGTGAGAGTCTTTGTAGTTTTAGGGATTATAGATCCCTAAACCTTTTTAGGGTTTTAGGGATTTAAAATCCCCAAAATTTGATAGCATAGGGTTAGGGTTGTACATTGGAAGGTCACTTTGAACTTAGAGTTCAATTACATAAACCAGGGGATTTTATTCTACGAAAATTACACCTAGGACACAAAGAACTCAACAAGAAATGAAGAACTAACAAGAGCAACCTAAACAAACAAAAAATAAACTAACAAACACTAGGGCAAAGAAAGAACGAAGATGAAAGAAACACTTAGGGAAAAACACTACCTTGAAGGTTGAAAAGGGATGAAATTTGAATGAAGTTGCACAACAAAAGCTATCTGACTACAAAAAAGTAGGTGACTAAATGCTCGGTCTTCAGAGATTACTCTAAGAATGTATTATTGTGCAAGCATAATGACCCTGAATGGTTGGCAACATGACATTTTATAGGCAAAATATTGATGACATCAACCCTTTCAAATGTCAGTAGTTGGGGATGCAGGAGCCTCGACCTATTTTGGGGATGCTACAACCTCGACTTCCTTTTGGGGTTTGGGGATCTCGAACCCTCGAAAGCCTGAAATAACTTGCATTGTAGACTCCTTCGAAACACAAAGGGAACCTAGAATTTAGGGATCGGGGGTCTTAAGGACCACATATATCCTTGAATCTTCAAAACTACAAAGGCCCGAAAACACCAAAACAAATTAAAAGAGAAGGAAAGAAAAACAAAAAAAAAAGGGTCAAATGATACTACGTCACCCGAGCATCAAAATATCGATAATTTTTTCGCAGTTTGATTACCACAATTGTTTGAGTAACAAAATCTTCCAAACCAAACAATGAATAGTGGACAAAACACCAAACAAATGCGAGGGGGGAAATACAATAAAGGGTCCCCACTTGTCCAAGTGGTCAAGAGGGGTGTGAGTTGTGAAGCACAACATGACACATAAGATAAACAAGTGCCATGTAGTGGCTAGTATTTGCCTTTAGTTTTGTAAATAATTATAATTTTATATATAATTTTATATAATATCGTACTATTATATCAAATAATAATAATAATATTAATATTAATAATAAATATTTTAGAATATAACCATAAATTAGTACTATTATTAACAGGAGATATTTTTCATAACATAGATAATGAATTTATACAATTGAAATAGTGAAAAGAATATCCTAAAATTTTATATTAAATATTATATATATATATATATATATATATATATATATATATATATATATATATATATATATATATATATATATATATATATATATATATATATATATATATATATCTAAAATTTATATAATATATTATAAAATATAGATTATATTTATAATTAATATAATATTTTCAATATATTATTGAAAATCAAATCATAAAAAATGAATAATTTGTATTATAAATTATATATTTATACTAAATATATTTTATATAAAATCTATTTTAATTTAATTTAATATAAATGACTATTTATGCTTAAAAAATATTATTATATATAATAAAAATATGTTTTAGATTTATTACATATGATTATATTAACATGGGTGTTGCAAGTAAGGTAAGAAGTGGTGACAAAAAAAGGAATGGTAGGGTTAATTAAATATAAAAATGAAAAAAAATCATCATGAATCTAAAATGTTGGCTATAATTATAAGTTTAATTGTAGATAAATTTAAATGTATTTTATTATATTTATTATAAATCTATGTAAATGTAATTCTAATATTAATAAATGTATTTTAATTAATTATGAAATTTGATGATAATAATTATATTAGTTTAAATAATTTTAGATTAATTTTTTTCATTATAATTATTTTAATAATATAAATTAGAAATTGTGGTTAATTTTATTTTATTCTAATGTTAATTTAAATTATTTTGTAAAGTATAACAATAAACTTTATTTCTAATATAATTATAAGTAAAAAACATTATAATTCAAATATATTATGAATAATATTTTATAATTATTTATAAAGTTAAACAAAGTTATTATTACAACTATAATTATAATAATTTTATACTTATTTATAATTATAAATCATTTTACATATAAATTAAAATTAAAATTATAAATCATTTTACATATAAATTAATTAAAATTTTAGATATTAAAAAGTTAAAAAATTTGCATCTATATGTTTAAAAATGAAAACATTATAATGAAATATAAAATATACTTTATTTTGATTGGTGCACAAGAATTTATTTAATCACTAGCTAAAATACACAAGTCAAAAAAATGATAAAATTTCATTGTAATATAACTATTTTGATTGTTTTATTTTTTAACAATCTATTGATTGCCTAATTCTATGTATATTATTGCTGATTTACAATAAATAAATGCGATATATATATATATATATATATATATCGCTGCGATTATCATTCATTTGTAATTTTTTCAAATTGTTACCCATAAGTTATGAATTTAACTAGAAAGTGGTAGATTAATAAAGAATAATTAAACCTCTCAAAATTTAAGTTCCTCAACTTTTTACTTACCCATTATGATAAAATCCATAGACTCCGCGGCCTATAAAAAGTACTAAAACTGTTTAGGAAGCCAAATGCGGCTCTAATCGTCTTGTGTGGAACATAATGGATACAACAGCAGAAGCCTCTGAGAAAAATGATACGCTCGGAGAAATGCAAGCAAAAGAAGGGGTAGAAGATTTTCCTCTGAGAAGGTTGGAAGCTTCAGATTATGCTAAAGGATTCCTGGATCTTTTAGGGCAACTTTCTGTATGTGGGCAGGTCTCTGTAGAAGAATTCACCAAGAGATTTGAGGAGCTGCAGAGTTTGGGCGATGACCATTTTGTCTGTGTTATAGAAGACCTCCAAAGCGGTAGAATTGTGGCAACTGGGACTATTCTTGTGGAGAAGAAATTTTTGAGAACATGTGGCAAAGTGGGTCATATAGAAGACGTGGTAGTAGATTCTTCTGTGAGAGGTAAACATCTAGGTCACAATATATTGAAGTTTTTGACTCAGCGTGCAAAGGTTGCAGGGTGTTACAAGGTCATTCTTGATTGTAGTGTGGAGAATAAAGGTTTTTATGAAAAATGTGGGTTCAAGAATAAGGATATACAGATGTCCCTTTACTTTTGATTGAATGAGCTTTCAGGATTACACGGCTCCAGGTAGATGATTGTTACCGTATATCTTTATATTTTATCAATGGTAAATTTTCGGGGAGGTTATATTCCTCCTTTAATGTGTTGTGGGTATATTTGGATCAAAATCTTAAGATTTGCAGATTTGGGTTACTGTCGGGTGTATGCCTGAATCGTGTGCTAACGATTTGTAATCACGGGGTTTGATTTATAAACAGGGTTAACCATTGAGGGGATCCCTTTCCACAGCTTAATATTTATAATCATGGGTTACACTTGAATGTATACTTGGAGTACATGCTTAGGGACTAGTCTAATTACGTACCTTTTTTTATTAGACATGGTTCACACTTTTATGTACCTCATGATTGTTACGCTGCAACCTGACCCGATTCTACCTTATTGAGGTGGAGGGGCTCGAAATTAGGTTGCACTTAAGATTGTTCTCTTTGAATAATATGCCATACCTCTTGGACAATTGTTATTATATTTTGATTCTGATCTGGAAAGGAAAAACAATAATGTGTGGTGAAAACAGATGGAGGGTGGGGTGAAATCTGTGTTGACGAATATCGGTTAATATCAGTCTGAAAATTTGCCTATGTATAATTGTTTATGAATGCAATTCATATAATCTATATTATTTTTTCTTATGCAAACTAGAGCTAAGTTCTAATACCGGCTCCTTTGTGACTTCACAAGTTTCTTGCCCATGTTCTCCCCTCGCTTCTTGAATCAATCGTGGGTCAATGTTCTCGGGTGAGCTTGGAAAGCTTGTTTGCAATACAATCTCTTATTCCAATGCAAGCTGCGTGCACCCTGGAATAATTCTATAAAATCATTTTGCAAGCTGCCCGCATCTTTGAATTGTTCTAAATTCTAACAAATACTCTTCTCCTTCTAAAAACATGCATGTTAAGTATGGAATTTGGTAGGTGGCATGCTTCACCCTGCCACTATATTGTGGTTGACATAGAAGATTCTAGAAGCACATATTTCACTGATATCGCGATCTATAGTAATTTCATCATTATCAAGCTCATCGGGTCTTGAGTAGTTTGCTTTTACATATTCTTGTGGATTATGCTCTGGTTTCAATAAACATTCAAATTGGCACTTTGCCTGAGCTGTAATTAGGTTAGACTTTTTACAGAGTCATATTTAGGGGTTCTATGAGATTTATTAAGCCAAACTGAGGTAATGAATCAATCATAAATTTATGAGATGGACCTCTAATAGTTTTGGACATTCAAGGTTCTAAGGTTGGAGATTTATTCTGATGATGATACAAATAATGGAAAATTCCGAAGGATTTTTTCTTCAAATTTACTTCATGTTCTGTGATCATTGTTGAATATATTTTTTCCATTGTCTGAAATTTATTCTTCACTATAGCATGAATTGGTTAAAAGAGATAGCAAGTAGAACAGATGCATCAATAATACTTAGGGAGACACGGTAGATTGTACAAAATTTAGATTCTTTCTTCTTAATAGTTTTTCTTCCTAAGAGGACATTGTGCTTTGCTCAAGCTTTGAGATAGCATAAAGAACATGCAGTTTTTGGAAAGGAAGAGCAAGCAGAAAATAAGTGGAACCCAGGGTCCATAGGCCTTTCCAAGTTTCCTGTGTCTGCTTTACTCAATAATTTGGAAATTGTAAGGAGGGATTTCTTGGAGTTGTATAATTAGCCCAATGGCATGAGCACAAAGTGCAGGACAATTGACTATTTTGTGAGAGGTGAATCCTGATGCATGTAAAATAATAGGGAGCTGGCATTATGAAGGTTTTTCAGTCAAGGAAAAAGAGTTCAGAGATAACTCGAAGTTCTCAAGCATCAACAATCACCAGAATGTTTGAAACTGATAAGGGTAAAGGACATCAGTCCAATCACAGTGGTTGATAGTAGAGGCTGGTTTGATTTTAGAGATTATATTTTTTCATACTTCGCAAGATAATATATAAGCTTCAACCTTTTTTGTTTTGCATGACAAACTTTGAAGACAAAAATATAGAGCTACAAAGTAACTGCAGTACAGTTGAAGCTGAAAGATGAATTAGTAAGATGAAAGGAAATAAGAGGTGATTGGATTGAAAGCCTATATTGGAAGGTTCAACCATACTTATAGATTGACATAGGAACCTTAGTTGAGCCGAGCAATTGGAACTTGTTGGTTGACATTAATGCTAAGAACTTATAGTTGGAATTTGTTGGTTGCTTTGCCTCAGGATATGAGTGGTTAGACACATGGACATGGGCCTTTATGATGGCCAAAAGAATGGAATAGCATTTAATCGAGATGTTTGTTGAAGTATTCCTTTTGTGGCAACAATCTTAAATTTGAATGAATGAGCCTCTTAAAGTTTAGCTTAAAATGTGGATGGTCATCTTATCTAAAACTATAAAGGGAAAGAAAGTGATATGGAAGCACCAGTAATATGATGATCATTATTGATAGGATTAAGGTGTCATCTACCTTGTAAATCCTATGTCCTTGTGAATAGAATTGCACAAGTTCACTAAGTAGAGTGCCTTCGTCCCATTGTTTTCACTTAGCGACAATTTTCTCTTTTTGAAAGAGCAACGCGGGGTCTGCTACTTGTCTGCCTGATGTTGTTTTGAGATGCGCTTTTCTTTTGTTTTGCCAAAAGCTCCGCTAGAGTGCCGCGTGTCTTTTCGTTTGCAAGCGAGATACTTTTTGATTACGACCTGATTTTCTTCTAAAGGTAGTACATGTGGGCGTCTTGCGGAGGTTTCACGAGCTTTAACTTTTGTTCAAGGGAGCTTCAACGCTAGTTTGCCATGCATCTTTTAATTTTCAATCGAATGTCTCCACGTGTCTTGCGTCCGTGAGCTTGGTTTGTTTTCAGTTGTGTGCACGACGTTTGATGAAATTGCTGCGACAATTATCAAAGGGTGGTTATTGAACATAATGATGATGATCTGATTTTATTAACGAGGTAGTACATGTGGGTGTCTTGTGGAGGTTTCACGATCTTCAACTTTTTTTGAGGGAGCTTCAACGCTAGTTTGCCATGCGTCTTTTAATTTTCAATCGAACGTCTCCATGTGTCTTGTGTATGTGAGCTTGGTTCGTTTTCAGTTGTGTGCATGATGTTTGATGAAACTGCTGCGACAATTATCAAAGGGTGGTTATTGAACATAATGATGACGATCTGATTCTATTAACGAATCATGAGATAGTTGTTGATGCTTAGAGACATCGATTGAAGATTCTCTCTTCTCAACCCTGTGGATAGAAACCCCTGATGCGGCTTCCAAACGACTTTTTGTAAGGCTCTAGGTCGTTCTCTGGTTATTTATAGCCAGAGGTTGTATGTAGAATAGGAGTTTGTACTTTGAATAGAAGAACAATTTTGCAAGTCTTAAGTCTGTAATAAGCTTTGAAATTATCAATACATCAGTCGTGCTTTGACCCTTTGATCTTTGCTGCGTTACATTTGTTTCATGAATGTTTTTTGTGTAGTTATTGCCTTTAGTATATGTATATATGATTAATATTGAATGGATTATGCAATTTGCTTCTTTGTTCTGTGATTGTTAGTGCGTACTTTACTTTATGTCTTATGCTCATCGTTCTTCTTAGCTTTGTGTCTGTTCCACACTCATTTTGAATCTAGGATTTTGCATTGATATTCCATCTTTTGGAATAGCTTGTGCATTAGGTTTGTTTAAAGTATTCCAAAAGCTTTGGAGTATCACCTTAGTAGATTAGCTTTCTTACCCTTTTCCCTCAAACATGAAATTGATGAGCCCTCATCTAAAATCCGAGAGGTTGCTCAGTGATTAAGCATTAGGTCCCACATTCATTGAAGCTTCCCATAAGCCGTTCACCTAAAAGCAATTTTAGGTGTCAACAGTCATATTGTATGGTTCCAACATCCTTAGAAAGTGTGATTAGGCACTTAGGGTGTATTGGGAAAATAATTTATAATTTTTAATCTTAGTATTGTTTGTATTACATTCATAAGGGGTGATGGGTTCCACTAGTAGTGATAAAGGTGACTTGTCGACGTATATTTAATATTGTTTTCTTCACATGTGGACGCTTGGAATGGGACAATAAATGACAAATGAATGACAGTTCGGCTTCTCCAAGTGGGTGCTTGCAAAGAGACAACACATGTCTCTTAGTATTCCATCATTTATTGCATTTAATGTAACGTTTTATTTCCAAGTATGGGTGTCCACGTTATAGGTAAAGTATTGGAGCCAAAAATGATGTCTTTTCGCATTCCGAGGAGGCAATCCAAGGGTTGGGATGTTTGGAATGAAAAGCGATCTTTGGGTGTCTTGTTTGGTGCTTTAAAGCTTTTAACATATTTTTAATAACAACATTTGGATGTAGAAATTAATGAGTAGTTGAATGTAGGGTTACTTTGCAGGAATAAGGACAAGTTGAAGCATAAAGAGGCTGTCCACAAGAACATAGGTGCTACCATGTTGGAGGCGAAGAGGAAAAGGGAAGTGAATGTATTGTAATAAGTGAATGTATTGTAATTTTATTTATTTGAAGATAAATTGATAGCACTATCTTGGCTTCCTGTCTTCTTGTATTTTTTTCCCATTAGGGTTTCTCTACATAAATTTTGTGCTATGTGATGCTCTTATGTTGCTGATTTATATTTCTTTGCTGCTATTTTATGGTGATGTTATGTTTTATTTATTGTTGTTATAAATTCACATAAGGTGGTGTTATTAGTATGATATGTTGGTTGATTTTTAGCATTATAAAGCAGATGGATCTCATTACGGTAATCTCATATTAAGGTCACTAATTTTCAGAATTCCTTATATGTTTCAGAATTTCATATTGTTGTAGTCCAGGCTTTGTATCTCTTCCATTGAAGTCATAAATTGATTATTTTGATAGAGATTAAAATCTCCCAATATTTGGTATCATAACTTGTATATTTCTCAACATTTATATCAAATGACAATGATTGTACCGGATGCAAGATTTGGATGTTTAGGCTTGTTGATGTGAGTTTTATACTGCAACATGCACAATTAAACACCCAACATTTCAGAATGAAACATTAGATACTCAATCCTCTCTTGATATAAGGTCATCTCTCATGCTAAGCTTGCAAAGTAAGATCATGAAATAACTTCAAGGTTCTCTCTATTGTGGACACTCACTCAGTTGAAATGATGTGATTGCTGGTTATCACTAAAGGGGACTTACGCTAGTTCGTTCAAGACTTGTCAACAATGCACTTTTAAAGATTTTGCTTCACAATGTGCAATGAAAATATACTTTGATTTTCCAATTTTTAATTTCTCAACTTAAACTATTTCTCCTTATGAATGCAAGGAAGTATGGATGAACTTGGACTCTACTAGGTGTAGCTTTATCAACAACTCCACCCACCTAAAGCAAGCTTTTATGGTAGACTCAACTAGTTTTCAAATCAATATCTCCTCTTTAATCTCATTAAATGGATGCAAATTAAAGATTCAATACTAGTTGAAGTTAAGTACTTTCATTCATTAGCAAACCACACAAGGCACAATTACAATCCACAAGAGGCTAGTTGCCCGGATTTGTGGAGTCAATCAAGTAAGCATCCACAATTACTTTCATTCAACTAAACTACTTGAAACATATTCTATTCTAACAACTTGAAATGGAAATTTATTATAAACAAGGGATGTAGATCACCATGCGATAATGCAAACTTAATCACAACAATTCACCATGCAAGACACAACAATGAAAAGTAGAGCAAATTTGGCATTATATTAGCAACAATTCTCAAACAACCTCCTTTACAAATGAGAGGGGTGGGGTTTATATAGGAGCCCCAATTACAGTGAATGGCCAGGATTGATTTGAAATCGATGGCTCATATTAAACTATTACAAACCTAATTAGGGCAACAAAAAAACAACCAATAGAAATGAAACACAACAAAATGAGCCAATGAGGAAATTCAACGATTTGAGGACCAGTAGGAAGCAAGGAAACCGCCTAGTCATAATGCAACTCATCATCCAACATAAGCACTCCTTTTTCCCTCTCCCTTTTAGCAAAATCAATGAACTTAAGCAAAATTGCTCTAAGTTCCTCCATGTCAATACTAGGAAGGCTGCCATGCTGTATCTCCATAACTTCTAACTTCTCCATGAAGGTGTCCAATGCACTATCCCAATCTGAAGTGTGCCATTGTAGATCATGAATAGGAACCATAAGTGAAAGGAACCCATTCAAGAGAGTATCTCTGAAATAAACTGACTCCAATCTCGCCTTCAGCCCATCTAAATCCAACTTACAAGAGGCATCAATATCAAGACCATGCAAATCCTTGATTGCAATAAGGACCTTAGAACATATCCTCAAGATAGGATCCTCAATATCATCACACTGTGTGTGTGCATGCTCATATGTAGTCCTACTAGTGACTAACGAGAGATACCAATGACCAAAGTCATAAGCACTCTCCCTCTATTAATAACTCTTTCCCGTGTCAGGATCAATATAGGGATAGTCCTCAATGCCTTGAGACGAGGAACGATCTTATGTCTGATGGGCTCAAATTCTTTCCACATCTACTCAATTCCTGAAACTCTTGATCCTTAGTTGTTGGCCCAATATTGAATGAGGATATATGATAATTATTGGGAGTAATCTTATCTTCATTTCTATCTTCAATGGGAGCAAAAAAATGCACAGTGCGAGATCTTGTCTCATCCCTGGTAATCTTATAAATTTTCTTTGCTTGCTGTTAGGATTAACAAGATGGAAATAACAATTACATGCAAAAAATAACCAATATCAGAAAATAATAAACCATATAGAAAGAGAACACAAGAAACAAAGATTTAACATGGTTCACCCAATCCTTGGGCTATGTCCACCAACAACGAGTCCAATATTATTATTATCCAGTGATTACAGTCTGATTACAATCTGCAATCCCTCACAGCTCAATACCGCCGCAAGAAGCTAGTACTAAAACATATTGTGAAATCCCTAACCCTAAGCCATTTTATACAAGCTTATTTTGCCGCTTTAGGGTTAGAATCGGTTACAAGTCGGCCCAAAAATAGCCGAAAAATAGACCCCCCCAAATTTTTCTCAGGGGCTTTGCCCTTGAACCCCCAGATAGTTGTGGGCTATCACCTCCAACTGTATGGGGGCTGCCGCCCCCAAACCCCCGCCCGGGGCCCGGTCGAGCCCCAAACCTCAGTGAGGACGGGGGGAAAAGTGTACAATACTTCCCTGATCAATCACCACAAGATAGCACTTGCTTAGGTTCTCTTACTCTTCGAATTGTGTTGAAAAATGTATTGATATCATCTATATGGAGAAACTCCTCTACTCCTCCTTTTCTTCATGCTATCCCTTAGCCATTCAAAAACTCCCTTAGCCATTCAGGAACCTCAGACAAATCCATACCATCAATCATCTGTTCCTCTTCATCACATCCCTTCAATGCTGAAATGACCTCATCTTCCATCTCTTGAGTGCTAGGATTAGGCTATCTCATGTCATCACCCAAATTGACTACCTAAGGGCTACCAACTGTACCCGTAGGTGAGGATGGCAATATCTTTGTAGCTTGCTGTATTGAATGCATGGATAAAGCTGCCTCCTGATTATCTTGAGGTAAAATCTCTGTATCTCCACCTTATAGTGAATCATTATCCATATTCTATGTCTCTATCTCCCTTGTTGACGAAGAACTAAGAATAATAGTAGGTGTGGCAGACCTATGGCTTTTGCTTCCAGATTCTCTACTGATGGTCCTATCACTTGATGTTTGGGATGTCCCTGTCACATTACCCTTTTCCTTTGAAGTTTATCATGCATTTTGAATGCACAATCCTAAAGTGCTAGTAGTTCATTCATTGCCTCTGGAAGAAGAATCCTCATTCTGCATCTTAGCATGGGTGAAGGCAATATCTTGCTTCATCAATCTCTTCACTTGCTTATCAAGCCATGCCCTCAATCTATCGATCACTCCCTTCATTAGGATCCCTAGATTTGAAAGCTCATCCTTTTGTGACCAATTAGGTGGCTCAATTGACTTACCCTTCTCATACTCATAATTGGGATGGATTATGTACCCATCATCTTTGACCTGGTCAAGAATGGGGAAGACACCACATTGTCTCAGGAGTCCACTGTCATCCTAGACTACATCTTTCTCCTCATAGCCTCTTCATCCATAAAATTAGACCAATAATCTTCTATATCTACTCTGTGTTTGTATTTCATGCCTTTGTAGGTGTGGATCTTTTGGAATGGATCAAAATCCTTCCTTGCCTTGTATGTTCCCAACTGGTAGAACTGTATTTTTGCATTGGCTGTCCCCGTTGCCTGCAATGAAGGGCAAAACTCAAGCATTTTCTCCAAGGTGATGGAGGAAGGCATTCCTTGTTTGTGCTTTTCCTTTTGCATAAGATCAAACTTTGAAAGCTGTCTAACCACCTCCAACAAAACCATCTTGTCTGTAAGGTACTTGGGAAGTTTATATGATTTTGAGAAAAATCCCTGGATCGTGATATAAGTGAAGGTAGGGAATTGGATATACCAATTTCCATACCGCTCGATCATTGCAATGACATCCTTGGATAGCCTCTTGTGTGTTTCTCCTTGAAGTGTGCGAGTGATGTTCATAGTGAAGATGTCATTGATCCTCTTGTAACTTGCCCTCTCATGCAGTTGCAATTCTAGATGACATTCATACACCTTAAATTGATCCTTGCCATTCCCAATCATGCCCTTGCATATGAGGCCTAGGTACTTTATATTGCTCGCCAATAGGTAGATTACATAGGAACTCATATATAATTGCTTCGTTTTCCTCAAGTTCCTTAACTGTGCATCTATGTTGTCACTTATTATTTTTGTTCAATCTATCATCAACTCTCCTATGGCTATCTCTTCCATGAAGTAGAACATCTAGGTGTCAAAGAAGGCTCCTTGAGGTGTTCCCATAACTCTCTTCAACACGAAGATCACGTCACTGTATTATCTTTGAAGTCCTCGCTCACTAGCTTCTTTGGCAATTTGGAGTGATGTTTCCTTGGCCCCTTGATCCAATTTTTGTTAATAATGTCCATACAAGCATCTGGCCTCCCATCATATAATGCCTTAGTCTCTTCCTTTGTCCTGATCTGCATCCTGGAGTAGTAAAGAATCCCAAATGTCTCTCTCACTGCTTCCTAACTCAGAAATGCAAACACCTTTCTTCTGGCTCTGATTGTTCTAGCGTCTGGATCATAGTTCTTTGCACTCTCGACCCTAAGCTCGCTGCACTGAACGGCTGAAGGGAATCCTGCTGCTTGGTAAAGTCCATTCTTCATTGTGTTTGCTGCTATCCTTGAAGGTAGATGGTCCCTATATTCGTACATCCTCCTCTTCAGTTATTTGATATCAAGGTGTTTCATATTAGTATCTGCAACTTTTCCCCATCTGGACGCCGTCAAAGGCTCCGGATAGAAGCCCTTGGATAACCTCTTAATTAATGCTGTCCTCACTGTGAACCCCTTAGCTCTGCCATTTCCTGTTTGAAACTCCAAGCTAGTAAGGATTACAGGCTTAAGAAAATATTAAATTTCAGATTTGAAAGTCCCTTGAATTTATCCATGGATTAGATGATGAATTCCATACTTTGCCTTAACGAATTAATCCAAAGAAAGAAATAGACAATATGCAAATAAGAATCCCAAGGCACAAAGGATTATCAATACTTAGCCAAAAATATTGAAATCTGATTTTCGAACAAGTCTGAAGACAAAGGAACAAGTGTGAAGACATGCAAGTCTGAGAATGACTTATTATAGATCAAATAACTCATAAGTTCTTTATCCAAGGACTGAATTGAAAACTTAATCACGCATTAGAACCATAATATACCACTAAAAAGATAAAATCAGTCCCCAACTAGATTTTGATTTTCTGAAGACAATTCATGGATACGTCTGAAAACTAACTTGAGGTAGGTCCAAACATCAATTCCAACAGAATCCAATCAAAACATATGAGTCCTAATAGGAGCATGAACGAATTTCACTTAGAGCAAACCCTGTTGTCATGATAAGAAAAGTTCTGATCCTCAGAAGACAAGTCTGCAACATACCTTCCTCGTGGCGATTTGTCTTAAATTTTAGTGTTCCTTGCACAAGAACAGGCCCTTCACACTCGGCAATGGTCCTTAGGATGGTCTCTTAAGTTGGCAAATTATGGGGATTTTTTACAAAATCGCCCCTGTTTTGGAGTCTTCAGACCTTATGCTGAAACAGCATAACCTAAAGTAAAATTTTCAGGAACTATAGGCAACTTGGTAATCCCAGAAAATCTGTACTTGTTGAAGCGATAACAACCAAGTATTAAATTGATCACCCATGGTATTATATCTCAATCCAAACAATATAGATCTATTGCTTTCATGGAAGCTAAGTTAATTAATACCTGGAAAATTAGGGTGATGATGATGTCTTTGGAATCATGTTCAGGTGCTTAGTATTGTATATAGGCTTCTAAAATATTGGTTCTAGAAGAGTTGTTTCTTTGTTTTGCCTCTAGCATTTGGTTGTAGTTGTAGCTTTGCTCTGTGGCTTTCTTTGTGTGTGGAATGTTGTCTTAATAATGGACGGAGATCAGAGCAACAATGAGTTTTACATAATCAAGACTGCAGATGCAAATGCTTTTAATTTACTTTAATGATTTGTTTTTTTCTCATTTTTCTTAATTTTAGAATCAAGGTTTGGCAATTGATATTTGTTTGGAACTTTTTGGTTTCTGTTAAAAGTAGGGTTTTAGCAGGGTCTGTCTTGGAGTTATTTTTCTACTCGAGAAATTTCATATATTTTTTGAGGTCCAGTTATTCACAATGGAAGACTCGTCTAAAAGAATTTGGAAATCGAACTATTTGTTTAAAAGATGGAAAAGTTTGAGGCTTTTTGGAGTACTGGCAGTCATAGCAATTAGTTTAGAATCACACCTAGGAAAATTAGCTACCCTGTATTCTCTGGGGAGATTAAGACAAAAGAACAATGTGGACTGGAGTTATTATCCAGAGGATAAAGGACATCGAGCTCTGTACAATTCATATTATGAAGAGTCCAAATATGCCAATAATATTCTGGAAGAAGATGAAAAATTAATAATTTGTAGAATTGGGTTTTAGCAAGTGATCTGTAAAGTTGTGAAAACTGTATGCTGCAAATTTGCAAGATATTCCATGTTGCTAGTGTAATGAATGGGTTACTGAAATTCAATGTATGTACCAAGCTGACTTTAGATTGTAGATACAAACAGTTAGCTGCCTCTGACATCTAATATGCTGAAACAGACTGTGAATGTGCAAACATCTGTTAAATGGCCATACGATTTACAATTATAGCCTTTACTTGAAATACAGATAATTAAGATTGCTATTACATTGAAGAGATCTTTCATTTCATGACAGCTATCACAGCTTGAAACAAATGAGTTAAAACACATTACACAAACAAGACAACTCACATCTTAAGAATTTACAAGGGAGAAACACATATTGGGAAAACTGCAGCATACTAATGTCTTTTCTCTAGGACTTGGCATTGAGTACAATACAATCTCGAAGTGGCTGTGGCCATAGATGAATGAGATAGATGTGCAACTCTCTTTGTGGAATTGAACCCGTTTCACTTGCCATGGATTGCAGCTCTTCCCTTGGTTAACATTCCCGTTGAGTATTCTCTTTTATCCCTCAACAGCCATGCCTTTATGGTTAGGCATTTTGAGAATTTAGCATACACCTCTTGCTTTTCAATTTCTGTAGTTGCAGTATCCTTCTTGGAATGTGGTGAGGGTGATTGTAGTTTAATTATTTTTGTACCTTGTGTTCTATTCTTTCCTTTTATTGCCCTTGGAGATCCTAAATTGAGCAGCAGCAGTGGTGTTGGAGTTCAAATGTAAATAGAATCTGAAGAGGAATTTAAAATGTTGTGATGAATCTGTTTAAACAACAGTCAAGATGGGAAAATCAGTACTAAGGTTGTTAGCATGGTGGCAGATTCAGTGATAAGAATTTGATGGAAAACTTGCACTGCAGAAAATCTCGTCATTGGTGTTTTGGTTGTTGGCAGAGTTTCTACACGATGAGCATGACTACAGAGACACATAAATTTAAATGCTTGCATTGTCTCCTAGGCCATGTCAACTTTCTTAATGTTCTGTAGTATCTAGGCAGGTGAAAATTGAGAAGACAAACAAAATTGAGCTGGTAAATTTTTCTTTTTGGGTGTGTTATATGGTTTGTGTGATGCTAATGTGTTAGCATGGTTCCTTTGTAACCACTATTTTTATTTGGCAGAGCTATGATATCTGAATCTCATGCAATTTTCTGAATCTTTGGGAATGGATTACCATCAATAGAATACAAATTTCATCAACCAAAAAAAGGTTTTGGCTAAGAAAAATGGACATGGTACCCCAATAGTGTTGTGAATTTGGTGCTCTATGGAGTGATAATTGCACTCATAGCCATATTACTGACCTGAAATCTATTTTAGTATATTGCACTCTTATTTGATGGCTATTTCCAAGCTTGATATGGCCCGTGCCAAGTACCTTAGAAGTTCCAAGTTCGAGCAAGCTGCATGCTTTAAAGACATCCTTCTTATCATAGTAGCAAAAGTAGGGAAAAACTCGCTGACTGCAGCTACCAGTTTTCCTGTCCTGATTTTTAGTCGAACCCACAAAAAAACTCTCCCTTTTCCTCCTAATTCAAGAGTCAAATGCAATTCCCTATTAGAAAGTGAAATTGCCATCAATTGAATTAGATTTGTAGGTTTACGTTTACACTTACAAATAATAGATGCTCAACATGATTGCCTTTACAAATATTTTTATCACTTTTGTATTGATATGCAACAGTTTTAGGGAAAAATTTATATTGACAAAAAATGTTATAATAATTTTAGCATTGGCATCGCATGATGCTTTGGTGTGTAGTTTATCTTCTTGTTTCATATATATCACCTGCCAAATTTGTTTGATCAACACTATCCGTTTGGTATTTAAAAAAAATAAAATCTTACCAGTTTATTAGATTTAGTCATTAGTCATATTTTCTTTAGAGCCAACTTTTGGTGATAATAAAATTATCAAAGCAGGAGTCACTGAACTATAATTTTCTGGCATGTGGAAAATAAAGAATGTTCTAGATGGCTTGAAAATTGTGGTGATTTTGAAATGAGGTTGATTAAAAAACACAACAGAAGACAACAGAATATTAGTGGTAAACCACATTAAGGATACATTGTAGGTAAGTTACGGAAAAAAAAGAAAATAGATATGTTAGGCAGAATAGAATAGATGTTATGGAATAAAAGTCAAAAGCCCTCAAAAGCCGTCAAGAAGAAATTTGTTGTCAGATAAAATACATTTTGAATAAAGAAATAAGTCTCGTAACAAAATTTGATCTTAAGCACAATATACTAAAAAGTGAAACTTGAGTTTTGTAGGTAGATCAACTATTTTGAAGGAGATTTGATTCAATCAATTTTAGGATTGCAACCAAAAAAGAGAGCATCGATTTATTAGGAAATCAAGATGATGTATTACAAGTTTAGAATTTTATAAACATCTGAATAAAATTCTTATCATGCTAATACAAGGGGGTGCAAACACCCTTATTAGCTTGGGCCCTTATGATTACTCTTCCCAAAACAACAATTTAATACAGGATAAAGAGAAATGATAAGGTTAACATTTGTGATAAGCTAACATGTTAATCTATTAGACAAATTAAGAGATATGTCATCATGTTCATGACTACAGCTACTACAACTACATATATTGAGTGTATGTAGGACACTTTATTGAGAGATGTGAATGTATAACCAATATGGAATAATAGGACATATAATCATATTTGCTAACTAGGAATTTGGTAACTACAGCTATAAATGGACTCCGAGGAATCGAACAAGGGGCATATCATCTATAGACCATTTAGTTAGGAGATAACAAGTTTTTCTTTAAGAATTGAACAACAAAACCTCGAGTCTTAATATAAATGTAGGGTCTCCTTTAAGGTCTATGGTTCTACCCAATTGAAAAAAGTTTGGAGGAGATAGTTTAGCCTTGGAAATGGAGAGAATGCCCTAAACAAGATATAGTGCTCAAAATTGCCTCGGTTTCTAAAAATGAAATATGGTAATATAATTCCACCAAACAAGGGAAGTACAAGTCATATGATACAAGTACAACCTACTTAAGAAATCTTATCTTATTGTAGGAGCTTATGATGCAATTAATTAATTAGTTGATAGGCTATTGTAAAGGCTATTGTAGGTTGGAGATCATCAAAATTGCAATATGTCTATGTTAGGAAAAGAAATGAGCACCAACTAAATACATTGAAAAAAAAAGGGAGGGGAAGCTTAATTTTCTTTCTAAATTATCTCTTTTTCAAATGAGAAACTTCTTATTTCATTAGCTAACTCAATTTGTATATGGAAGAATTTAAATTAACAAATTTCTAGTTTTAATTTTCTCCATCGTTTGAAGATTTATTCATCAAGCAATCAATTATACTCTATAAAATTCAGTATATATCTTTTTATTAGTGTAAATTGCATACACATATCTTCAAGGCAAAACACATTAATATACACATACCTTCAAGGCAAAACACATTATATCCTTTATTTAGGTTTGCAATAATTTTGGAAGACTAAGAGATTTGCTTAAGTTTTAATTTAGGGCTTTCAAAGTTATTTTGATTTTATTAGTTTTTTTTCTATTGTTTATCATGAATTATTTTTTGTTTATTTAATTTACTTAGGTTGTATCATTAGAATATGATTAAGGTTAGATAAGTTTAATTATTTTTTATTATATTGATTAAGGGTTAGTGTGACGAATGAATTTATATTTATTTTGTTTACTAGCTATGATTATGTGTGCTTTTATCCCTTCTAATATAGTAGCATTTGTAGGGTTGTAGTAGTAGGTTTTTTTTTTGGCTTTGATAGTCTTTCATATGGTTGTTGCTATGTTGTATGTAAGTTTACAATTTATTTTTGACTTGTAGTATTTAGAAAATAGTGGTGTTTGAACTAAGACAAAATTCAATAGTATAATGTAAAGTGGAGATGAGTAGATGTAAATGATATATCAAACTAAAATTAATTATAATTAATTTTTTATTCATTTATTAAAAGTGGATACTTTACAAATGATATCTTTTCTATTTAATGACTTTTTTTAAAAGATTAATATTAGTTTAATTAAATTTATTTAATAACATAAGGTTTAATGTTAAATTTATTTGAACAAGAATTGATAATTAATTAAAAAATTCTAATAGAATAAATTTTATTTTGTTTATTAAAGATAAGAAATTTAAATTATAAAAGTATTTTTTTAAAAAAAAAATCTACATAAATGATATATCAAAGTAAAATTAGTTATAAAATAGTTAATTATTAATTAATTAAAAGTGAACACTTTAAAAATGATACGAATTCATCTTATTAATGGATTTTTAAAAGGTTAATATACTAGCTAATATATACTTGATATTTAAAATACCTTGAGATGCATCAAGGTGCTGAATTTTTTCAACTTTATTTTTTTTTATTATTAAAGGTGAATGATGAAAAAATCCAACGTCTCAATGCATCTCAACGTATTTTAAATATAGAGTATATATTAGCTAGTAGTAGTCGAAGCACATGTAACACATTGAATAAATTCATATAATTAGGGTTAGCTTTTAGAGTTAGAGTTTATGTCATGGTTAGGGTTACCATTAGGGGTACAATTTATAGCATGGTTAGGGATATAATGAGTGTTTAGGTTAGACTTATCATTAGGGTTTATGGATATGTATATGATTACATTTAGGGTTAAGGTTTTGGGTATGGTTAAAAAAAGAATTATCATTAGGCTTAGGATTTTGGTTTGAAATACGATAAAGGTTAGGATTATCATTAAGGTTACACTTGGGATTAGGGTTAGAGTTTGGATTCTGATTGATTAGATTATGGTTTGGTTAGGGTTACGATTATAGTTATAGATAGGGTTTAGGGTTTACATTATTCTTATGAATTATGCTTAGGGTTAGGTTTAGATTTTGAAGTAGTGATATAGTTAGGTTTAGGGTTATCCTTGGTTTCAAAAAAATATTTTTGGTTAGGGTAAGTGTTTGGGTTATGGTTAGGTTTAGAGTTAGGATTATTTCTAAGGTTAGGGTTATGGTTTCAATTAGGATATGGTTAAGGTTTAAGTTATACAACATGGTTAGGCTTAGTGTTTAGAGTATGGTTAAGGAAAGGCTTAAACTTAAGGTTAGGGTTAGGATTTAAGTTAGAAGTATGATTAGGGTTAGTGTTAGAATTATGGTTACACTTAGGATTAGGGTTAGGGTTTGGATTAGGATTTTAAGTTAGGATTAGATAAGGATTAAGGTTAGTCTTAGGATTATGATTATAATAATAATTACGATTTAGAGATTAGGGTTAAGTCATTAGTTATTAATTATGATTATAGTTATAATTAGGATTTAGGGTTAGTCTTAGGATTATGATTATAGTTATAATTAAATTTATTTATTATTGTATTTGTCCATTATTTGATGTCAAATATTAATCTATAAAAATACTTATTTATATAATCTATTTTTTCATAAAGATTTATGAATTATTAAAAAGGTTTAAAATATTCAAAATTTTGAAACTATTTATAAGTAATTATAGTTATTGTAAAATCTAGGATCTATAAGAGATAAGATGAAACACAAAATGAGAGCAATAGTCAATCATCGATTAATGCATAGAAGAGTACAAATAGCTAAAGATGAGCAACCAAGTCCAACCACAAAAGAAGGAAGGAATTGCAGCAGTGGCAAAACCACCCAAGAGACTAGGATGATGTGTCAAAATGAAATCCACACATATCTAGTAAACTCCTAAATGTTGACAACCAACTAGACACCTCTCTTTGAACAAGTCAAATAGGCTTGGCCAAAAGCCCCTAAATCTACATATAGCCGCTTGGTTTAAAAAGACCGACGAAGTGTGCTCAATCGCCTCCACTATTTCCATACCCAAAGAGAGATATAAAGCCGACAAAGAGAAAAGAAATAGATGCCTTCTTCGCATCCTCAGTTGAAGAATTCAAGGGAGCTCGGGGAGCCTTGGGCGACAAAGGCCCCACAGAGATCGTGGAGGCAGGAACAACAGTCGACGGAGATGGAGAGGACAAGACACCATCCATAGCAGGAACCTCAGAGGAACAACCATCATTGCAATCATCTGTGTAGAAATAGGGGTAGACAAAGCCGCAAAAGATCCCTTCTTCACAACCCCAATCAACGATCCTACAGACAACACAACCAAGCCACCTGAAGGAACCATCGGGGAGGAAGAAGGCCTCATGGAGGCATCAAGAAAGGTTGGGCCAGCCCCCACAGAAGACTGCAACCCATGTAGGCAGGAGGATACCCCACAAACTGCCGCCACCGAAGAGCAAGCACAAATGACAACGAAGGAGCCCAGAGAGGCTGTCAATGAAGACCCATCGCCACTGGCAACCTCTAGTATAGTTGCAGGAGACCCAACGGGCGCAGGGAGAATTTCAGCATGACGAGTGGGAACCAAAACATTTGAAAATGCCTTGAGAGCGAGAGAATTGCAAACATGAGCCATCAGGAGTTTGCACCTTGCTTAAGAGCAACGTTTACTCTTAAAATTTGTTTTCTACATAATTATTTTAAATATATTTATTTTTTAATTATTAATAAACATTATCATTAAAATTTTTTTTTAAGGAAAAATGATTTTTTTAGATGAATATTGTTATTTTATAATTAAAGTATCCAATTCTTACATTTTTAATTGTACAATAATAATTAGAGATTAATTATTTAATCCTAAATTTACATTTAAATCTTTTCTTAATAAGAATTAATCTATACATAAAATTTTTATGTTTTAATTGTGACCACTTTAATATTAGCTAAATTTTTTTAAAAACGTATATTTACCCTCCTCAAATTATGAATCCTTTTATTTGGGTTGATCTAAAGTTCCTTTTAAAATTATTATTCTTAATTTAAATATAATAATATAGAGAACTAATAATATATTGGTATAGGAATTAATATATGTGTGATGATATTATTCACCTTCATGAAATTAAGATCAAGTAGCAACAAATTAAGCTAAATACAAAGGAAATTTACTCTAAAATGCAACTACAATCTATAACATCTCATGGATCTCTAGAAAGAAGTGGTAAGTGAACTCTGAGCTGCAAATCCTCATTAGTGACACCTCTAAAACGAGAATAATGCTGCTATGATGTTTCTAAATGCTTATTCTATGATGAATTCATGCTTAATCTAGCTCCATTGATAACAATGCAATGCTAAAATGCTAAAATGATAAACTCTAAATGCTCAAATGCTTCAATTGCTCTTAGAAATGATCTCAATTGACTATAGTAACAATGCTTTTCAATTGAAATTCTAAGATGGAAATGCTCTCCAAAATGCCTCATACTTATAGTAATTTCCCAAGGGTAGGGGGTAGAGTGAGTTGATCATGGTTATGCTTGGGTAATGTCAATTGGCTTTGCTTTGTCCATAAATGGGGGGACAAGGAGGGACAATCATTTAAATGGTTTCAAAAGGCTGGACCATTTCAACAAAAGTGAGTGATTTGTGTCCATTTTGTCTCCAATTTGCTTTGTTGAGGGAAATTATGATTTACTAATTAATTAAAGTAATTAAATTTAGCCATGAAGGGTAAGAGGTTCATTTTGATTTTTGCTTTCAACAACTATGTCATTAATTGAATTTAATCAATTTCGTAGTGTTTTTTCCCCTTTTCAAGCTTTATTTAATTATTTAATTGAATTTTCCTTTGATTTGAATTGCCTTTGTTCCATTTATTAATTTTTCGTGCTATTTTGATGATTTGATGCACCTTTTGATTGATTTAAGCCTTTGGCCATTTTTCCATGTCTACAAATGCCCCTCTTTGAGTCGATGTGCGAAGAACACCGATTCAAAGATTTTTTGTCCTGATTGCGATTCCCTATATGATTGATTGCTGCCTCTTGATACAATTTTTTTTTTTATGGTGCCCCACTGATTTCATGATGTATGATTGCGACTTCGATTTGATACCCTTATTGCCCTCTCAGAAATTAAAACATATTAATTTCGTGATTTGAAAATGATTGTTGACGTTTGATATAGCAAATATGTTTTAGTTTCTGACTATTGATGATATCCCACGATGTATGATTATGCCCTAGTTTGATTTGATATGCTAAGAGAAGTCAATGGCTAATTTCACCTCCAAAATTAGGTCAAAAATACCTTAAATAGGTTAAGAAAACTTCTTTTACCATTCATTTTTACTTTTTACCCTTGGTGATTTTGCTCTGATCCTCTAGCGATTTCGAGATGGTTGTGCCGATTCGGGAGCATAGATTCGAGAGATGCCGGAGATATGCGAGACTGCCTGATTACGCGCCTCTAGTAAGTCATTACGAACCTCGATTTTGCATTTATTGAGTATTTATTAAGCATTTATTGCAATTTTATGTTTCATCGTTGCGTTGCATTTGAGAAATCACGCCTAAGACATAATTGATTGTCGCCTAGGTTCTTTTACTGTCGCTTCCGTGGTTTTTATTCTCGCCTCTGTGTAATTTTCTCTTGCTTACGAAATAGTTGAGTCTTGCCTAGCATGATAAAAACTGTCGCCTTGCACTAGGGAAAAAATACTCATTTTCAAATAGGTTATTGCCTACACGAAACCTAACAATTTAGCTTTCGCCTAGTGCACAATTCTTTGTCGCATTGTCAAATTAACTGTCGCATAGAGAAAAATCTATCGCCTGGCAGAATAATAATGTCACTTAGGGCAATAAAAAGTCACGCCTAGCATAAAATGTCGTTTGACAGCATAAAAATCACGCTTGGTGTATTTTTTTGCAAAATTTCTATACTTTTTACACGTGTTGATCGTATCTGATGAAAATTTTGATAACCCCCTGATGAGAAAGTCAAATAATTAGTGTAGGTCTATGATTGTCAACAAAACAATGGTTTAGATATCAGGACAGTAGTACTTTAAAATATGATTTGTCAATCTAATTTGAATATTAACTGATAGGATAAATCAATCAGTGTGAAAACCGATATGATTTGATACTGTCACTTTGTTCTCAGGATACAGAGAAACAAATGATGGTACTTAGTGTGATTACTTGATACTTTTGATTGACTTGAGATAATTCCTTGATACAATGTACTGATATTATTCCTTTACCTTGCCAACAGGATCACTATCCTACTTTATACATCCGTTCAGTTGCATCATGGGTTATTGACTTAGGTCAGAGACTCATAGCAGCTGAGTTCCGAGTCATTGAGAGATGTGGTTTGATTTTCCTCCTTGATCTCCCACGGTTCCAGCTAAACCATGGATTATTGACTACAGTGGCGGAGCGATGGCACTCCAACCACAACACATTCCACTTGCTATACAGAGAGATGACGATCACGCTAGAGGACGTGTATCGATTATTGTGGATTCCTTGCAGGGGTGAGTTGGTCTACTATGATTCTGCATATGATTCCTCTGTCTACCGACGAGTATTCGGGGACAACACTATTGGAGATGGGGATACTATTACATGGCCTCAGTTTGCCTCTTTTCCCACATTACCAGCAGTTTTGGGTGCATTGATTGGCGGTCTACTTCTTCCCGACTGGCGAGGTCGTGATTTTTCAGTCGGTTGGGGCCGGATTATAGAGGATTTACTTGCTCATCCTTGACGGTTTGATTGGGGTTCCTGCGTCTTGGCATAGTTGTATCATGATTTACATGAGGTAGTCTATCGGGGTAGTGCATCATTGTCAGCGGGTGTTATTGTTTTGCAATTGTGGATATGGGAGCATCTTCCCATTACTAGGCCTATTTCTGATAGGGTTCGACCTCGGGGATATCCTTATGCTTTCTTATATACAGGCATGGTCATACAGCATCATATGGGTCATTTGGATTACTGGCAATGTCAGATTGATGATCTGGATCAGGTTATATGGCGTCCTTATCTCGGTTGTGATCATTGGAGAGAGGATGGTGATGAGTTACCATGTATGTTTTCCCCTCGCTGGATGATTGGGCGCACTCCTACCACTATTGAGCACTTCTGCTTCGGCAGAGTTTTGAGACAGTATGGGTGGATTCAGGATATGCCTCAGGGCAATGCATTATATGCTTGGGTACAGGCAGAGATCTCTCTATGGGGTCCATGTATTGATTACCAGTTTGCATTAGGTCAGATTGCGGGTATGACTATTTGCAGATGGGAGATACTTCCTGGTATGGATGATGCCGGGATGTCACAGGTTTCCTCGATTTATTGATCCAGCTGAGCCTATTCTTGGACGTCGTGATGGTGAGAGGGGTGGTAGACATCGGAGAGGTCGAGGACATAGACATCCTCAGGTTGCTGCAGGGGGAGGTCAGGTGAGACGAGATTAGGGTCATGATAGACAGGATAGAGCACAGGATGATACAACTGTTAGATGGCCTAGAGCAGATAGGCAGGATAGAGTGCATAGACATCAGAGAGCTTAGAGACATGCACAGATTGATGCAGCTAGGCAGATTCCTGGGAGATTAGATCCCTTGGTATAGTTACAGAGAGTGGCCTTAGTGCAGCATGATGACATGATGTGGCTCATCAGGATTAGGCACAGCAGGATGATGCACAACAAGATGATGGGGCTCCACAGATGCCTCCGCTAGCTCCATAGCCACAGGGTGCATAGGGTGATCGCATGGATGGATTAGAGCGAGGTTTACAATCTATGAGGATAAAGATATCCACTGTTGTGGGTCGATTGGACCAGGTTGCCTCTTTATTACAACAACTTGTATCAGTCATGGTTGTTCAGAGGCAGGATGGAGTGGGTACATCACAGGCTCCTCCCCCACAGGATAGTAGAGGGCTAGATGGATCTGGTGCTACAGGCTCTTGATTGATATGATGACAGATTTAATCAGTGTTGCTGGTCCACCTTTTATGTTATTATCATTTATCGGAACATTTGATAGATCACTTTGATGATACCTTGACATATTTGATGTATTGGATCCTCCTTTTGATGATGATATATGATGATATACTTCTTGATTCTCTTCGATGAGTCGATTATAAGATTATCTTTTATGCAACTATATGATGTTTTATTTATGCAGTTACTTGGATTCATGCTATGAATGCAGTATCTTACTTTATGATATATATATATAGATGTATGCAAAGATGTATGAATTTGGTGATGCTCTTCTGTTGTTCATGTATGGATGTAAAATATTTAATGGAAATGCACATGTATGTTCCTATGTTTTTTTTCATTTTTCAATGTATGCCAGTCTATCCTTAACTATATGAGTGCACATGATGTATGGATGATTTTTCATTGTAATATGTGGATAATGAATAATGCTCAATGCGTGTATGCAAAAGATTAACTCATTTTCTTTATAGTGTTTTATCAAGAATAAACATTGTTATTGAACCCCTTTTGCGTAAATGTTTTAACTACCCAAGATTATTGATGTACCCCCTCATTCCCTTGGAAAAGTAACCATAAACACATGCATTTGATCAAACAGGACAATGCAATTAATCTAACAAGATAATGCAATTAATCTAATATGCCTTGCAATGCAACCTAAGTGTCACTAGCTTTTAGCAAATAAATGCCTTGAGGATAAATTTTCATCATTGAGCATTTTGGGACCGGAAAGTCGATACAATCACCACTGCCCACTGACATGATGATATGAATACCATTTTTTTATCTCATTTTGGTAACCTCATTGTTGGACCAAGTACAACCCTCACTAGTTGGATGACCAAACTATGGGAGTCTGAATACTAGTGTCAACAGATTCAATGTTGCAAGTGGATTTTTGGTATTAAGATATAGAAGATCTAAATAGCCAAGGGATCCGTTTGCGTAAACAAAAAAAGGTCAACCCATTCGCTTATGAGATAGTACTCGATGGTTCTTTGATGACCATGTTGTTAGACAAATTCTCATAAGGTGACGAATCTTACTCCAAACAGTCACTCAAAGGCAATAAAATATCATATCTTTATCATGGCTAATCTAGTCGAACATCATTGAATAACTCCAAAGATATGATAAAAAGTCAAGTTCATCAAGATTTTAACAAAACTTCAAGTGTTTTACCATGTTACATTATTTGGCAAAGAAAGATAACTTTTGAATGTTTTTCCATGTTTCCTCCTTTTCAAAAAAAAGATTTCCAAGTATCCTGATCTTTAAGATGTGTTTGTCAATTTTAATCCTGAATAATAAAGTCAATGAAGGTTCCCGGATTATGTTGTAGAATCAAATACTTAGGCTCAAGAAAATTTTCCATCTCTTCTGAAATTCTGATAAAATCTCTCTCTGTCATGATTGATTGTAGCACTTATTGAATCCATTGGATGTCAAATTTACCATCTTCTTTTGCCCCCAAGTGATAAATGTGACCGGTTGACAAACTTAGGGCTGATAGATAATGCAACAATGTGACTGACCGTCTTTATTATGACTAAGTACAAATGACAGATGCAATGGTAGTTGTACAAATGGGATGTTGAAAATGCAATATGTACAAATGCAACCTAGGAAAGACCAACTTAAGGGAACCAAAAGCGCTTGTTTACCAAGTTTCCACCTTTAGGATGGATCAAGCTTCTTTTTTTTTTTTTTTGCAAGCTTTTTCTCTCTTTTTTTTTTGGCTACCAAGGTGCCTATTTACTAGGTCTTCACCAGGGCACTTTCTTCTTTTTCAATTTTTTTGTATTTTTCTTTTTTTTTTTTCCTTTTTTTTTCTTTTCATATCATCAAGGCGCCTATTTACTAGGTTTTCACCAAGACAACATCATTTTGAATGTTTTTCCTTTCTTCATGCTCAATTTTCTCAATGTTGTTATCCTTTTGTGCTTTTCAAATATTTTTGGTATTTTCAAGATCTCTTTTGAACTATGTACAATAAAATAGGATACTCTCTCATCTGGTACTCTTTATACTCTTTCATCTACCTCATGTATAGAACCTTTTAAGATGAATACTATTACTAGGTTCTTGAAGTTCCTCTCCATCACAATTTGATAATTTATAGGTTCCCGTGCCAAATGAAGATATTATGATAAATGGGCCAAGCCAATTAGCCTCTCATTTTCCTTTCTTTTCCCTCTCAACCTGATTCTTTGGATTCTCTCTCAACACCAAGTCTCCTACCTGAAAAACTCTCGGTTTGATATGTTTATTATAGTTCCTTGAGATTCTATTTTGGTACACTTTCAGGTGCTCATAAGCTTGTGTTTGATGTTCTTCAAGTAACTCCAATTGTTGAAGTCTAGCAACTCTATAGTCTTCATTTGTGATCAATCCTTGTAACGACACTCATAAAGATGGGATTTCAACCTCTAATGGTAGAACTGCTTCAGTCCCATAGACTAGTGAGAATGACGTGGCTCCGGTGGGTGTTCTTATGCTGGTTCTATAGGCCCATAATGCTGGATTAATTTGCATATGCCAATCCATTCCTGATTTGTTGACCGACCTTTTCAAGATCTTCAATATATTCTTATTCATGGCTTCAGCTTGCCCATTTCCTTGAGGGTAATAAATTGATGATGAATGGTGAGTGATATGAAATGTAGCACATAGTTCATCAACATCCTTATTCTTGAACTGTTTTCCATTATCTGTTATTATGGCATGAGGAATACCATATCGGCAAATGATATGATTCAAGATAAACATGGAAATTTGCTTTCCTATTCCTGTTATCAATGGAACCGCTTCAACCCACTTGGTGAAATATTTTGTTGCGGTTATGATATGTTTGTGCCCATTTGAAGAAGGTGGATTTATGATGCCAATTAAATCAAACCCCCATTAATAGAAAGGCCATGGTGTGACAAATGGATGTAATGCTTGTGCCAGTGCATGTATCATGTTGCCATGATATTGGCATTTTCTGCATATCTTCAAAAAGTGGCAAGCATCCTTTTCCAGTGTCTTCCAAAAATACCCTAAGCGAAGGATTTTCTTAGCTAGATTTAACCCGCTTGAGTGTGACCTGCAAATGCCTTCGTGAACCTCTCGTAAAGCTAACTTAGATTCTTCTTCCTCTAAACACCTAAGTAACGTCCCGTCTAGACCCTTACGATACAATGTTTCAGAAAGGATTAAGTAACGGGAGGCTTGGCATATGAAATTGCATTTTTGAGCACAGGTTTGGTCTAAGGGTAGCACTTGGTCTTTAAGGTATGTATATATAGGTCCGTAACAAGGGGAGTCATGTCCATGTAAGAGGGCAACAATTTGGGTTTCAGGAAGGTCAAATGCTGGTTTCACCAACTCTTCCACCAAGAACTCATACTTCTCATTTTGATCTGGTTTTTGTAACAAAAAATCCAAGGTAGCCATGGCGTCAGCTGCTCTGTTTTTCTCTCTAGGAATTTGTTCAAAGGTGATCAATGCAAAGTATTTCTTCCATCCATCAATCATAGTCTTATAAGGCATCAAATTTTCATCCTCAGTGTTATATTCATTGTTGACTTGATTAATGATGAGTTGAGAATCTCCATAAATTTGTAGCTCTTTTATATTCCACTCTAAGGCCATTTTGATGCCTATGACTAGTGCTTCATATTCCGCTATATTATTTGTACACGGAAACATAAGCTTGTATGATCTGGGAATGGTGTAACCTTGAGGAGTTACCAATAATATGCCGGCCTCGGAACCTCCTTGAGTATAGGATCCATCAAAGTATAACTTCCACGTTTTTGCCTCTATGTTGATAATGGCAGAATCCAAAAATTCCACTTGAATAGTTTGTGTAGAAGTCATGGGATTTTCAGCTAAATGATTTGCTATCACTTGTCCTTTGATTTCCTTTCTATCGACATATTCAATGTCAAATTCACTCAATATCATCACCCATTTAGCTATTCTACCTGTTAAGGCTGTTTTACTTAATAGATACTTGAGAGGGTCTATCTTGGCAATCAACTTGACCTTATGCATCAACATATAATGTCTCAACTTTTGAGATGCAAACACCACTGCCAGACAAGCTCTTTCCATAAATGTGTAATTAAGCTCATATTTTATCAATGTTCTACTCAAATAGTAGATAGCTCTTTCCTTTCCTTGTTCATCCTCTTGCGCCAAAAGTACCCCTAAGGATCTTTCCGTAGCAGATATGTAGAGAAGTAATGCTTTTCCCTTGATTGGTGACATGAGAATGGGCGGATTTATCAAATAAGTCTTCAGCAATGTAAAAGCTTGATCACATTCGGCATCCCATATAAATATAGTATCTTTATGTAGCAACCTGGTGAAAGAATGACATTTTTCAGCCAATTGAGAGATAAACCTTCTTATGGATTGGATTTTGCCTTGCAAGGATCTCATTTGGCTGATATTCTTAGGTATCTCCATGTCCATTATAGCTTGTACTTTCTTGGGATCCACTTCAATCCCTTTGGCGAAAACTATATAACCTAGTAACTTGCCAGATTGGACTCCGAAGGCACATTTCTTTGGGTTTAATCTGACCTTGAATTGCTCCAACCTAACAAATATCTTTTTCAAAATGTGGAGGTGTTCTTCTCTTTTGTGGGATTTTGCCAATATATCATCCACATAGTCTTCTAAAAATGTGTGCATCATGTCATGGAAGATAGTTGTCATGGCCCTTTGATATGTGGATCCGACATTTTTAAGACTGAAGGGCATGACATTCCAACAAAAAGTGCCTCAAGGGCAAGTAAATGCTGTCTTTTCTTGGTCTTTGGGTGTAATTTTGATATGATTATACCCGCTAAAACCATCCATTAATGAGTACATTGATTGTCCTGCCGTCAAATCCACTATGGCATCTATGCTCGGAAGTGGGAAATCATCTTTGGGGCAAGCAAGATTTAGATCTCTAAAATCCGTACACACACGAATGGATTTATCATGCTTTGTGACTGGTACAATGTTGGAGATCCATTCGGCATATGCTATTGCTCTTATGAACCCTACTTTCAACAATTTTTCCAATTCTGCCTTGACCAAAAGAGCTATGTGGGGGTGCATTTTTCTCAACTTTTTCTTAATGGGCTTAACCCCTGGTCAAACATTTAGATGATGCATTATAAAGTCAAGATCTAATCTGGGCATGTCAGCATATGACCATGCAAAGTTTACTTGTTGTTCTTGGAAGAATTTTATGAAGTGTTCTCTTTCTAGAGGTGTAAGTGATGCTGCCAAGTGTATGAACTTTGGATCTAATTCTGTCCCAATGTTGACCTTTTCCGTTGGCTCTATGAGTATAGATGACCTTTCCTCTTCATGTTCGGGAAAAGTGTCCAATCTCTCTTCCTTTGATGCCACAATTGGGTTTTCACCAAAAGAAACATCTTTTATTTTTATTTTTTTTTGTTCTAATGGTGCCACAGTTGGGTTTTCACCAATAGAACTTTTCATTTTTAAAATTTTTTTTTCATTTTTTTCTTTTGACTAAGAGATTGAACCCTTGCTACTGTCATTATGTCCGTATTAAATTTGTTGGTGAAAGAGGGTTCAACCGCGTTAAGGTAGTGATTCATGGCTTGGTCATTGGGAAAGTAAAGTAGGTCATTTGGTTCGGTTTGGTCCCAATCAATGAGGTCTGGATTTATCAAAAGTAAGGGTTCATTGGGAAAATGTCATCAATAGGTGTTATGGACATGACTTCATTTGAGGGTTCGTACATTGTATCATTTAGATCTATGATGTGCACTTCCTCAAGATGATCCATGGAAGAAGGGTCAGAGTCCCCTTCACTCGAGTCCTCGTCAACCTCTACAGGAAACAACATGGGAAAAGCCAGAAGTAGGTTAAAACTAACATTTGAATCTCCCTCCTCTGAAGGTATCCAAAATGTTTCTATCCATGCTCCATTGGTAGGTACTTGCTCAATATTAGGCCTTTGAATAGGAGGTTCTTCACTAATTTGAGCTTCTTGCCTTAGAATTTTTGCATAAGTATGTATAGCAATCACTTCCTTGTCATGACATGATTCATTTGATAAGGTATCCCATTCATAATCCCGAGAATCATCACTATCTCCTTCGGATTCTAAGGCATTTATGTGAGGATAAAAATCATGCATTGGGCTTGGACTTTCTCCTTTGAATTGAAAACCTACTCCAAATTTTTCATGACTTGCCCTCCAAATAGGTTCAATAGGTTCTAATAATTCCCTATTTCTTTGGCCTAAGGGTCCTCTTCCCTTGTATCCCATCTTCTGCATTATATCAAAGCCTTTTCCATATTGCTCGGTTTGTATCTTTACATGCTGAATTCTTTCCATGGAAGTGTTGGAGGTATCTTCCTCATCATGGTAAAGCCATTGAAGGACACCATCTTCTTCCTTATCCCATGCTGCTTTGTTATCTTCCCTTACAAAATAGGAATTATACTTATGTGGAAGATGTTCTTTTGATGGTTTACCATGTGATTTTGGAGATGTGGGCATGTCAAATAGAGAAACAGAATATTCCCCTATCCCTTTTGAACTAATCTTGCATTGTTTTTCAAAGTTGTTCATCATTTCACTCGTGTTGGTAATGATCTTCCTTAGCTTTTTCCTTTTCTTCTTTGGTAGGTTTATAGATTACTGTTTCCAATTTAGGTGCTAGATATGAACTTTCCATTGCATTTGGGCCCTTGCAGCTCGCTTTTTCCTTTCCCTTAGTTGATGTCACTGAGCTAGCTTGAGGAGGGTGTGGAATAACATTTATTGTTAGTTCTTTCATTTTAACATCTTCAATTGTGGTTTCTTGAATAATTCCTTCCCGGTTATGTGGAATGTATAACTCATGAGGAGGTTTGAGTGCATTGCAATATTGGAATGGGTTAGAGTCTCCTCCAAATGTGATTTCTTCACCCATGTACGGAAATTTTATGCATTGGTGGTACGTGGATGGGAATGCTTGCATCTCGTGAATCCATGGTCTACCCAACAAAATATTATAAGTTAATTTCATATCCAGCACTTGGCAATTGGTGTCCTTCTTGACAGGTCCCACTTGGATGGGAAATATAATCATGCCCTTAGAAGCTCTTTCAGCTTCATCATAAGCTTTAATGGTGATTTTCTTTGTAGGGTCAATGCAAGACTCAGATAGACCTAAGGATTTGACAAGACTTAATGTGCAAATGTTGAGACCAACCGCTCAATCAATGAGGGCTCTTTTGACTCTATGCCTTTCGATTAAGACCTCTATATGCAATGGTAGATTTTGAGGATGGGTTATAGACATGTCATCTTGATCGGAAAATGAAAGACAATGAGGTGCTACGAGATGACCTACCATATGTTGAAACTTTTCTGCCTCTAAGTTAGTAGGAACATGTGTCTCTACTAGAGCTTTTTCCAAAATCTCCTTATGGTTTGGTGACAACTTCAATAATTCTAAGATGGAGATTTGTGCTAGAGTACGTTGCAATTGATCAACCAAACTATAAGGCCTTGCTGTTGTAGAAGGCTGTTTGACCACAATGTTGGATTGCGGGATGTTAGTGCTTTGAGGAGCTATCCCTTTTAGGGTTATTCTAGAATTATGCCCACTTGTAATGACATTTGATTCTTTCTTTTGAGGTTGTTCATTGACTATTATAGCATTAACAATATGATCATAAGGTGGTGCAAAGTTGAGATTATTGGTGCTTTGCTTCTTGTTATTTGATGACTCTGCCTTATCATGTTTGTAAAAAGGTTGTTTGAATGCTGTATGATCTTCATTGTTGGGAGGTCCGTCAACGGTGATCGTGCCGTTATCAATTAAATCTTGCACTACATTCTTTAGTTGCAGACATTCATTTGTTGTGTGTCCTCAAATTCTGTGATACTCACAATGGCTATCAACACTCCACCGACTAGGCTTATTATTTGGCTCGTAAGGCTGAATTTTGGGTAGAGTAATGACATTATTAGCCATGAGAACCTTTAATGCCTTTTCAAAGGGTTCACCCAAGGGTGTGAAGTTATTTGGGGGGGTTGGCCTCAAATATTTATCAAATTTAGTATTCCTTGAATTATCTCCTTGATTTCCATTGTTGGTGTGGTTGTTGTTGGATGGTGCATTAGAGCTCTGATTGGTATTATTCACTTGATTAGGTGTCCTTGTAAGAGCAAAGGGGACCACCTTATTGTTATTCTTATAACGACTGTTACTATTGAACCAATGATTCTTCTGATTATTGCCATTGTTGCCATTGTTGCCACTGTTGGGGTTGTTCTTATTATCTTTGTACAGTTTGAGTTCTCCACTTTTGACCAACACTTCCTCCGTGGTTACTCCATTTTCAATTAGATCTTGGAAGGTCTTTGGACATTGCATTCATAAGTGATAGTTTAACTCATTACTCAAACTGTTTATGAAGATATCCATCTTCTCTTTTTTAGGCACACTTCTAGGATATCTTGCAAAAACTATCCTCCACCTTTGTAGAAAAGTGAGGAATGCCTCTCCATCTTTTTGTTTTGTGTTGCATAACATTATCATCGTGACATCATGTTTAATGTTATATGAGTAATGAGCCACAAATTTTGAAGCTAACTCTTTGAAGGTCTTGATGCCAGAGGGTAACTTAGAAAACCACTCCATAGCCATGCCTCCTAAGCTTCGCGAAAATAATCTCATTAAATATGTTGTATCATGCATGAACTCTAAGCTCAATGCACAAAACTCCCGTAAGTGATCTTGGGGATCTGTTATTCCTTCGTACTTGTCATATTTAGGAAACACAACATTGATTGGGAATGGCACCATAACCAAGCTTTTATCAAACAGGAATGGGCACAATGCTTCTATAGAGAAAGGCTTGGGAGTCCCGCTTTTCTTGATGTTGTCTAATTGCATTTGAAACACCTTGAATTTCTTGTTCATGATGTCTAAGGTACTTTCCTCAACTTCCGGTGCTTTAAGTTGGTTGACATCATAGTCACGGGGAAGCTTGAGACCTTTTTGTGCTAAGTCCATGAAATATTTTTCTCTATCGAGGTCCATTGCCTTTTCCATGAGCTTTCTGAAATAAGGACATTGGATAGCCTCACTAACTTTTTCATCCATGGCATCTTCTGCCATTGGTTTGGTGTTAGTTTGAGTATGAGTTTGGTTAACTCCTTGAGCATTTTGATCTACTCCTCCATTATTGGTATTGCCTTGGTTATTAATATTGCTCTGGTTATTTGTGTCATTGCCTCCACTATTGGCATTACCTTGGTTGGTGAGATCAATGCCACTATTATCCTTACCACCCAAACTACCCTGATACATCATGTTGTCTTCTTTTTCTTGTTCAGGTGACTTTTGTGGTACTCTAGGAGTAGTTTCATCTCCGGGATAAGGGAGCTCTTGTCTCAAATAGGTCCCGTCAGCTTGCAAGGTTTGCTTGATATAATATGATCTAGTGAGTGCAGGCATGAACCTTGGATACAAGTTAAGACTACTTGGATCTAATCCTTTGGAAAATTTTGACAGATATGTGAAATAGGATTTTTGACCAGACTGTAAGTTTGATCAGCGAAAAATTGAAGAAGGGTATTCAAATTGATATTCAAAAATTTTTGATTCTTCCCGAAAATAGTCTTTGTTTGACCTTTTTGTTTTCTATGTGTGACTAAAACAAGCGCAGGCGTGTCTGAAACCTGTATAAGCATATACTGGTTTGTTGATAGGTGGTACTCTGTAGATGAACAAGTGGCACTTTTCTTCCTATTAAGCAGGTTTCCAGTATTTAAAAGCATGTTTGAATCTTTGTTAGATGGGAATTTACTGTGTCTGCACATGTTTAAAATAGTCAAAGGCATGACTGAACACCTGATAGGCGTGTTTAAAATTGGTACAAGTGACACTTCTCTGACCAGGGTATAATATTTTGGATTTTTAAAAGTTTTGATCAGATATTTTTGAAAATTTCTTGTTTTGAAAATTAAAAACAAACGCAACACACACATAAATGTCTCTAAAAAATAATCTAATGTGTATATTCTTGAATGTTTTCACAAGTATAGCACAAGAATGAATTCCAAACAGCCTACCTAGAGTCAAATTGGTTCGTAAACATGGCTCTACAAGGTGGCCTTTCTAATTTAACTAGGATTTAATAAATATTCCATTCAAATGAATTAAAATCTCTCATCCCCCAAGTATGTTAAGGGGCTTCCCACACGCACTGAGGCACGATTTTGCACAATCTGTAAGGACTACTAGAGGAAGTTCGAGAAGATTAAAATCACTTTGTCATGCACCCCATTAAGGATGCATGCGTTTCATTTTATAGTGGGTCAGATTCTTGCGGCAAAAGCAAGTGTATCCCACTTTGGGCTGTCCCTCTCACTAGCCTCACTAAGGCAAATTTGGGAGGCGAGCCCACTAAATCTCTAGCATGTTCATTTTGTAAGTAAGGAAAATTTGGGATTTTAAGTAAAGTTTTTGGGAGTTTGTTTCACCAAGAAGGTGAAGAGCATATCCCTAACTTTCCTTTTGATTCCCAAACACTTCAAACACTTAGTTCTTTTTCAACCTCTTGACAAGGAGGTTCTTAGAATTGAAATGTGTGGTTCAATTTCCTCCCTATTAAAACTAGATTTGAATGACAATGCCACAAGTTAAGGGAATGCAAGCTTGTTTGAGTAGAATACCTTTCCTTGTAGCTAGCAAAAGGCTAGGGGCATTTTTGAGTTACTAATTTTCATTTTTCACTTACTCACCTTGGCAATTTGCTCCAGCTCCCTCCTCCAACAAGTTAGTCCAACACAACCAATTCACAGTGAGGGGAAACCAAACTTGCATGTAATCAATCAAAAGATTTTAATGAAAGAAACTTTAAGCTCAAGGTTCATAAATCCAATTTAGAGACACAAATTTCTGCTTATAAGCTTCAATCACAGCTAAATACTTCTCATATACCTTGACATCCTCATCTAGTGTGGATTCAAGGACAACCTTTGTATGCACTTGATTCTCCTTCTTTATTTTCTTTGCCAATGCTTTTCCCTCCTTGTTGAACCTGCTTTCTGGCTTTTTCACTCTTGGATGTCTGCTCATTTACTAGTTAACAACAAACACAAAGAGTCAAATTTTCAAATTTATCAAATTAAAAGTGAAAATAGCAAATTAAACGCAGGCGACATCGTCCAGCTAGTAGGCATGAATAAATCACTCACACGCTTGACTTTATTGATTAGCTGCAACACTTTTCAGTGCATAAGCGACATCAATAATTACACAGGCGGTAAATTTATCCTCTTAAGCATAAATAAAACTTTAAATTTGTGGCAAATACTCAAAGCAAAGCGACATTTAAAGCTTCCGAAGTGATAAAGATACTATCACAAGCGTAACTTTAAAGATCAAATGCAATACAAATTCATCTCCTAAGCGATAGAAAATTTAGCTTAAGTGTGATTTTAAATGTAAAATGCAATGCAAAGGGGAATTTGAAGTGACATAAAATAAGTGATACACGATACTTTCCTGTGTTTAGGCGTGATTTAAAGCCATAAAGGCTAAATGCTTTGCCGTTTCGAGCGTGAGTTTCCAGCTAACAGGCACGAGATCAGGATTTTGAAGCGACACTGTAATGCTTCCAGGCATGAATAGATCTCCCGTAGGCATGACTTTAGCAAATTCCTGCAGAAAACACACGGAAACAAGACAAAAATGTATGCAAAGATGATTTAAATCACCAATTTGTTAGTATTTGAGGCTCAAGGCCCCACGGTGGGCGCCATTTGTGTGATGATATTATTCATCTTCATGAAATTAAGATCAAGTAGCAACAAATTAAGCTAAATACAAAGGAAATTTACTCTAAAATGCAACTACAATCTATAACATCTCATGGATCTCTAGAAAGAAGTGGTAAGTGAGCTCTCAGCTACAAATCCTCACTAGCAACACCTCTAAAATGAGAATAATGCTGCTATGATGCTTCTAAATGCTTATTCTATGATGAATTCATGCTTAATCTAGCTCCATTGATAACAATGCAATGATAAAATGCTAAAATGATAAACTCTAAATGCTCAAATGCTTCAATTGCTCTTAGAAATGATCTCAATTGACTATAGTAACAATGCTTTTCAATTGAATTCTAAGATGGAAATGCTCTCCAAAATGCCTCATACTTATAGTAATTTCCCAAGGGTAGGGGGTAGAGTGAGTTGATCATGGTTATGCTTGGGTAAGGTCAATTAGCTTTGCTTTGTCCATAAATGGGGGGACAAGGAGGGGACAATCATTTAAATGGTTTCAAAAGGCTGGACCATTTCAACAAAAGTGAGTGATTTGTGTCCATTTTGTCTCCAATTTGCTTTGTTGAGGGAAATTATGATTTATTAATTAATTAAAGTAATTAAATTTAGCCATGAAGGGTAAGAGGTTCATTTTGATTTTTGCTTTCAACAACTGTGTCATTAATTGAATTTAATCAATTTCGTAGTTGTTTTTCCCTTTTTCAAGCTTTATTTAATCATTTAATTGAATTTTCCTTTGATTTGAATTGCCTTTGTTCCATTTATTGATTTTTCGTGCTATTTTGATGATTTGATGCACCTTTTGATTGATTTAAGCCTTTGGCCATTTTTCCATGTCTACAATATATAATATAAATATTAAAATATAAAGATTAAATAATATAGTAAAATAAATTTAATACAGTAATGTGTAGGCTTAAGTTTTGGTTTGTCAATAACAAATTTGAGTATAGTGAAGTAAATACAATAAAGGTTAGCCAAGGGTTATATTTTACTTAGTTACATTGTGTGTTATCCCTACAAATTATGTAGATCTATCAATAACAATAGTGAACTATTAGTAATGACATGATATTTAGATTGTTCTTTGATGCATTATACTTCAAGATAATAGAAAACCCAAGAACACTTGAAGGCGTTATCACCATTCCAAGTAGTTCATCGGAGAATAGTGCAGTTCACTTAGGAATGAATGATATGAGTGTATCAATAACCAACTCAACATTTGTGGACTAGTTAGGCATTTACTAGAATAATGTCGAGGCCTTCTCAAACAACATGTTTATACATTGTCACAAGATACTTTAGGATGTTAGGCAATTGATTCAATATGCATATAATGTACGCAATTCTAAAGTTGAAATGGTGGATGCAATTGTTCATAAATATCATGCAACATGTGGTGCGTTAGAGGTGTACTATGAATTTATATGTAAGTTAAAATATGCCAAGTACTACCAAGTGAACATTGGCCCCACTCTCAAAGATAAATACTTAACCATCTTGTGTGAGATATCCTAGATTAAAGGGGCCTGCTATTATGGGTTGTCAAAGAATATTACATGCACGTTCAACATTATATATTCTTTTGTTATCTTGCATGTATAGAACAAAATGATGAATGATGGTCCCTTTTTCTACTCACAATGAAGCTTTATTTAATTATTAATATTATATCAAATAATATATTTTTGTAATCCCTTGTACAAATTACTTAGTGTGATATTTGTGTACTTGTATTGTGAATATTTACTTATAAAGAAATTAGTTGATGCAATAGTGTATTTGAGTGTTCATGTGAAAATCCACACTTATACCATTTGATTCTATGGACAATAAGTTTCTTTAATTTTCTTGGTTAATTAAATAATTTGGCAAAAAGAAAATAATGGTAATCGTTAAAATGTTAAATGATAAATGCCAGCTAACTCTTTTCATCCAAAACAATAGTCATAAAAAAATAAAAGAAATGCCAACCAATATGTTTTTGGGGATGGACGTATACGATAATGAGTTACTATTTTTCTAGTGCTAAAATTATAGATAATTCTTTATAGTTTTGAAATTATATGAGGTTTTTTGTGGTTTGTTAGACAAATGTGCCATTGTTTTCTACGCTACATTGAAATACATGTTCCACTCTAAGTTCAACACAATATTTACGTGCTCTTAATTTTGACAAGTCTACTCATATGATTGTTTTGCAAAAAAAATATATACTTGGGCATCATTTGAATTCATACTACATATTTTTTTTTTGTCTATTCTTACATATTTAGTGCTTTATAGTTGTCATAACGACTAAACATCTACCATTGAAAAAAATGTTGTACCATCATTGGTCCTCACCCCCAATGGCTTGGATTGGATATCCTTTTTGCAAGATTACTCAATATGCATAAACCTTGGCTGCCTTGTTAATTTCAAATGCGAAAATTAATGCATGTCAAAGATTTCACTTTGGAACCAACCACCCAAATATTATGTCTTGCAAAATTTGGCCATGGCCCCAAGAAAAAGAATCGATATAGAATATATATATCAGATAAAGTCCATAAACATAAAGCATTGTTTCCTAAGAAATACAATTGGCGTATAGCTTCAAGAGAAATTATGGTTGGAACAATAATATGCCTGAGAGATTATAGGTGTCCTATATTAAGTAGCCCATGATGACTGAATTACTTCATCATTTTAAAATAAAAAAAATCACAATCTCTCTAGCTATTAAAATTTTATACTAAGAATTTCTATTTATACATCTATATACTTGGATTGTGATTGTAAATCTAGATATTGTGTGTGCAAGCTATAAAATAATATGCAATCAAGTCTTCCTTTTTTAGAACAAGGAGACCATACAAAACAAGTTACGTTGGAGTCATCTGATTTGCATGGAGGATCTAATCAAATAGAAACAATTAGAAGGTCTACACAATAAAAAGTACTTTTTGGGCGTAGTTCACTCCAAAACAAGAAAGAAGCACTGATAATAATCATGCATATAAAAACTTGAATCCCTTCCAAACAAGGTGGATTATCAAGGCTCATATAACTATGAAAAGAGAAATTCGTAAGTATAAAAACAATAGAGGAAGTGGTCAAATCTTCAGCTTTGACATTATAGACAAGGAAGGAACCGAAGCAATCATCACTTGTTTCAATGAAGTGGTCGACCTCCATTATCAAAATATACATGTCATATCTACATACACAATATCTGGCGGTATTTATAGACTAGTAATAGACTTTATAATAGAATAAATAGTGGCTTGGAGATCTCTTCGGTGGTTGAATCAAATCACTCACTGCTTTCCATAAACTGTTCTAGTAGTTGCCCTATCATACTTCAACCAATCATAACTTGCACAAATCATACTTTCAACAGTTACGATTATATAGTTATCATCTAAAGACATTCCCAAGTCTTCCTTAAGAATCACAACCACTGAAACCACTTGAAACACACTGTTCATCCTTCTCACAAACATGACAACACACTAAGAACACTAGGTCAATACTTAACATCAATGAAAACATAATAATTGATCATCATAGTACCAAATCTGTACCATAACATCACTTACCATCACTTCATCAGTTATGCAAACGCATACTAGATCAACACTTGACCCATAACAAAATATCAACAGATAAAGTATTGAGAGATAGGAAATCCGAACAATAAATAAAAGAGAATTGCAAACCATAGTCAAATATGAACATCACTAAATACACCAGTAGAACACATCTTCCAAAGCACCTTCTTTTTGGAGAAATAGCCTCTAGACTAATAGAACCTCAAAACCATATTTGTAATATATCAAAAATAGTGAGCAGTATACAAACCATCAAAGTAGTATATTTCCATCAATGATAACCATATAAAAATTGCAACAACATCAATACTTTGCAACACCAACAATTCTACAATATCAAGAACAACAACCATACTAATCACTACTACAACAACAAAAACATCAACAATTCTGCAACAATAGTTCACTGCAACAACAACATATTGATCACTGCAACAACAACAACAACAATTTTGTAACAAACTCCCCCTTTCAAAAATCTCTCCCTTTGTCATTGACGGAAGCATCCATCAATTAAAAATACAATCTCACCACATAGAACTTTCATTCTCATTCTCTCCCCCCTTTGACATAAAGGGAAAAGGTGGGAAAAAACACACATTGCTCCCACTCCCCATACATTAGTCCAAACCAATAATGTGTAGTAATCTCCCTAGAGTAATGTAGTGCCAAGATACTTAGTTTGAACTAGGAAGGGATAATCCCTCCAACTCTCCTAGAGATACTAGTACATTTGAGGCCAAATTTTGACGACCATTTGTCAGATTTGCAATGCCTATTTGTTGACATTTCGACATATTTGTCCGTTGCTATTTTTGCGTTGAAAATTGAGACGGAAGAGCTAATCGTCAGTTTTCTGACACCATATTTTGTCGAAAACTTGCACATGAATAGCAGATTTGTTATGAAATTTCTTACAGTCAACCTATCGGAACTCCGACAACCCATGTAGGTGTCCTGTCAGATATATTTATTGCAATAGCGACGAGTCGACAATAACTCCTCGACAGGAAGACCCATCAAAGATCACTAGTAAATTTTAGCTTGTTTTTTGACGAGGATTAGTCAAATTTTCAATACCAATTGGTCGACCAAATGACCAAAACTGTTGTCATAGTTTTTTCGTCGATTATATGACATGCAAAACCATCGTCAAAATTCTGACATCTGTAGTGGTTGAATTATCAACGGACCCTTCATCGAAATAATCGCTTCAACCTGGAAGAATTATTGATCAAAGCTTTTATCTATGCGACCAAAGTCCGTCTAAATTGCGACGAGTTAGGGTCCAAACTGTTGTCAAGGGTTCAAAATCCTCGTCGAAATGCCAAAGAATGTTCGTCTCTCTTTCAACGACATTTGGTCAGAATAGACGTTGAATACATAGCATTCTTGTCGAAAGGAGTATTATTCATACGTCGAAAAAGCAACCAATAATAATTTTTGGTTAATTTTTTTTTTTTTTATCAAATTAAGCATACCAATATTATGTTTTAATTGTTTACACAATAATCATGTCCAATGACATAATTTAATTATAGATCACTAAATCCACCTTTCCTTATCATATCCTAAATATCACATAAAACATTAGTCTAGAGAAGAGCATAATATTCAAGCTATTAATGAATATCAACTTATATTTTTATTATTCTACTACATTAAATATTGGCCAATGAATCCCTTAATGTAATATTTTAATGTATTATCATTATGTCTATGTTATATCCATTTACTAACTTTTGTTAGACTAAAAAGATTGTGTAGAGTCTTTGATCATCAAGAATAATGTACATTGCAGAGAGGGCTATTTATCATGTCTAGGCAGGGGTATTGAAAAGGTTAAAAATATGGACATTTGACTGAGAAAAGTCACTGAGTATTCCTCCAAACAAGTAATTGGTAGATGACCAATAGTGTTCTACATTTTCCATTTTTGTGAATTATTTTCTTGAGACTAAGGAATAATTATAAATCATTATCATGGGGATAAGTCTATTTAAGGTCTCTTGATTCTTGGTAACTCATATACGAAGACATAACGCTTACTTATAGTTATTTTCTTTACAGGCATAAGGAAATTTTGATTCTCATATCACACAATATTCTACTAACGACGCTATCCCAAATTTTCTAGTGTACAATTGAACAATATCTTTGCATTCTATATTCAAGCATACTTGTATCTGCTACATTGCCTTACTATATCAGAGACTTTTTTGGCATGCTTTGTTTTATCTGTCAACTATATCAGTTCAAGCATTTCTCTTTGACAACACCAAACCATTCTAACCATTACCGGGCTGGTTAGACTCTCTTTTACCTTTTCTATTAGTACCACTAGTGCTGATGAAGACAAAGTCAATTCTATTGTATAGGTTTTGTCAACTTACAACTTATTAAGTATTGATGTTAATCTTCTTGTAGTGTTTTTATTTCCTACCATTGTTTCATTTTTGTAGTCACACTTATATACTAGATGTAAGCATATGGGCAACTAGGAGTCTTTTTGGGTAGTGTATGCATTATAGTTAAGTTGAGTGAAACTGTGTAAAAAAAAAATACTTCAGGTAAGATAAGTTGAATCTAATATTGAGTAAGATAATTACACTTTTGTAAATGTCAAGATTATTGAGAGTTGTGACAAATGTCAAGACAGAAAACATTTTCAAATGACCAAATAGTAAATTGACATTTGAGATAGAAATTTCAAAATGTTGTACTAATTTTCTAAATGTTGTACAATTATAGCATTTCCTCATCTTTTTATAAATATATTCAAATAATGAAGAATTATGTAAGGCACGCCCAAACATATTTAAGAGAAAAGTGCCAATCCTTACTCATAAATATTAAAAAATATAATGCTTTGGAAATTCAATGATTCAAACCTTGTTTTTGAAGAATATTCAAAAATTCAAACTATTAAGGATTACATATGGCACATCCAAACACAACCAAGAGAAAGGTGCCAACACTTACTGCCAAAACTAGGAATAACTCCAAGAGAAAGCTCTAGCAACCCAAGTTGTGCTTTTGACATTGAAATACGAGCATGACAAGACTTCACAAACATAATGAATTGGAAACTTAAGATAGAACATGTAATGCAATGGACCTTTGGAAATATAAAATAAGAAATTGAGTATCATTGCTCCATTGTCCAAACCATTGCTAATTCTAACTCTCCACCAAGTGCAAGCCCTTGAATAGCAGCCACGGAGGGCTTCTTATCATCTACATCAGAACATAAATCAGTGTTATGAGGCACAAGTCAAATCGATAAAAACAAGTAAAACTTTTTTCTAACATTTTATGTTCTTAATAATGCAATGAAACAATACTAATGAGATAAAAAGACATGTTTTCTTGTACACTTACATTATCTTAAAAAACAACATCTCTAAAGTACAAATTCACCATCAGGTTCACAATATCAAATTTAGCTTTTCAATGAAAAAAAGTTATATTAAAAACTTAAATACACATTACCAACCTAGATATGTCCCCTGTTAGAAAATAGTTAAAAATAATTGAACACTAAGAAAATTTAGAGCTTGTGAAATTATATGAAACAACAGATCAAATAAAATTTTGGTAATATTCCTTCAGAAACTCATACCAGTCTTCTGACAGTCCTAGAGAGCGTTGATGTCAAAACCACCTGAGAATTTGCCTCCCTGCCCTAGTGGATAAGAAAACAAGAACATGGAAAGAACACATGGTCATTTTTCCTATTTGTAATTATAAAACTCAAAAACACTTGAACTTGAATATGATGTTGATATTAAAAGGGCATACATACCAGTAACAACAATTGCCCTCACATCATTTCTTCTCATTGCCCCATCATACTTTTCCCCAAGTGCACAAAAGACTGCAAAGAAACAAGATAAACAAATCAGAAGCATATAGTGATGTTAGAATAATTACTAAAATGGTCATAAATTATGTTCTTATAGTAAAAGAATACTTTGACATAAGAAAAAAAAATTACACAATATTAAAACATGACATTGTGCTTTAAAAACTAAAAAGGTAATAATAGGAGACCATTCATTAATTAGCTGTTTAAATTTTCATTAGTTGAGAATTGATAGTCATTGTCAAAAGGACAAGAAACTCATCCCCTAAGTCAAAGGGATACATTTATGAAACAATTAAGACAATGATTCAAAGACAAAAACACTATTATTGACAAATCAAGAAAGATTAAAACAATATTTTTGCAGCTATAGTGCACGATTGGGCCAAACATTGTTTAATGCAAACAATAAATGAATTAAGGGAAGTGAACAGGGTCACAAAGTAGTGCCATTCCTTGTCACATGGGTATTAATAAGGGTCATGATTGTCAAAATGATTGAAGTAAAAATAAATCATTGTTATTAAGTAACAATAAAGAGCAGGCAAACTGACAAAATTAGTGCTATGAAGACAATTCTCATTGTATAGAAGTAGTGGTGTTCGATGTCTAAAGAGTGACATATACAAAAAAATTAGTGTTTATAGATGGATTGACAATGAACAAAGAGGTTTCAAAAAATAGTGATGTGTACACTGTCAAAGAACACTGTGGTATTCACAATCAAAGAACAAAGATGTGCTCAAGGTTATAAAAAAGTGATTTATTTTAGAATGTGAAGAGTGTAGTAAGAACAGTAGTAAGTAATGTTGCAATAACAACGAATGTAGGACAAAGATGTAATGGAAGCGAAAAAATAGTAATTGTTCAAGGTCAATGGTGAACAAACATTGATACAAAACAATGAAATGACAGGATCCACGAGGAAGATGAGTTGTTCACCATTCTTGATGTAGCAAAGTCAACGAGATCGGTCGAAGGCCATAAAAAAATCAGTCACAATTATCTAGGAACTATGTTAAAGTACTATCACAAGAAATGATGGAGTGTTTTCAGGAACAGAGATGGAGTCTTTATTTTGACAGAGGGGTCACGTTTTAGAGAGGGATGACAAGAACCATAATACAGAGGTATCATTTTATTATTTTGTCATCATGAATAGCATGGTGAGTTTGTAAATGATTGTCATAAAGAACAAAAAAAGATACCTAATAGGAACACAGTAAAAGTATCATATGGGGCAAATTAGAGGCCAAAAGGACATCAAGTGACAATTGCAAGAAACTTATTGCAAAAATAATGGTCAAGTGGGATTAAAGACAATGTTGCTATAATGCATTAGCAATACATAACAATGATTATTAAAGTGTGCAAAAAACTAGTGATAGAGTGTTGATATGCATAGAGGTCATAACAGTAATAAATGTTTATGACATTGCTTTTAATAATGCTCCAAACATTGAGAATGCAAGATACCTGTAACAATGAACTTCATTTCGACTTGCTAATTGGCTGTCACTATTAACTTTAAGCTCATCTTTAAAAATTGAGCTTCATTTGGTTTTGAGAATAGTTTAATATTCTCTACTTAACAAGGCCAACCACATGAATGTGGAAGCTCATTCCCCCCCCCCCCCAACAACACTCTAAATTCCCCATTAACATCTAATAACATTCATTCATTCATCCATTTTTGAAATATAACATTCAATCATTATAATCACATGATAACATTCATTAACACACAACATTCATGAATAATTCATTAACACGCAAAATTCATGAATAATTCATTAACACATCATTCATCAACATTACTATTAAGAAATTACATTAATTAAGACAATGTTCTTTCATTAGCAAAAAATGTTAATTATAATCATTTCTTTTTGGGTTTCTTGCTGTTTTTAAAAAAATGTAATTTCTAAGAGGAAGATCAATGTCCTCGTCATTCCCCTCCTCTACGGATTCTAATGCCAATGCATGTCTCCTCCTCATCTGTTCAGGAACAAGAGGCCGCTGCGCCAAAGGGGGGTCTGCTGCAATAACAACTACGTCATGAGTTAAATTCACACCATTTTATATTAGTGAATTACAAGTATTTAATTAAGTAAAAGAACTATAAATCAAAAAATTAATTTAAAAGAACAAAATATAGATTTTCTTTACCTGAATGTGCCACATGATCTACATGGTGATCACTCTGAACATCCTCTGGCACTTGTTCAACATGACATTATGTATCCTCTAAAATATATGCAAAAAAGGTTACACCAAGTTCAATTTAAGATGTTAAATTGTATTAATAATTACATAATTAATTTTAAATAGCAAATGAACACCTCCATCGACACTACAATGCACATTAGGGGCTTCATCATGCAGCGTAGGATCTGTGTTACGATTAAGAGCTGCATTGTAATGTCATGCACATTATTATCAAATAGATTGTTGCTCAAGTATTCAATTTCTAATATATATTTTTTGGTATATTTACCTATTCACATGATGCAGGAGACTCTTGGGTTGGGCCAGTGGAAGTTTGGCATAGGTGCTCAGCCACGACTTGATAGCCTTCCTTGAGGGCAATTTTTTGTGTCTTGCTGTGGCCTCTAAATTAAATTAAGAGCCCTACATTTTTTGATTAAACAAAATTATTTGCATTTTATAAATAATTTTTCTTTGCAATTCATTTATTGCTACTTACAATTCGTACTTTAATTTTGGAATATCCACCAGAGCCAAGTTTGTGCTGCCCAATTTTTTGTAGCTTGACCTTTGTTTCCTTTGATGTGTCCTGCAACCTATGAAAAGTTTAAAATATGTTAGATGATATAGATATAAAAATCACTAATTAGAACATTATTACATTGTACTAGTAGTTAATACTATTGCATACCTTTTTCTCTCATTTGTTGGTGTAATTCCTCTTTGAGCATCCCCTTTCTCCTTTGCATCTGAAATGAACTCATTCAATTCCCTCACTGGAATAAAGGGAGGACGCTCGTACTTTGGGTTCTGGACGAGACTCCTTCTATATGAGTCCCTCACAGTCTTTAGATGTTTGACATCTTTTTCTAAAATTTTCTTCTCCTCATAAATATTACTACCAAACTCATGCTCTAAATCTTTAATGAGCTGATCTTTTAATTTTTTGTCTTCCAAGTTCCACCTTTTAACAAAACACACAAAATTGTTAGCTAGAAAAAATAATTAAAGCTGTGTACCTTGAATATAGTAAAAGAAAAGACCTGAATGAAAGGAAAAATACTGTACCAATTAATTATATGAAAAAAAAATAGTGGGATAGGGTTAGTTCACTTATGATGTTCCACCTTGTATGTATGGCGGGCCCGAATATCTTCAGTGTGAGGTCATAAAGCATCTTATAAAATGAATTATTTCCTGCGAAAAATATCATGGGATAATCAATCCAAAACTTGTTATTAATAGGTAAATGCATATTACAATATAAAAAATAATAATTTTAAAGTACCTAGAAGCTTAGGACATTTTAAAAGCATCAATTCATTATCGTCAATCAACAATGACGTCTGCATAACTCCCGTGCTAGAAACATGGGTAGATCTAGGAAATGACGGTGAATTATCCCCAATACATGTACTCTGATCTATATCTAGCGTAGAAGACAGCGCCGGTGTATCTCCTACTCCACAAAATTAATACACTATGAGATGCACCCAAGATTAAAGTACAAATTATCAAATCATAATTAACACAACACCAAATATAGAAAAAAAAGGATTTACCAGGCATAGACCATGAAGGCGTCGATGTTTGCATGCCCCTTGTTGTCGACATTGCACTTGGCAATCTCAGATGGATGTTCGTCGACCTCCTAGGAGGAGTCGCTTGCACTTGATGACCTGAACAATACATTGTTAGCAAAGACATTCTGAAATAATAAAAGTAAGAGTTAACTTAAGAAGCTTTTGAATGTTCCAAAGAAAAAATTCATTGTAACTTGTTAACTTAAGGATTATTTTACCTGAGGTGGCTAGAGCTATGCTAGTACCGGCCTCACCGCGTTGTCCTTGACCAGGTACTTGAGTTTGCAAAAAATCCTATAACAAGAACACATACATATTTTACTTCACAACATAAAAGAGTATAAAATATAAACCTTTATTGAACTTTTGTTATAACTAAAGATTCATTACTACTTACTTCATAACGACGTGCTTGCACCATCAATTCATATTGCCTCTTCAATATCTCCTTAGTTGGATTTGCATCATCCAAAATGCTAATAATTTCTAAATTTATTTTTTAAATTTTTTTTCCTCAACATAATTGTTATATTAGGCATTTTTGTGATATCATCATTAGAAGGGGTAGCTATTGCCTCTGTTGTTGCAGGTGCTTTTCCCCTATCGTGAACATCAAATTGTGACAGGAATATCAGTAAAACTATCATAAAAAATCCAAAACCCTAAATAAAATAACATAATAATATAACATTTTTCAACTATCTAATTTGTACAATTTCAATAAGGTTTACCATTGCTAAAGAATGGGTGGGAGGAGCATCCTCATGGCCACTATCATGTGGGGGATCCATATCGTCCTGTGACAAAAATTAAATATAAAAACTTCAGTAAACTGAAAGCAATAGACTTTTACAAAAAAAACTTATTAATAAAATGGTATATAGTACTTACCACCCTCATGATAGTAACTTTATTTGTATCTATGTGATTTAAATGGTAATCTATTAGCAGTTCTTCCCCTGCACTTATTGATTTTATTGCACATACAAAAACTTGATTCCCCTCACGCGCTTCAAATATTTAATTGGGTTGCTTATTAGGTGAGGAAGGTTGCATACTATTTATAAAACCTACAATATTACTTGTTACTTTTGGTCTCCCATCAATGTACATAGCAAATCTTTTACTTTGATCATTTTTTTTCTATTGTATATAATTTGCTGATAGTGCATACTTACGCATACTTTTTTTATATTGAACAATCTGCATCCAATCATTGTAATTGTAACACAGACCGACATACTTCATTAGTTCAAAAACTTTGTTGTAACATACCTTTATCTCATCCATGGAAAATAAACCCAAACCATGTAATGAGAATGGAGCTATGCGATATATCCTCTTATTAACACAAAAATTAATGTTAATTAGAGGTAGCTCATTGGGTACCCATTCTTTCTCAATATGTGTGTATCGAAAGGGCACCTTGATGTCACCTTTGGTCTCATCATCATAAGAACATGACCCCCCTTTAGCAAGAAAAAATTGCATGCGTTTATTGAATTTTTTTCTAATCTTCTGACCTCTAGTTGATCTCCCCATTTTAGCCGTACTACATGTAGAACTTTCATCTACCATTCTCTCATTTCCCTCATTCCATGTAGATAGATCTAACAAGTACCTATTTGGTGGGTCCCGTAATCCATCAAATGAGATATTGTCACATCTCCACTTCAAATAAAATTTTGATAATAATTAAATTATATATATATATATATATATATATATATATATATATATATATATATAAGAATTGATGAAGAGTGCTCCCCTTAATACCACAAACACAAAACAGAGAAACAACATCAATATGCAAGAATAGAAAATGGGCTTCTTATTATCTCCACAAATGTGGAATTATAAATTTTTAGAATTACAATGTACAAAGCCATATGGGCATTTTCCTTACAATATTATGAGGGACAAAGCCTCAAATTATTACCCAGAACTATTCTGAACTGCCCAGAATTGCCTAAGACAACACTACGAGCCTTCTTTATAAATGCAATTTCCACCGCTCGAGAAGGTTCCAGAAATTTAGCTTTTTAGGCTGACTAAACATAGAATTATTTTATTTTTATAATTATTACAATAGGGTCAGCTCAAAAGAAATACAAAATATATTTTTAGGTAGCCCAACTTCTGGAGGCCATAAATTTTTAACCGTAGCTCCATTTTTCTATTGTAACCACGTTTCGAAAGTGCCATGATGAGATTTACAGTGCCTGACTCACTCAAGCTCTACTCAACCAGGGGTTGATCATGATCCAGAGCCTCTAAGACTTTCAAAACTGAGCTCAAAGATTTCATACCCCAAAACCTCAATAACTTCACTGATATAGATAATGTGGCAATGAAACTGAACTGGAAGGCTGAAATTAATGAGATGAACCCCCACTTGTGAAATCAAAACATTCCAAGATTGTATGAACAACTTACTAAAAATAGTAAGTTTTCATAAATAGAAGCTCCGCACAAGATAACCCTTATTGAAAATAAAACTAAAAATATTTTTGGGTGATGCAAGATTGCCCTCACACCTAGGATGCTCCTGCATCAGACACCTGAGATAATTTGAGAAGTGACCCTGTCACGACTTAGGTGTGCAGAGGAAAACCAAGATGGTTAACCTCCTATCTTGTCAGCCATGATGAATCTTCAACATGTCACTCTTTCTATTTCACCATATATTCTTCATATGTCATGTTCCTTGTGCTTCTACCAACATGACTATCCAATATATCCTCAATCTCCTTGATAGCTGAAATAGTTGCTGGAATACTCCACTGTGCTGCTGTGATCTCATCTTCAACACCTCCTTTATGATACTCTATCAATTTTGAAATGTTAAATACTGGTGAAATATTTAGCTCAGTAGGCAATTCTACTTCATATGCATTTTCTGGATCATGCTTCTTCAGTATCTTACATGACCCAAACTTCTTCATTTTTAGCTTGTTATATGTACCAACTAGAAATTGCTCCTTCCGCAAATGAACCATATTTTCATCTCCAACCTAAAATTCCTTATGCCTCCTTTTCTCATCTGCCTTATCCTTATACTGTGCATTCATTTTGGTAATATGCTTCCTCACCTCCTCATGGATGTTCTTCAAATGTTCTACAAAATCCTCAGCTTCAACACTACTTATTTCTCCTTTGTCTATCTTCCTCAACTTAGATGCATTTCTAAGAATACTTCCATATACAATCTGGAACAGTGATTTACCAGTGCTCCTGTTGATAGAATTATTGTATGCAAATTCTACCTATGGTAAAATCAAATCCCATCCTGTTGGCTTATCTCCAACCAAATATCTTAGAAAATTTCCCAAACTCCTATTCACCACCTCTATCTGTCCATCAGTCTATGGATGATGTGATGAACTGAACTTAAAATCTGTCTTCAACTTCTTCCATAATGTATGCTAGAAATATCCAACAAACTTAGTGTCCCGATCTGAAACTATACTCTTCAACAAACCATGTAGTCTCACCACTTCTTTGAAAAATAATTATGCTACATGAAAAACATCATTAGTCTTCTTGCAGGGAATGAAATGTGCCATCTTTGAAAATTTGTCAACAGCCACAAAAATTGAATCATGTCCTCGTCGTGTCCTTGGCAAACCAATAACAAAATCTATACTGATATTCTCTCATGGCTTCTCTAGTACAGGTAATGACTGATACAACCCTGTATTCTGCTTCACTCCTTTTGCCATCTGACATACTCTGCAACTCTATACAAATTTTTTGACATCTTGCTGCAATTGTGGCCAATAATAATTCTCACTAACCAAAGCAAAGGTTTTATCCCAACCAAAATGTCCAACCAATCCTCTGCTATACTTCTTCTTGATGAGATTCTCCCTCTTAGAACTTTGTGGAATGCACAACTGATTCCTTCTGAATAGCATACCATCCTAGATGATGAAATCCAGCCACTTCATCCTGTCTAGTGTAACAGGTTCTGTACAAGCTTTCCAAGCTTCACCAAAATCAAGATCCTCTAGATACAAACTCTTGAGTTCCTTGAACCCAACCACCTCAATCTGCATCTCTATGAACAAAATTTTCCTTCTACTAAGCGCATCTGCAACCCTGTTAGACTTTTCACTCCTATGTTTCAAAACAAATATATAACTCTACAAAAACTCAACTCATTTCAAATGTCTTTGATTCAATTTTCCTTGAATATTCAAATATTGCAAAGCTTGATGATCATTATACAAAACAAACTCTTTAGGAAGAAGATAATGTCTCCACTTCTTTAATGCCTGAACTATAGCATAAAATTCCTGATCATAAACATAATATTTTCTCTTGACATCATTTAACTTCTCACTAAAATAAGCAATAGGTTTACCTTCTTGGCTCATAATAGCTCCTATTGTAGTACCACTAGAATCATAGTCTTTTTGAAACACTTTATTAAAATTTGGAAGTGCTAAAATAGGTTGTTCTGTAAATTTTTGTTTAATAATTGAAAACTCTTATTTGTCGCATTAGTCCACTTGAACTCTTTTCTATCCCCTCTCATTGCTTCAGTCAAGGGTCCACAAATATTGCTAATTTTTTTGATAAACTTTCTGTAAAAACTAGCCAAACCATGAAAATATCTTACCTCAGTAGCACTTCTTGGAATAAGCCATTCAAGGATAGCCTGCGCTTTCTCTAGGTCCATTTGTAGGCCTTCTATTGAAACTACAAATCCCAAATACACTAAATCCTTCTCAAAACTACACTTCCTCAAATTAATCAATAATTTCTCTTCTCCTAGCTTCTCAAACACCCTACAAATATGCATCATATGCTCCTCCAATGTGTTACTAAAGATTAAAATATCATCTAGGTAAACAATAACAAACTTACCCAAAAATTCTTTGAAAACCTCATTCATGAGCAACATGAAAGTGCTCGGTGCATTGGTTAGCCCAAAAGATATGACTAACCACTCATACAATCCTTCCTTTATCTTGAAGGAAGTCTTCCATTCATCTCCTTCTTTGATTCAAATCTGGTGATATCCACTCTTCAGATCTATCTTTGAGAAATACACAGCTCCACTCAAATAGTCCATAATGTCATCCATCTATGGCAATGGAAACTTATACTTAATTGTGATCTTGTTTATAGCCCTGAAATCTATACATATTCTCTATTCTCCATTCTTTTTTGGTGCTAATACTGCTAGTACATTACATGGACTTAGGCTCTCCTAAATCAATCTCTTCTGTAACAACTTTTCATGTATGTATTGTATACACCTAAAAATGGTCACCTAGACTATTAGCCCCTTGCTAGCATTTTTGCTAAAATCACCAATTGCTTATTCTTGATCAAATCCTAGTTCTGTCATTTATTCGATTATTTTCTATGGGCTAACCATCTTATCCTAAGTCTTTATTTATTTAAAAGGAATTCCCTCCCCTTTTATTAAATAAAAAGCCCCCACTTTTCCTGTTATCCTAAGTTGCACAAATAAAGCATTATTCTTATTTTATAAAAAGGGAAAAAATACTTTTTGTCTTATATGGACACAAAAGTCAACTCTTATTTTGTCATTGGAGGATATTTGTGCACATGGATTGCTCCTCTTTTAAGCTCCATCGTTGATTAAATCTTTTTCCTTTTAATCTCCATGGTCCATTCTTTCTCATTTCTTATAAAAGGAGAGCTCTCTTCTTCATTCTAGATCTCAACTTTTTATGCTAATGTTATGCTGCAGGTTTTCTAGGTACATTTGGAGCTTTTGAAGATTTGGAGCATTCTTGGCTTTTGCATCTACATGTTAACATAGTTTCATTTCTTACATTATCATGACATTCTTAGCTTAGATTTCCTTTATGCTTTAGATTAATTCATCTAGCTTAACTAGGAAGCTTTGTAATACTTGCATCTTTCACTTCCATAGTTTAGCTTGCATATTCATCTTAATCTAGCTTGCATTGCATTTCATTTGATTCTTGAAGATATTTGCATTCTTTCCCTTGTCTTCATTTGAATCTCCCATTGCATGGTTTACTAGCAAGGTTATTGGCTTAATAGCTCTAGCTGAGGGCATTCTAAAAAATCCTTGCACTCCATGCTTAGGGAGCTATGGATTAATTTTTGAGACCTCATTCTTGAGTGTTCTTGAATGTAATGATTCATAGAAGTGTGGTCACATTTTCACCATACACTTGTCTATTCAACTCTTCACTTTTTATCGGTGTCATTCTGTGTGCCGCCTTATTTGGAAAACTGGCTCCTAGAATCAAATCCATGTAATGAATGATCTTCCTTACTGGTGGAAATCCATTAGGCACATTATTTGATACAATATCCTGAAACTCATCCAACAAATCCACAACTTTTACAGATACATCTATTTCCTCTTTACCAACTTTTGGAATTAAACCAAAATACACATGCTCATGCCTCATACCATCTAGGAAATTTCTTCCATCAACAAAAGTTATTCTTGCATTACCACATACCTTTTCTTCTATCTCCTTCAATGGATTTAGCTTATGTCGCACTCCATCCTTTGTTAGGGAATAGGTATTTGCATGACCATCATGTACAACATGCCTATCAAACTACCATGGTCTACCCAACAACATATGACATGTATCCATAGGTATGATATCACATATTACCTTATCATGGTATGCACCAATCTTGAACTTTACTAGGCACTATTCATTGACCATGACCTTGTGGTCATCTTGCACCTAGGAAATCTGATGTGGATGTGTGTGTTTCTCTCTCTTGAGCTTTAACTTTGTCACCATTTCTTCTGACACCAAATTGTAAGTGCTTTCGCTATTGATAATCACATCACAACATTTACCTTCACACTTGCGCCTGGTGCGAAACATGCTTCTTATTTGCTCAAGTTCATTTTCCCCAGTCAACATGACTCTTCTATTAATTAACGTTTCTCCTCTTTCAGCATCTTTAGAATGTGATGATCTAACATCTTCATCTACATGTGCAACTCTAGCCTGGCCTTCAGTTCTCCTATCTATTTGTCCTTGGCATTGAGGACATTCAAAAGCCCTATGAACTTCTTCTCCACAGTGAAAACATGTTCCACGAAAGCCTCCTCTTCCGGATCCTTATCCTCTTCCCCTTCCTCTCTGATCTCTATTATTCTGATCTTGGAAATGATTGGAATTGTTCCTTCTTTAATTTTGACTGCTACTGGCCTCATCCTTCTTTTTCAAATCTTCATTTTGGCCTCCATATGACCATCCACCAGATCTTCCACCATGACCTCTTCCGTTTTGTCTGCTCTCAAACTTCTTGTTCAACTTTTCCTCTACTTTTAGGGAAAACTGGTATGCCTCTTCAATACTGTTCATTCAAACTAGATTTAACTCCTCTTAAATGCTCGGCCTCAACCCATTAAGATAATGGACAACTTTCTCCTTATCAGCTTCTGCATGGCCTGTTCTAATGAGGATTCGATAGAATTCCTTCGTATACTCTTGAATAGATCTTCCTATTTGCTTCAAAATTTGCATTTTATTCAGTAGGTCAAGCTCATAATCAACAGGAATGAACTGTCACTTCAATTTATCCACCATCCGATCCCATCTTGTGATTTTATCCTTTCCTCTTCTATTTCACTCCAACTAAATCTCTTGCCACCAGATTTTTGCATGACTCTTCAGTCTGGCCTTCAGAAATTTGACCCTATTAGAATCCTCAATATCTTCATACTTGAAATATTCTTCACATTCGTTGATCTAGTCAATCAACTCCTCTAGATTAAGATTCTCTGAAAATGTAGGAACCTCAATCTTAGGTCTTTTTTCAATCTTGGAAATGGCTCGGAAAAGTCTTTCTTCTTCTTGATTCAAAACTTTGACTTCTCATTCCTGATCAAAATTTCCTTCTCCTTTAGCTTCATCCTCGCTTTCATCTTGGACATTAAGATTCATTCCTCTACGAATCTCTTCTTGCAATGCTTCCACTTGTCTCGAGAGTGCTCTAACCTCAGGTGTCATAGCACCAGCTCTTTTGCCACGTTCCTTTCATGGAGGTATTTCACTCTTATTGTTGAAACCCTAACCACGGTCTTGGTATAAACTGCCTCATAGTTGGTAACATGTTTACATAGAAACCCTAACCCATGGTCCTGGTGCAAAATACCTCACAGTTGATGATCTATTTACACACTCATGAACTCTTTCTCTAATACCTCTTGATGAAGGGTGCTCCTCTTAATACCACAAACATATAACAGAAACAAAAAAACAACAACAATATGTAAGAACAAAAAATGGGCTTCTTATTATCTCCACAAATGTCAAATTATAAATTTTTAGAATTACAATGTGCAAAGCCACATGGGCATTTTCCTTACAATATTCTGAGGGACAAAGTTTCAAATTATTACCCAGAACTACTCTGAACTGCCTTGAACTACGTAAGACAACACTATGAGACTTCTTTATATAGGCAATTTCCACCGCCCGAGAAAGTTCCATAAATTTAGCTTTTTAGGCCGACTAAACATAGAATTATTTTATTTTTACAATTATTACAATAGGGTCGGCTCAAAAGAAATACAAAATATGTTTTTAGGTAGCCCAACTTTTGGAGGTCATAACTTTTTAACCGTAGCTCTATTTTTCTATTGTAACCACTTTTTAGAAATACCATGACGAGATCTACAATGCTTGACTCACACAAGCTCCAGATAGCCAGGGGTTGATCGTGATCTGGAGCCTCTAAGACTTTCAAAACTGAGCTCAAAGATTTCATACCCAAAAACTTCAATAACTTCACTGATACCTATGATGTGGCAATGAAATTGAACTAGAAGGCTGAAATGACTGAGATGAACCCCCACCTGTGAAATCAGAACATTTCGAGATTGTATGACCAACTTATTAAAAATAGTAAGTTTCCATAAATAGCAGCTCTGCACAAGATAACCGTTATTGAAAACAAAATCAAAAATATTTTTGGGTGATGCAAAATTTCTCTTACACCTAGAATGCTCCTGCATCAATAATCAAGTCGTGACCCATATGTACAGTTCTTTTTTGTCTATACATGGGAGATATAAAATGTACTAAGTTGAAAGTGATTATATAATTATATGTCTATACAGTTCTTCTTTGTCTATATATACATTATATGATTATATAATGTCTATTTATAACATATGTGCTCTGTGATAAACAAGAAGAATATAAGAAAATATTATGTCTATTTATTGATTTATACTTGCTGATCCATGTCACTGTGCACGATCCTCGCCAAAGGGGTTAAATTTCCTACATATGTTAATCATTTATCTTAAGTTAGCTAAAAATTACATGATATGTATGCTACAAATAACTTAGAAGACAACATTAACAATATACAACATCGTAAACATGAACAAATTTACCTTATATATGAAATGCAAGATCATCAAGAGAAGGGGTGACAATGTCTATAGTAAATTGTTTGTTTGCAAAAAGGGTGACAATCAAACATAATATATACATGTATCATCAACAATTAATTGAGCATCATAAGAAAAATATTAGTAATTATAAATCACATATGTTGTAATCATTAGAATTAAACACAATAAATATGTAATCATTATAATTGAAATCAATAAATCAATATTAAACATATATACTAATCAATATAAATATATATAAATAATTAAATCACATACCTTGTACATTTCAATCATGTCATTGATCATCTTCTTCATCCATCTCATCATCATCATCATCATCACCACCACCACCATCATCATCATCATCATCATCATCATCATCATCTTCAATATCTTATTCTTCCATAATATTATACTTTATCAGCCTTCCTCTTGGATCATGTCCAACAACAAATGACCAACCCTGTTTATGTGGAACCTCTGAGTAAAACACTTGCTCACATTGGTTTGGAAGAATATAGGGCTCATCTCCAACTAGTTCAAATGACCTTATATTAATCATTGTAAATCTATTATCATGTTGAATAACAGTTCTATTTGGATCATTTTGATTCAGTCGTAGCTTGTACCATTTGATGACGAATAGAACTACTTTGAAAGAGATAAAGTCACACTCAATTATATCATCCAAGATGCCATAGTATCAATTTTGAGATTGTTGAGAATGTATGCCATTTTTAGATGATATATTAGTGACCTAAAAAATTGCAGTTATTCCATAATCACAAATTTTCTTCGTGTCATCCAAATTTTTATGTGAAATTTGTGGCCGTGATAGTACATAGCTCTGTGGTGCTTGACCTGCAATTTTTCAAGCGTGTGAAAATTATTTGCATTGTGAGTTACTATGAAACATATGAGTCATGATGATTAATAAATTTGTATGTACCTCTCTACGTCTTAAACCATGTGCTAGATCAATTATCATTGGCATAACATTAAAATTTCTATTATGATGAGCTTCTTTAACGAATGAAGCAACACCTTCCCATGTTAATGAAAAACTATTTTTTTGACATCATTCAATCCATACCGTCATCCAATCAAGATTATTCGCAATATACAAATGTAATTCATCCCACTCTCGATTAATTGTATAAAAAAATATCAATTATAAATAACTTATATTGAAGATTTATAAGAATTAATTAACTACAATAACATCTTATATTTACCTCTCACTTTTCTCAATCTACTTTTTTCTATCAAGTGCCCCCTTTCAAATTTGTTAATAGAGTTGGCATCCCAAATATGATCTACATGGATCTTTGCTGCAAACTTAAGAAGATATTCACTAATGTACACCATTGTCTACTATACCATAAATCCCTCTACCATAGAACCCTCGGATGTGCTCTTTGTCGAACCAAGCCTTTCAAAAATTTCAAGTGCCTCTCAACCATCCACATTGAACTAGTTGGTACATGTCCACACAATTCAATCTCCTCAACTTGATGTATGAAGTAGTGTTCTCGTGCATGGAAAAAAGTTGAAGGTAGACACTTTTGCATTTCACACAAGATGAAGAAATTTTCTCTTCCAATATTTTATATCTTCTTTATTGATTTTTTTTGATGAAAACTACCTCATGTATTTTCCAAGGTCATATATAACTTGTTTGACACTGTTGTCGAAGTGGTGTGGGAGAGATAGAGGTGGAACATACTGCAATATTTGTAAAATGATTTTATCAATATTTTATAAAAAAATAAAATGAAAACTACATGCAAGTAAACAAATATATAGTGAATACAAAATAACATGAATTACTTTAATAAATGTATGCCAATCATGTGTTTTCATCCCTGGTCCAAATTCAATTTTCTTTGATATGGGATCATTTATGTTCGCAGAAAATCCTGTGGAAAATCATATTTTTTTATGACTTCTTTTATAGCATTTCTCTGCTGCTCCGACAATAACCAACTAAGGGAACTTGTATCAATCTGGTCTCCATTGTTATTTGATTGATTGACATTTTTCATTTCATGGTTGGATTCTTTAATGTCACTGTAAATTTTGATAATTTTGTCGTTGTCATACCTTCCATCTAAGATTTTCTATAATGTCTTTGTTACATTCTTTCTAATATGCATAGGATCAAACAAATGCACGATTGGGAGTTGCTCGTAGTATGACAACCTACTAAATTGTGTAGGATAATTTTTTAGTCTTTTTAGAAGTTGGTCATTAATGCCTTGACGACCTTCAAGAGCATCAATTACATCATCAATAAACAAAACATAATATTAAAACATAAATTTCAAATAAAAACTATCAGATGGAATGACATTACCTCGATGATTTATTTTATTGTATTCCAACTTCCATAGACAAGGTGTCATTCTCTGTGGCTTTGATGTAGTCTCTTCTTTCCCATTGAAAAAATATTTTTTGGTAATTCAATGTACACACTCAAATAGTGCACTTCTCTAAGTCATTACTTCCAAGAGAATCCATGAGTGAGAAACCTTAAGAAAGCAACCTAGAGCTCCCTAGGTATGGAGTCACAAAGATGTTTTGATAGTGCTCTCAACTAGAGCTATTGAAACATGCAACCTTGCTAGTAAACCACACAATGAAAGATTCAATAAGACAAGGGAAAAAATGCCAATATCTTCAAGAATCAGCAATGAAAATGCAAAGCAACTATTCTAAGAATGAAGGATGCAAGTAAGCTATGGAAATGAAAGATGCAAGTATTACAACCCTTACTAATTAAGCTATGTGAGCTAATCTAAAGCATAAAGGAAACTACGATAGATGCCATGAAACTAAGCTATGAAGCAATAATGAAAACTAGAATGCAATATGATCTTCAAAAGCTTCCAAAATCTCCAAGAAAACCCACAGCATAAGGTTAGTATTCAAAAAATAGATTTGAAAATGAGAAGAGAGCTCTTCTTTCATAGAAAGTGAAAAAGAATAGACAATGGAGATTAAGAGGCAAAAGATTTAATCAAGAGTGGATCTTAAAAGAGGATCAATCCATGTGCACAAGATTCCTCCAATGAAAAAATAAGAGTTGAATTTTGTGTCCCATATAAGACAAAAAGGTCATTTCTTCTTTTTATAAAATAAGAATAATGTTTTATTTGTGCAACTTAGGATAAGAGGAAAGGTGGGGACTTTTTATTTAATAAAAAAGGAGGAAATTATTTTTAATTAAATAAAGACTTAGGATAAAATGATTAATCCATAGAATATAATCAAATAAATGATATAAATAAAATTTGATCAAAGAAATTGATATTGAGTTGAAAATGTTGATTTGGGAATTTGATAAATTACTAAATGGGGGCCCAAAGTCTAGGTAACCATTTTAGGGTGCATACATTTGATACTTATGATTTTTGTGGAGAAAGTATCTATTATCATCGAACACCTGCTTTCTTAAACTTTTTGAATGACAAGATTTCATCTTTGGACCAAAAACTAGACATGCAAATTTTTCCTTTGTCTGAAGACCTACAAGATCGTATATAATTAAATTAAATATGTTAACTTTGTGTTAGCACTATAACATACCAAAAAGAGGATTTAAGAAGATAACATACCACAAAAATGTGTTAGCCCAGGGGCATCATGTATTGTCCATACAAGCATTGCATGGAATTGAAATTATCTTTGTCCTATTAGTCTAGAGATGTCATACATAGTGACCCCATTCCATAACACCATCAACTTGTTGATAAGGAGCTCAATATATAAATTGATATCTTTAACTTGGTACTTACCTAGTTGAATGAACAAAAATATTACCTAATTATTATGACCATTTTGATGGATTATTTATAATAAATTAATTTAGATGCCTATAAAATGAAGAAATACCTAGAACAATCAGTGCCAACATTATGTGTTGCCTATTTATGGATATCCAAGGAGGAATGTTATTGTTGATAACAAAAATAGGCCACAACGAGTAAGTAGATCTCATCTTTCCAAATGGATTGACACCGTCCGCTGCCAATAAAAGCTTGAGATTACAAGGTTCTTCTTTAAAGTGTGGTCATTTCCCCTCTATTTCCTTAAATGTCAAACCATCTGCAAGCATTCACATAATGCCATCTCAAATTCTATTGCGTGCATGGTAATCCATAAATTGTACCAAGCTATTGCACCTGAATAATCGTTGCAGACATGAAATAATGAGAATAACCCAAAGAACCTTGCGAGGCATCTTTTTGTTATTCGATCTGATCGATATCTACTAATATGAAATGCAGGACATTCTATTGCAAATTCATGTTGTTTATGATATATAATATGATCATTTAGATATGCATGTATTATTTGATGCTCCATTCCAATATCTTTCATAATGGCAGATAATTCTTGGTACGAGTGAGGTAGAATGTTTGATGGTGGTAACAAACACTCACCTATCAACCTACAACCAAAAATATAATTTGTTAATTTAAAGAATATTAATTGTTACACAATTCACCCAATGTTAATTGTAAGGGAATTACGACTAAAAAAATGAAAAAAGATGACATACCTTAACATACGTGTCATTGCTACATTGGATAAACCATTCATAACCTTCAATTTAACCAACAATAATACAACGACAAGAATAGTTGTTTGGGAGCCTTTGTATAGGGGCTCGTGTGCCTTCTCAAGTATAGGTACATCAAGGTCTATATCATCATCATGATCATCTTGATCATCACGATCTTGTTCATCATTGTGATCTTCTTCCATGAGATCATTACCTTCTACTTCTATATTCACACCTCCATGTTCCCTCATTTGGAAATCCACATTCTCTAGATTGTCATGGTCCATAACATGAAACCCAAGGTGATTGACCTATATCAAAATGATGATCTTATATTAACCATGACCATGATGTCATCATCAAATCATGTCTTGTGTATTTTATAAATTATTAAAATACATACCAATGGACGAAATTCGTTTCCCTCTTCAATGTGACCATGCTGCCTACAATGTTCCTTGACTATTTTGATTAGATATCTTTGAGTCTTTAAGCCCTTACAAATTTTGTAAAGACAATAATATTTTTCATCACCTTTTCTTTTTAAGTTAGACCACAGTCTAGCAATTGTCTCCCTATTTTGTTGTGCGTTGATATCGACAAACATGGTCTTTCTTGAATGGAATGATTTGTTGGTGGAAAAAGGATGATTTGTTTGCAAGCTACAGATTCCATATATTCAAGTGTATTAAAATAATATCTAACATTAATAATCAAGTAAATTCTAGCAAATTCAATTGAGTCTTATTTGCTTGATAGTGTATGTCTACTATAAACAAATTCCTTAGAAAAAATTAAAGATAGGAAGATCTCTAAGAAAAATTTTAATTTGAGGATCTCTAAGCATTTTACAAGAACAAAGCCAAAAGATGAAGGTCTTCACAATAATTTCAACATTGGAGGGAGCATTCAGAGTTCAAGAGAGACATATTGGGAGTATTTAGATATGGTCGATTATGAAAGTACAAAATCAACACAATATGGAGATTCATTTGCCAAAAAATATAAAGCACATTTTCTACTAAAGATAGAATGCTAAGATCTTGCTACCTTCCTGAAACAGAGAGGGAATAATTAAGCAGGATGCATTTTATTTTGTCTATGTTTGGTTGAAAAAGAGAGGGATTAATTAAGTAGGGATTTTTCTATTCTTCAAATTTATACCAAGAACCTCCGTGACCAAGAGAAATAGAAAGGGTGAAAGTGGATCACCCTGATGTAGCCCCTTTTTAGCTAGGAAAAAGGTTTTAGGAACACCATTAATTAGAACAACATAATAAGTGGAAGAGATTCAACTATAAATCCACTTGCACCAAGATTTGTTGAAGCTAAATCTTCTCCTGATCTAAATCAAAAAATCTCACGGGTTATGATGATACCATCAAGGATTTGTTTATCCTTTAAGAATCTGATCTTCTCTTTGTTTATTATGTCATTGAAACAAAATATGAGTTTGGTTGCCATTTTTTTTGCCATAATTTTTTATATTGAATTTCATAAAGCAATCAACCTGTACTGATCAAAAGAGGATGGAGATTGTATGTTTTGGATAATGGCAAGATACGTAGCATTCCATGACTTAAAACAACCCCATGTTTTCTACATCCTATGTTTCCTACATCCTTACCATTATCAAAACCATTACGAACATGCTAAACTCCAGTGGAATGTTTCCTTGGACCTTGATGGATCTCAAGTCCAACAATTGTAGATTCTTAAGATGACCTAATGTACTCGAAACTTCCCCAATAAAATTGTTATATAAGAGATTAAGATAGAACAAGCCTGTATGGTTTCCAATATCCTTAGGTATATTGCAAGTGATATTATTGCTTACCAAGCAAAGTCTAGATAGCCTGGGAGAGAGGTTTCCTATACCTCTTGACAAAGTCCCATTGAAATTGTTCCATGATAGATTAGTTAAATTTAGTTGCACCAGGTCAATTTTAATAATTAGTAGACTGTAGATTATTTATATATATAGAAGGATATATATTGCTTCAAGATTTGATGCCCTAGGTAGATACTTTCCATATTAGATGGGTCATATGGGGGTTATAGGTTAGATTGGAATAAAAAGGTTGTCTTTAAACCTTTTATAAGTCTTTAAGTATGGGAATTAGATGTTATGTTGTCGAGTGGATAACTTTTGTTTTCTACTTGACAATAATCTTTGGTTTATTTTGTTGATAGTAAGTTTAGAATGTTTAGGAACAGTTAAAAAAAATAGTTATTTGGTGGTTGTTAGGTTATTTGGGGAGAATGGAGTCTATTTTGAGGGGGGATCCATGTGAGGAAGGGTATGAAGAAAGGTGGTGTGAAAAACCATGAAGATGTAACAAGGTTATCATCAATAAAATCTATTTCTTTGCATTTTTGTATCTCACTATCCTAAAGGAACAATCAATGAATCCACAAATCCAATGGTTGATGAAACATGATTGAGACTTGATTAAGTAATATAAAAAACTCCTCCATTTCTTATTTTCATGTTTAAATGTATTTACCTTAGCATTTAATTTAATTTGATCTCAAGGAAGAAAAATTGACTAGCGTGACTGTGACTGGCTTTTAGAGGGTACAGTCAATAGTTTAAGGTTGTATTCCTTAATACAATATGGCTAAGGTCAGCCACCCCCCCAAACCATGGTACAAAAAATATGGCTAAGGTCCTAGATATCTTCCATAGACTTGTCCTTGTACACAACATGGGTGTCACACATCTTTATGTCGAGGGATATTCTCTGATTATAATTGAAGCATGCAGGAAAAGAGTTTTCCAAAATTGGCAAATCCATTATGTTTAGCAACAATCCTGGATGCTCCTTCATAAATTTGATAACTTTACATTATCTCAAATACATATAGAGAGGGAAATAGGTTATCCAATCTACTTGCAAATTGGGCATGTGATAGGGATAAAATGGTGTTTTCTAATGACATTAACCCATTATAAATTTACCTAGAGCTAGAAGATATAGTACTCAAGGACCGAGGTTACAGTGGGAATTAAAGTACTTTGAATCTATCATGCTGTCAAGTCTCATGTTTAGGATTGCATTTGTATCATCACTTTATTTGAAACTAGTCACCTCATTATTTTCTAGTAGTTTTGATCTTATGAAAATATGAATCCTTAATTTTGGAAAGAATCTTGTAGATTGTTCACTATCATTGACAATTCTATATAACACATTTTGTCTTACAGGAGTAGCCATTGGATCAAGGTGGTAGTAAATTGTTACTTATGTTAACATTGGTTACTATTATGTAACTGGTGTCCTATTTTGTGTGGTTCTCAGTTGGGTGTTTCACCTTAGATTATTGGTGAGTGGCTATCCCTTGCTAAAAAGTAATCAAACTTTTATTTTAAGGGTTTAAAATTGAGTAGTATGATTTTAGATTACTCTACATTTGACAAAATATATAGTCCAAATTTTACTGTGTCATTTTTGTTCTCTTAGATTCACAAAAAGTTACCTTGACTAACATATACATGGAGCTTAATTCACCCTTATGAATATCAATGGTTGTGGCTTCAAGTGTTTGTGTTCATATGATAAATGGTAGGACTACATCTTATTTTGGGATGAGAGTGAGGCTTAGTCTACTATTGTAAGAAATGTAGGTCAACTATGCTATATCACATGAAAAATTTATTATTTTATATATATTAAGTAATGTGTAATATTCTTGAGGATTTGAATTATGTTACATGATAGTCATTAATATCTCTTACTCTATTCTAACTTGTATGTGAGCAACACCTTCCAGTAACTATTGATGTTTCTTGATGTGTTTAGGGATCATCTTGTCCTTAAATATTTTGTGTCAATTACAAATTGTCCATAGCAATATAGTAATCACGTTAGATATAATAAATTTTAGTAGAGATAACATTATATCATTCATTAATCCAAGCACCATACATCTATCAAAGGTTAACTATGAACAATAACTTGGTCATCCCTTTCAACTTCAACCCAAATCCTAAATCATTTCTATAAAGTGAGGTAATGGCCCATTCACATATCCATCTTAATGGCCACTAGTAGCTTAATAAAAGATAGATGACATAGATCATTATAATGCAAGAATCATATCCTAAAAGCTCACTTAAATGGAATACACAATACCAAACTCATCATTTCGAGTTTGGTGAATAATAGCCTAAAGGTTCATCATTTGGAATCCTAGCTTAAAAGTTCACTTAAATGGAATTCAAATCTATTGACATTTCATAGGGAAACCAAAACACAAACTTGATCTTATCACACCCAAAATTCAGAATTGTCCTCTTAGATAGGGTATTCACTAGTTAATTCTAGCCACTATTTTAATACACCAAGTTTCCAAAAGGACCAATAGGGATATTAAGGTAGTCTTGGTTCTAATAGTTGGGCAGTAACTCTCCCAAATGGATCAGTTTTGAATCTCCTCCAAACTCCCAATATTCACCAATCTTCTCCAAAGGGTAGGAGGTCTAAATGGTTGGTTTAGTGAAGGAGGTGCAACTTAGACATGGTCTCTGGCCAATATAACTATAGGAACATTTAGAGGAACTTGAAACAAGTCCAAACCTCCAATATTAGCCTCTAACTCAAATCCCATCAAAAGTTATGGGATCTACAACTTCTAGTTATCCCACTCTGCCAGTCACATAGAGATGTTCGGCTAGGTTTTTAGTCCTATCTCCTTGGACTCACCACCATTCAGTCAAAAACCAATTGCAAAAGAAAATATACCCTCATATCTCTCATGTAAACCTAGAATTAGAATTTTCCCATGGTTGAATCGAGAGATATGATTCAACAAAGTTGACAACCCTAGTTTATGTGCAAAAATGACCTATTATTGACTGTCAGCCAATTTATCTTCAATTACTCAACCAAATAAACTCATATTTGTTGCAACAAGAAGCTAAGACATCTTAAAAACTTTGTATGAAGTTATTTTTTCCATACTAATCTACACGGGTTCAGGAGAAATCAAAGACCACTCAAAAAATGTTAAAAATCACAATTTTTTCCAAGAGAAATAAACTAAAAGAGCTCAAATTGAATATTTTGGGCACTAATGGCGATGCCCACAAAACTGATAATCTAGACTTCCTCTAAGTCTTCCAATGCTATTATCCACTGAATGTTGAAAGATACAGTTAAACAACTGCACTTACATTAATAAACATTATTTTCCCAATGGTTTTAATAAGCATTTGTAAGGTAAGGGTTAAGAGATGAAACCAATGAAGAGATGAAATGTGCGCTGATGATTGATTTCCAGTGTCCATAGATGCCCTCCTTCTCTCCTTCACCTCTCCTTTATGCGTGAAGTAATTGCAGAATGATTTATAAAATGAAACCGCGCGTGTATTTTTTTAAAAGTTATATTCCCATGTTGGTCAGAATTACAACCACCTGTCATGGTTGTAATTCCGACCAACACGGGAATAGATTAAAAAAAAACAATTTTTCCCTTCTATAAACCGACCAAGGAAAATCATTTTAATGCTTGGTCGAAAATGTTGGTCTAAAAAGTGGGTCAAATGTGCTAGTGGATATATACCATGGCTGTCGCAATTAGCTATTGAAAAGAAGTACTTTCCAACATTATAACTATTGGAATAGTGACATATCTGCAGCCACCATCTAACAGATAGACCCGTCGGTGCTATGGCATTCCTGTCACATGTATCTGTCAAAAAGGAGACTTTTCTGACATTGACCAGTCAGAAGATCAACGGTATGGTAGTATAGCTACGACAGGTATACCTGTCAGTTATATAACATTCCTATTGCAATTATTTGTCAAAAAGGAATTCTCTCCAACATTATATCTATCGGACAAGCGACGAGAAACTCTATGGGATGTTTAGCACCATCGTCGAAAGAGTTTTCATTGGTGTCAAAAAATCGACGGACATGCACATTAAAAATAAGAAAGCTCAAGAGACCATCATAGGTTGTCTCTTTCTTTGGTCTATATTATTGACAAAATATTTTACATTTCATTACCTCATCAAATCTGAGGATTTGAAAGAATTTAATAGAATATTTTCATGATAATGTATATTATTTAAGTTGACGTTGCACAAATTTATCTACTTCACACACTTCTAGACTATGAGGACAACGATAAAGAAGCATCTCGTCCCATGGCCTACATTAATCAAGCCACAAGAGGGGATGCTTCTTTATGACCATCCTCGTATATACAAGTGCGTGAAGTATATAAATTTGTTCAACATCAAACTAAAATAATGTACACTATACATGAAAATATTCAATTAAATTCTTTCAAATCCTCGAATTTGATGAGATAATGAAAGGTAAAACATTTTGTTAATAATATAGACCAAAGAAAGAGACCAACTATGATGGTCTCTTGAGCTATGTTATCTTTAGTCCTAGCTACTGGGTAAGGCCTAGAAGACTTATACCTGTCGATCGTCGAGAATAATCAATGCCTTGCATTTATGTACACTACAAAGTATCCAATATAATTGATCCCAATCTAGCAAAAACATTTTACACTTGTGCTACTCATCAATAATGGAGGCTTGAAGTAATTTTATACGATCACTAGCACATTTTGTGCATGGATGAGAAATAATATCCAAAGTTTCTAGATTTTGAGAAGAGGTATGAGTGGACGCCAAAGAAGGGATATTTGTGAAGGTTTTATAGATGTAGGTTACTAAATCATCATCTCTCCACTGGTACTCAATCTAGCCTCCACTCCATATATGTCTTCTCATAATGTAAAAACTCTCCATCATTGATTCCCGTCATTTTTTTAGCATCTCTGTGGACTGAGACCTTAAATTATTGAGCTTTTCTTTGTTTCAAGAATGGTTTAACATTCTCTACTTAACTGGGCCAACCACGTGAAGTTGGAAGCTCATCTGGTCCCTTTTAGGAGCCTCTTATGACCCTTTACGACATTTTAAGACCTCTAAGATGTATTCTTAGGGATCGTAAAGGGTCATAAGGGGTCCTGAGACACACCAATTGAGAAACATAAATGTAGGCATCATGGTCAATTTTTTTGGAGACACAACATAATTGAGTGGTATACCCAGACAATGCAAAGCAACCACTACTCCTCTAGTTCTAAGTTGACACAACAGGATCCAAAAACCATAGATTCCTTATCTATGGTTTTTGGATTCTGCAGTGTCAACTTGGAACCGAAGGAGTAGTGGTTGCTTTGCATCATCTGGGTATACCACTCAATTATGTTGTGTCTCCAAAAAGTTGTGACCATGATGCCTACATTTATATTTCTCAACTGTTGTGATATCTACATCTCAATCTATAGTTGTTGTAGTAGCAAAGCCTATCCATAATAGAAAGGAAGACATCTTTCTAGCCTAGGCCTAGATCCTACCCCAATTGTCGAAGGATCTAGGCCTAGGCTAGAAAGATGTCTTCCCATTCTATTTAAGCCATATTCCTTGATCTTGTCAAACTTCCTTGGTATGGTAGGCCCTCTGTTTACAATACTCTTCTTCAATCTATGTTTGACAATAAGCATCTTATTCTTATTCCTAATCGAAGCCAGAGCTTCCTTTTCATCAGGATTCAACTCCAGTTCCCCCATCTCATCATCCTCATCACCCTCAACTGCCATCCTAAGCCCTTCTTCCCTCTCGAGTTCTTCAAGCCTCTGCAAGATATCTGGATCAATAAAGTCTACAACATTGTGTCCATCCATGATCTCAAGAGTATCATCATCTTTCCAGTCTTCATTTGCCAAAATATACCACTTCTTAAAGCTTGCAAAGTAATCTTATTAATAAAAGAACTCTCGCCAACATTAGGGTACCCACAGATCAAAATTAATTTTATTGGTGCTTGTGCTCAAGGATATCGATTCACTATTTTGAAATGGCCAAATCATTTTTATTTTGATTGTAGAGAAAATGAGTAGGAGAAAATGAGCAGGTGAAAGCCGATCAAGGGCGAGAGAAGGCATTGCATTTTACTTGATCATGAATGCTCTCTAAAATGACCAATCATGTTTTCTATTCAATTCTTTTTGGTGCTTTTTTTTCCCATATTCAATAGATAAAAATCATGGCAACAACCACTTAGCCATCTTTTTGATTTTCTAGGTATTTTACAAAGATACAGGTATGTGGATTTATCATTCAGTCGCTTGTAGTTATTGGTCAAATGCAAATATTTTGTCAAGTTGAACGGGCAAGATATCAGTTTGGTGTTTTTGGTTTATGTTAAAAGTTGATTTCATAAAATCCTCAAAAAACACACTACATGTTCTAAAATGTAAATAAGTTTAATGTTAAATGTAAGATATATATCTCATCCATAGTAATCAAAAGAAAGGACATGAAACTTATAAGGAGATTTACCAATCCAAAAATATAAGCGAATAGAAAACATGATTGGTACCTTATGAATTGGTTTTTGAGGTGCACAATCTTCATTAGTCTCCTTAGAAGAAGACCCCTCCTCACGAAAAATGTATTTAACACAAAAAACAAATTTACAAAACTGAACCAATGGCACGTTTAGAACAAAGAAATAGAATGATAATAATATGCTAAAAATTATATTATGTTTAATACATGCCAAAGGACTAGTCCCAACAATTCTTAAACATACTTTATCTGATATGATAATAACATGCTAATTAAACTGATAAAGGTGTTATTTGCATTTAATCTTCCAATTACTAATTACACAAAAAATAAATTTACAAAACTGAACCAATGACATGTTCTTTGTGTGGTACAAGGAAGATTTGGCTATCAAATCTTCCTTCGTGATAGATGAACGCGAGAGAAGGTATGTAATTTCTTCATCTTTGATTGATATCTTTGACGGGCAACGTCTTTCGAGCCTCTGGCATCATATTTGACTGCAAATTTCAAATGTATTACATTTTATTTGATCATGAATGCTCACTGAAATGACCGCTTTCTATTGGTGTCATACCCTAGCCCATGCTTTATCTCCATTACTTGATGTTATTGGTGCTTGTGCTCAAGGATATCGATTCACTGTTTTGAAATGTTTGGATTGTTTCGGTCATGACTGTTCTTGTACACAATTAGGAAATGTAACTGTCTAATGATTACATGTAATGTTGAATGGATTAAATGCTTTATTCTTGGTAGAAGTGACTGGAAGGAATAGTGTTTGTGTTAGGTTTCATTTATTATTGAATTCAATGGTTTCCAAGATGTGTTGAGGAGTTTTCTCCTTGTTTAATGTTAACTGTTCTTGCACAATCCACTCATACAATAGTGAAATGCTATGTGATTGACAATTTCATACAATTGGTTCAGTTTTGTAAATTTTTTTTGTGTTAATTTTTTTTCTTCTATTTTTTCATTTGATAACCATAGTCAACATTTCAAAATAGTGAATCGATATCCTTGAGCACAAGCACCAATAAAATCAAATAATGGAGATAAAGCATGGGCTAGGGCACGACACCAGTAGATTAAAATTGAGCCAATGACATGTTTACAACAAAGAAATAGAACGTTAATAATATGCTGAAAATTCTATTTTGTTTAATACACGCCAAAGGACCAGTCCCAACAATTCTTAAACATAGTTTATCTGATATAATGAATTGTTAATAAAGGTCTAATTCTGTAGACTTCTAGCACAAAGGTGTGAGGCCTCGCCCTTGTGCCATCATTCATAGCAATTTATTTTCCATCTTATGACTCTTGTTGACACTCTATTTTATCATGTTGGACTATTTGGATAGAGACATTATATTTTGATACTATGTGATGACCTATGATTATGTCATGATGATATAGGACTTTTACTATCATGCTATTTATTAGGTCATGAACATAGAAATTGATGAACCTTTGATTTAAGTATGATACTTTAATGTGCACTTATGTTAGGAAAATTTATGAGAAATGATCATGATTATTTTCTTAGGTGAATTAACATATATCATTGTACTCTTGATTTAATATGCTTTTAAAAACTAGAAATGCAATTTTGAAAACTATGAGAATTACCATGAGATGCAGTTAGAAATTTATGATGTTAGGAATGTGATTTTTGAGATGTATATATATGTGTGTGTGTGTGTGTGTGTGTGTATATATATATATATATATATATATATATATATATATATATATGTTATGACATTTCATGAGCTACTTATATTTTGTCAAGTGTCTAGATAAGAACATGGTTATATAAGGGAAAATTAAAGATGGATACTTGTTAAAATCATGTTAAGCCAAGTTTATCTCCAAGGGGAGAAATTAACCTTGTTGTAATGTGTAATTGTTGTAAAGTGATGTATGACTGTATTTATTGATTATGTTTATTTTATTTTATTTTTAGTCCACTTGGCATGCCATGTGTATTGTGTTGTAATGTGATTTATTTTTTGTGTCAATTGACACATGTTATGTGAGTTGGCATGACCAAATGCTTTATGTCTATGAGTGGTCTTCTATTTTTAGGATCCTTGAGTGGGAATCTCATTCATTTTCGTGAGTTATCTTTAGGTGGTCTTTTGAGTGACATTTAGTGACCTTATAGGGTAGTGGAGGTTAAAACTAGATTACCCCATTAGTGTGCCATGAGGTGGGGATCAAATTTTGACCATTAAGATGCATTTTAACTATTTTTTCCCTTTCAAAAGATGCTCTTTTGAAAAGTGACAAAAATTTGAGATGCATGCCAAGCCCTCTCCTCATTTTTGAATTTTGAAATTTGAATTTCCCCCTCTTGATTGAAGGGATTAGGGTTTGCCTTCTTAAGGAGATGGAGGGAAAATTAGAGCGTAATTGCCCACTCTCCAATTTTTGGAGACTTTAGAGATTGTGAGAATTTTGTCTTGATTTGAGGATTTTGGTTATTGCATAGCAAAGGAGGAGACTTGTAGGAGGAAGCTCATCTCAACCCACATTTCCATTAGCTTGGATTGAGGTTGGATCTTGAATACTCTTGTTCTTATTGCTATGTGTATATTTTACTTTCTTATGTTGTGTGTATGCTAAGCTTTATGAGTATTGTGAATGGCTTCTTAGTCTATGCATGCATGTGGTTTTCTTTTCCTTTATTTTTATTGTATTTTCTTCTTTGGGGTGTGCAAGGCCAAAATCACCCTTGGGAGGGAAGAGAGCTTTGATGGGTGAAGGGCTAGAGTTGGGACTACCCATCTAGTGTAGAGTCCTTCCTTAAGGAGGAAGGGGATAAGGCATGGATGTATGAGCATCCATGTTGCCATCCTTATGTATATTATTTGAGGGACATAAGAGAGTTGATTTTGTGTGGATTGTGAAGGGTTGATGGTTGTATCTTTGGCCTTGTGAAGGAATTATGAGCACTTTTTAGGCTTTGTAGAAGGTAGGTTATTTCTTGTATATTGGCATTCTCCTTTTTGGGTAGCTTCCACCTTCACCCCTACTATGGGTCCAAGGTGACCCATTGTGTGCATAGCCATGGGAAGGGAATTTGATGGTCTTATTTAATTGTTGGTTTTATTTTCAGCATGTGCTTGATGTATGCATGTTAATCCCCTATCCATCTTTGTTTCCCCTAGCTCGGGGGTGGCCATGAAATGGCCTAGGTTGGGAGGTGAGCCTCCATGGTCTGTTTGATTAGTTGTGCAGATTGCTAAGGATACACTTGCTGGTTTTCTTGGAGACTATTGAGAATTTTGGATACATCACTTACCTATTATTTGAGTTGCTTGGCTTTGATGCTTTGTGAAAGTTGTTTTAATCAAGGCTATGTTGAAGAGCCTAGCATATGGAATGCTTGTAATAGATAGTAGGTTTAAATTATTTCCTTCCATCTAATGAACTAAAATGAAAAGGAGAAGGATGTATTGATTTCCTTATGTTTGGAAAGGATGTGTTAGTAATGTTGTTTAAAGTTAGATGAAAGTAATGAAAATATTATGTGCTATCTTGATTCTCTACTTGCAAGGAAATAAAAAAATAGATGATTTACTTTTATTTACGAAATGTTCCAAATAAAACAAATATTTTAAATAAAGTTATTTTTACTTAAAAAAAAATAGATTTATTATTTCCTTTGGAATGATCAAGTTTTCCTAAATTTACTTATGTTTCCAATGTTATTTTTATGCTTATGTATCTTCATGATATATATATATATATATATATATATATTCAATAAATGTAAATGTATTAATAAATAGATATATACTTTAAAATATATATGTGTATCAATATATTTTATTGTAGTGCATTAGATAATTCATTAAGACTAATTAAAATTAATTAAGTTCAATTTAAAAGAAAAATAATGTTATGTGTGGTTCTTATATATATATATATATACATATATATATACATATATATATATACACATATGTATATACATATATATATACACATATGTATATATATATATATATACACATATGTATATATATATATATACACATATGTATATATATATATATACACATATGTATATATATATATGTATATACATATGTGTATATATATATATATACATATGTATGTATGTATGTATATATATATATATGTATATATATATATATATATATATATGTATATATATATATATATGTATATATATATATATATGTATATATATATATATATGTATATATATATATATATGTATATATATATATATGTATATATATATATATGTATATATATATATATGTATATATATATATATGTATATATCTATATATATATGTATATCTATCTATATATATGTATATATATATATGTATATATATATATATATATATGTATATATATATATATATGTATATGTGTATATATATATATATATATATATATATATATATATATATATATATATATATATGTATATATGTCTATATATGTATGTATATATGTATGTATGTATGTATGTATGTATTAAACTCACCGAATAATCATCGAACGGAAAGAAAACCTTTTTATTATCAAATGTATTGCAAACTGTATACTATCAAATGAGTAGCAACTATGCAATATCGAATGTTTAGCAAATCTAAAAAAATCTTTGCATTGCAATGAGTATTATTGAAACCCTTAAAATAATTTAATAAAAAATGAACTAAGCCACTACCGCCAGCGGCTAGCCATTGCTGCAGTGGCCTTGCCACTGTCGCCGATGGTGATGCCGTCGGGCAATGGCAAGACCACTGTCGTAGTGGCCGGGAGGTGTTGCAAAAACCCTCCCCCGTAATCACCTTTGCATGATAATTTTTTGCTGCAACCAAAATTTATTTATTTTTATATATTTTTTATATAATGTTAAGATTTAAATGCCTTAGTTTGATATGAACTTTCATACGATTTAAATATTAAAGTTTTTTTTAAAAAAAAGAGGTTTCTTTCTTTTAGCTAAATAATGAAGTTGCGTAATTTCCTTTTATGAATGCAAATTTGTTTAGCATAGCAAAATTTATTTTGTTCTAATGATTGCAAACTAGCTCAAGGAAACATTAAAAGTGGCAAAATATTTTGAGGTCAGATTCAAAGACAAAATGAATACATTTAGGCATGCAACCCTATCAGATTTGAATCACCAGATTTTATATCAACTGGAAAACTTATTCTTATGAATCTATGACAAAGCCTTTTCTAGTCAAACTTAGAACAATCTTATCCTAATGTAAACCAGTGATGCATGCAATGGAAACCCAATGATTTGACTTTCTGTCTATGCCTTGTGGATTTGAGGATCTGGATCTAACATTAGGAGAGCATGAACTCTTTTGACTGTATATGCACAAGTACATATGGAGGTATACACACATTGGGAGTGTGTATACATTCATGTGTACTTGGGAGTATATTGTGTTCTTTCTCCAAACCCTCAATCCTTGGCCAACCTGCAAACCTTAGACAACTTACGGATTGTGAATGAAGAAAAAGCTAGAGATTAGGGTTTTGGGCCAAGTTTTATTTTGGCCCAAACCCTAATTTCGTTTAGGGGCTGGTTGACTTTATGGACCATAACTTTATATATTATTTTTATCTTATTCTTGAAATATCTTCTTCATTGATTAAGTCAGTGGCAATTTAATGGACTTTATTATTCTCCACTTTCAATTCCTTTTAATATGTATTTCTTATTATTAATTACATTACCTTTTGATTTTCTTAGTCTCCCTATTATTTCAGGATTTGAAATGATTTTTGGTTAAGGTATTATTTAGACTTTTAATTTCAATTTATTCTTTATGTGTGTGTAGATATTGGACCCTTTTTTTAGTTACTTATTTATTTATAAATTCATTTTAGTTTGTGATAATGAATTTTAAATAATGTATCTTCTTTTTGTTAACTTAATAATTTAATTATTGACCCTTATTACTTAACATACTATTATTTTCTCACAGACATTAATTCTTTTAGGGGGTTAATTAATCTATAATCCCTAGGTGGACCTAGGTATGATAACAACCCCTAATAATTATTATTAAATTAATAATTATGACTTTATTAAATTGTTTTAAATAACTATGTGTTTATTTAAATCTTTATAAATTAATCTAGGCAAGTTTTATATTATTTAAATTAAATCTTTTAATCAAGTATTATTGTCTTAATTTATGAGCGATTTGATTTAGGGAATTCTCTCTCATGTCCTCATTGTGATTAAACTTAGTGGTTTCTTTAGCCTTGTACACCTGACTTGTAGGGGATGATTACAAGCCAACACATGCCTCAAATTCCCCTTGTGAGATGAGTACATTGGTTGATGTTTTGTCCTCATGTTTCAGTGTGCAACCTTGTTATTAGTGACTTTAGAATTTTTTTTTGTGTGTTTTTCCCTAATTTTGGGCTTGACAGAAGGAAGATTTGACCTAGCCAAATCTTCCTTGTACCACACAAAAAACTATGGGATAACTATGTCTACTCCAACCTTAATTGTTTAAGAATTTATCATATCAGATAAAGCATGTTTAAGAATTGTTGGGAGTTCTATTATACCTTTGTTGTAAACATGCCATTGGATTTGAAATGTTTGGATTCACATTTTTTGATATTAATGGCATGACCATTGTATATTATAGCTTTATTAACAATTCATCATATCAGATAAAGTATGTTTAAGAATTGTTGGGACTATTCCTTTGGCATACTGGATTTAATTCATAAATGGATTTAATTTTATTTTGTATGAGAAATTTTGGGAGTTGCATGAGAAGTTTTAGTGTCTAAACACTCAACTATCCCTCTAACCGATTAGGAGTGGTTGGGGAAGTTGAGAGGAAAGTTTTCAAACATTCAAATTCACTTATTGAATGCTTTGGAGACTACTAGTTTGACTGTCTATGCGTTACCAGTGACTGAGATTCATTAAAGGATACACAACCCTTCATTTTTGGGTTATTGTGTGTTGATTCAAATGTAGGTTTGATTTAGTTAATGTTTATAAGAGATCAATAAAGTATTTAAAGACAATCTTACATGTTTGGAGAGGTTTGAGAGACACTTATCATGAATGTATCCTCTCAAACAATGACATAGATTGGTTTTACTAAATTTCCTTTCTCTATTTTGAGGTTTCCTTTCTCTGCTGTAGGGGTACAGTTAGAGGGTTCATTGAAAAAATGATCCTTTGAATGGTTACTATGAATATGAATGATTTGATATATCATATTGCTCATTTTACTTGAAGTTTGGAATAGCTTGTGCAAGGGTGAAAGTAATTTTGATCGTTTTGGCCGTGACTGTTCCTCTACACAATCAAGAAATGTAACTGTCTAATGATTATATGTAATGTTGAATGGATTAAATGCTTTATTCTTAGTAGATGTAAATGGAAGGAATAGTGTTGGTGTTAGGTTTCATTTATTATTGAATTCAATGGTTTCCAAGATGTGTTGAGGAGTTGCTCCTTGTTTAATGTTAACTGTTCCTGTACAATCCACTCATACAATAGTGAAGTTACAAAATTGAACCAATGACATGTTACAACAAAGAAATAGAATGATAATAATATGCTCAAAATTATATACTGTTTAATACATGCCAAAAGACTAGTCCCAACAATTCTTAAACATACTAGTTATCTGATATGATGAATTGTTAATAAAGGTCTAATTCTATAGTTTGCTAACACGAAGCAAGATTTGACCTAGCCAAATATTCCTTGTACCACACAAAAAAATGTGTGATAAATATGTCTACTCCAACCTTAATTGTTTAAGAATTCATCATATTAGATAAAGTATGTTTTAAGAATTGTTGGGAGTTCTATTAGACGTTTGTTGTAAACATGCCATTGGTTTTCAAATGTTTGGATTCACATTTATTGATATTACTGGCACATTTAATGATGCCATTGTATATTACTGAGATGCTCACTGAAATGACCACATTCTACTGGTGTCATGCCATAGCCCATGCTTTAACTCCATTATTTGATGTAATTGGTGCTTGTGCTCAAGGATATCCATTTTTTTGAAATGTTGACTATGGTTATCAAATGGATAGCCCATGAGCTTCTAGCTAGGTGCTATTTGTATTGATAACTTAGGGCATCAAATGTATATTGTATTATTGATAGTTGAGACTTTGTTAAAAGAAAATAGGACAAAGAATGATTTTGATTTATTTTCTCTATTTTGATCCCTAAGTGGCTTACAACCCTAGAGAAGTATATGCAGATTTATGGATGCAGTTGCAGGATACATAGTAGCTGATAATTCACAAGAAATCCATGCATCCAATTTGAATAGAAATTAATACAAATAAATAGGGTCCTCCAATGGCCCAATCATCCAGACCTTGACTGTCCCCTCAACTAGTGACCCTTAAAAATCAAGTTATCATGCAATCAGTGAGTGATCCATCATTATCCTAGTCTGCCTTGCATCCAACCATATTGGAAATATATAATAGAATGATAACAAGTCTTTCAAAATCCCCCTTCCCTCAAGGAACACTATCAACTTGATGAACTACAACTAATTTGAATACATTGAAGATCTGTGATTTGAGATAATTAAGTTGTTGATTAGATATGTAAGATGATTAAATCAGTAATATGTTATCACTGATATCAACTAGTCTTGAAAGTACTTATCTTGTAAGTTACTATACCTAAACATCTGGAGAAAGGAAGAAAAGAGATGGAAGAACATATATATCTACATGGAGGAAGATGGACATGTCAGATGAGAATAAGGAATACACCGCGTAACTTATGAATGAGTCTATGACTTTATGTTATTGACTTGATTATGTTGCATTCATCTATGATGAAGGAAAAGAGCAAAATGTACAAAGTAGTGTGGTCGGTTAAAGAAGCATTTCAGTATACACCGATGAAGTGCAGTGTATACCGACAACAATATTAACCGAGCTTGTGTTCACCGACGTATTTCTTTGTTAACTGAGAAGAAAAAAAGAACTAAATGATTAGTTTAGCCGGCACGGATTGATGAGCTCTAAAGTGTTATGAATTCAAAGTAATGGATAATGTTTTTTATGAAGATCCACGGCTAGAAAAATTCAAGGAAGATCTAAAGGACAAAATTGAAACATATTATTGACACATCAGCCAAAGAAGGTTAGAGTGGCAAGATCAACAAAGGAGATTAAGTGGCAAAATTTGATGGATATAATTAAAATGGTTTACATGTCTATTTAAGAGACCAGACTTTCACAATGAAACTAATTCTGGAAGAAGGATACTGTAAAGATTTCATGTGAATAAATTTCATGCAAGCCAGATCAAACTAGTTAAGGAGAATCGAACTGCAGAGATAACTGAGCATCAAAAAGCTATAACTGAGCAACAGTAAGTTAATGGAAATTGATTGACATAGAATAGATACATTGATCAGAGGATTTTAATGAGCTTAAGAATGGATCTGATAATTTGCAATTGAAGTTGTGTTGTATTCAGATCAAATTGTTGTTACAATTTAACCATTGTAAAAAGATAAATCTCTTAACAATGTGGACTTGGAAAGTCTTGTAATGTCATTCATAGAGTGTACAATTATTATCCTATCAACCCCATAGTGAATGCTGGTTGGATGATAATAGTTGTTCTTAAATCCTCTAACAAGGTCACACCTAATAGTGTGTTTGCAACCTTTAATAGGGTTGGGTCTTCACCGACCTCACTTCAGAAGAGTGAATATTTTTGGGTTGCCGGTCCCAGGTGGTTTTTCCCTTAACAGGGTTTCCATGTTAAATCTCATGTTATGTGTTGATTGTGATGATCGTTCGTTGTCATACTTTACATGTTTCATATTTGATTTGATCGGTAATCATTAGATGTTTTAACTGACAATCAGAAAATACATAGACAAAGTATTACTTTATGTTACCGAGCTGCAGAAGTTTTAGTAATTTGTTTTTGGATATAGATTTTGTGATTAGGACTATGGATAATTGATTCACCCCCCTCTTAGTTATTCTAACAATTGGTATCAGAGCTCCCTGGTTGCTTGGAACAAAGTTTTAAGGACTTTAGCATGAAGATTTCAAAATGTATAAGAGGGAAGTGCCAAAGCTTAACAAGGATAACTTTACAATATGGAAAATTCAAATGAAGCTTCATATATTTAGAATTGGGAATTCTACATTAGATCTAATGGAGAATGGATACCTTGCACCACCCACTGGTCCCTTGACTCTTGATCAATTGAGAGACAGGCATGAACATAATGTTACTATGATGGAGATTGTTGTTGCTTGTTCAGATGCTGAATTTGAAGATATCAAGACCTGTACTACTACTAAACAGATGTGGGATAAACTTGCTCAAATTTATAGTGGTGATGAAAATGTCAAAAGAGCTAGAGTTGAAAGCTTGAGGGGAAGATTTGATGACATGAAGATGAAAGAAGGTGAAAAAATTATGTAGTACACAAACACGATAAAAGAAGTAGTTCATGCTATAAGAGGATCCAATGGTGTAATTGATGGAGAGACATTGGTAAGAAAAGTTTTGAGAACCTTATTGCTAGTCTATGCAATAAGAATATCTACAATACATGAGAGAAGGTCTATAACTGGTAATACACTTACTCTTGATAATTTGATTGGTAAGCTTGCAACCTTTGAACTGAACAATTTTGATAGCAATGTTGTACCGTCTATTGAGTCTGCCTTCATGACTTCTTTGAAGATCGGTAAGTCTAATAGAAGAAATAAGAATGATAATAGTGCTAGCAATATAGATGATGAGCTTGATGAACTTGAAGCTCTTATGGCCAGAAGGTTACCTAAAGGAAAAGGAATATGTAGAGGCAAATTACCTTTAGCATGTTTTAACTGTAAAGAGGTTGGTCATATTGCTACTAGATGTCCACATAGGAAAGATGATGATAGAAACAAAGATTGATCTGGTGAAGGAAGCTATGGGAGTAGAGGCAATAAAATTTACCAACACTACAATAAAGGCAACTGAGACAAAAGTGATAAAAGCAAAAAGGTGTGCTACAATGCTGAGGATGAAGATATCACCGATATTGACACTAATGATGATGTGGAGGTAGTATTTGTTGCAATGAAGGATGATTCTGAAGAAGATGAAAGGTATGTAGAGATAAAACTTATCTCTAAGGCTAATAGAAATGATACATGGATCATAGATAGTGGCTGTACACATCACATGACTAGTGATGAAGAAAAATTTGATCATCTTGAAGAACATAATGGAGGATCTGTAAGAATGGGTAATGATGCACCCTGTATGGTTAGAGGAAAAGGAACTCTGATGATAAATGATAGAATAAATTGTGATAATGCTTATTGGGTAAAAGGACTGAACTATAATTTGCTAAGTGTGGCAAAGATGAACAATTTAGGCCACCAAATTGCTTTTGAGAGAAAGAAAGTTAAGATATTTGATGATGGAGGAAGACTTGTTAGAACTGGTACACAATCCATAGGTAATATATTTTATCTTGATAATGATCAGTCTTCTTGTTTGATAATGAAAGATGGAGATGCATGGTTGTGGCATAAAAGGTTATGTCATGTAAACTTTGATAACATGATTAAGATCAGTAAAAAGAAAAAGGTTAGCAGTCTTCCTACCTTATCAAAGCCTAATCATGTTATGTGTCATGAATGTTAGAAAGGTAAAATGACTAAATCTAGTTTCAAAAGAAAAGACTATTCAACAAAGAAAATCCTTGAGTTAGTGCATACCGACCTATGTGGTCCTATGAGAACTCAAAGTTATTATGGAGATAGATACTTTATTCTTTTTGTTAATGACTATACTAGATTGATGATAGTCATGTTATTGAAGGAAAATTCAGAAGCATTTAATATGTTTAAGTAGTATAAAGCAAAAGTTGAGAAGGAAACCAGTAAAGAATTGAAATGTTTGAGATCTGATAGAGGTGGTGAATTTATCTCTGATGAATTTACTAATTTTTGTAATGAGAATGGTATTAAAAGACATGTATTAGCACCGAGGACACCTCAAAAAAATGGAATAGCTGAAAGGAGAAATAGGTCAATTTTTGATTGTGCTAGAACACTAATGTTACAAAAGAACGTTGCACACACATACTAGAGAGAAGCTATTAGCACTGCTGTTTATGTGCTAAATTGAGTACAACTGAATGAGGACACTAATAAGACACCCTATGAGTTATGTTTTGGACACAAACCCACTGTAAGTTATTTTAGAATTTTTGGAAGTAAATGCTTTATTCTGAAAGATGAAAGAAATGGGAAATTTGACTCAAAAGGTGATGAGGGGATATTTCAGGGATATTTCACTAAAGGTAAAGCATACAAGTGTCTTAATAAAGTAACTAATAAAATGATTAAAAGTACTAATGTTTAAGTTGATGAGTTTGATGATAAGAATGCAGAGGAAAGCTCAAAGGAACTAGAAGACTACAGTAGATTTACTTACATTGAACAAATGGAGTACCTACCGACACAACAAGTAGTGACAACTAGTCAACAAGAAGGAAACATCGATGAACAAGAAGGACCTACCGAGCAAGCAAATGAACCTTCATAGGTTGAACAAGAAAGAAGAGATTGGATACTGGAAAAATTTGTCAGAAGACATCATCCTGAGACACAAATCATTGGAGATAGACAAGCTGACATGCAGACAAGGAGTAAAACAAGACAAGGTACATGTCTAGTTTGTGAATATGAACCGAAGAATGTGAAAGTTGCATTAAAAAATGATGAATGGGTTAATGCAATGAAAGAAGAAATAGAGAAAATAGAGAAGAAGAAAACTTGGAGTTTAGTACCCAGACCTAAAGACAAGAATGTTATCGCTACTAAGTGGATATTCAGAAATAAGCTAAATGAGAATGGAGAGGTAACAAGGAACAAAGCTAGATTAGTATGCAAGGGATATGCACAGGAGGAAGGGATAGATTATGGTGAAACCTTTGCACCTGTTGCTAGATTGGAAGGAGTCAGAATGTTACTTGCATATGCTGCTCATAAGAAGTTCAGAGTTTACCAAATGGATGTTAAATCTACTTTTCTGAATGGAATACTTGAAGAAGAAGTCTACATAGAACAACCTAAAGGATTTGTTGATCCAGATAACAAAGATATGGTATGTAGATTACATAAAGCTTTATATGGTTTGAAGCAAGCACCGAGAGCATGATATGGAAGACTGCATAACTATTTTCTTAGCATTGGATTTGTTAGAACTAGTGAAAATAGCAATCTGTACATGAAAGAGAATTTTGATGATACTATCTTGATTGCTAAGATATTTGTGGATGACATAATATTTGGAGGACAAGTCAAATATATAAGTCATTTTCTGATGAAATGAGAAGTTAATTTGAAGTCTATGTTTGGAAAGATTAAGTTCTTTCTAGGCTTACAAGTGATTCAGTAGAATGATGGTATATTCATTACACAATCCAAATACATAAAGGAAGTATTAAAGACATTTGGCATGGAAGATGCTAAACCTATGGGAACACTGATGGCTACTAGAAGTAAACTAACTAAGGAAGATGGAACTACTGAGGTAAACCAAACACTCTACCGATCCATGATTGGTAAGTTAATGTATGTAGTTCACAGTAGGCTAGATATAGTACATGCCGTTGGAATAGTTGCAAGATTTTTTTCAAGCCCTAGAGAATCACACATGGTTGCTACAGAAAGAATCTTAAGATACCTAAAGAAAACTGAAGATTATGGAATATGGTATCCTAAGGAAGGCAAATTTGAACTTAAGGTATACACCAATGCTGACTGGGCTGGAAATGTGGATGATATGAAGAGAACCATAGGAGGAGCATTTTTCTTTAGTGAAACACTTGTTACATGGAAAAATTAAGAAATAATCTTGTATTTCTCAATCTATAGCTGAAGCAGAGTATGTTGCTACTACTACTAACTATTCAAATATTGCTTATATCAAGCAAGTGTTGGAAGGAATGAATGAGGTAATCATTGAGCTGGTAATCATATATTGTGACAACACTAGTGCAATTAATATTTCAAAGAATCTAGTGATGCACTTTAAAACAAAGCATATATCTATCAAGTATCACTATTTGAGGGAACAAGTACAAGAGAAGCAAGTGAAGCTAAAATTTGTTACATCTAAAGAACAACTTGTTGACATATTTACACAGCCTTTACCAAAGGATACATATGAATACTTGAGGACTAGACTTGGGGTCCGTCTCTTGTCTACCGGTCACTAAGGTGATCTAGAGGTTGCATCAACCTAAGCTTATCAAGAGATCATACATGTTGATGCAAGAAGAGTTCACACTTTGGATCATTTCTAAGGTTGTGAAAGTTTGAAGAGCTGGAACAAATTGGCATATTAGTATATAGAGATATAGAGAATGCACCAGACAATAGAGAGTTACATGGCTACTACAGAGCTGTATGTTTATTTGTTTCTTTGGCATTGTTGTCAAAGGGAGAGATAAACAATATGAAATAATATGCACTATTGAGAACACTGAAACATCTATCTAAGGGAGAGATAAACTGAAAGAAAGGGAGAGCACTGAAGATCAGTTACCGAAGAATAGAAAAGAATCTGAAATAAAGCTGAAAAGTTCATATCTATAGATTGAATGTTAAATGCTGCATTGGTAATGCTATTGAGTAATGTAGTGATTAAACATATTAAGCTAGGGAGAGCTTGTACAAAATTTGTTCATATAGTTGTAGAATACATGTTTGGTATTTGGCATATTTCATATTGCTTGTGTTGCCATCAATGCCAAAGGGAGAGATTGATGAACTACAACTGATTTGAATACATTGAAGATCTATGATTTGAGATCACTGATTTGCTGATTAGATATGTAAGATGATTAAATCAGTAATATGTTGTCATTGATGTCAACTAGTCTTGACAATACTTATCTTGTAAGTTACTATACCTAAACATTTGTAGAAAGGAAGAAAAGAGATGGAAGAACAGATATATCTACATGGAGGAAGATGGACATGTCAGATGAGGATAAGGAATACATCGAGTAACTTATGAATGAGTCTATGACTTTATGTTATTGACTTGATTATGTTGCATTCATTTATGATGAAGGAAAAGAGCAAAATGTACAAAGTAGTGTGGTCAGTTAAAGAAGCATTTCAGTATACACTAACGAAGTGCAGTGTATACTGACAATAGTATTAACTGAGCTTGTGTTCATCAACACATTTATTTGTTAACCAAGAAGAAGAAAAGAACTAAATGATAAGATTAGCCAACACAGATTGATGAGCTATAAAGTGTTATGAATTTGAAGTAATGGATAATGTTTGTTATGAAGATCCACAGGTAGGAAAATTCAAGGAAGATCTAAAGGACAAAATTGAAATGTGTTATTGACACATCAGCTGAGGAAGCTTAAAGTGGAAAAATCAACAAAGGAGATTAAGTGACAAAATCCAATGGATATAATTAAAATGGTTTACATGTCTATTTAAGAGACCAGAGTTTCATAATGAAACTAATGTCAGAAGGAGACTGTAGATATTTCATGTGAATAAGTTTCATGCAAGCCTGATCAAAATAGTTAAGGAGAATTGAACTGTAGAGATAACTGAGCATCAGAAAGCTATAACCGAGCGACAGTAAGTTAATGAAAATTGATTGAAATAGAATAGATACATTGATTAGAGGATTTTAATGAGCTTAAGAATAGATCTTATAATTTGCAATTGAAGTTGTGTTGGATTCAGATCAAATTGTTGTTACAGTTTAACCATTGTAAATAGATAAATCTCTTAACAGAGTGGACTTGGAAAGTCTTGTAATGTCATTCATAGAGTGTACATTTGTTATCCTGTCAACCCCATAGTGAATGATGGTTGGATGATAATGGTTGGTCTTAAATACTCTAACAAGGTGACACCTAACAGTGTGTTTGTAACCTTTAAGAGGGTTGGGTCTTCACCAACCTCACTTTAGAAGAGTGAATATTTTTGGGTTGCCGGTCCCAGGTGGTTTTTCCCTTAACAAGGTTTCCATGTTAAATCTCTTGTGTTATGTGTTGATTATGATGATTGTTTGTTGTCATACTTTACATGTTTCATATTTGATTTGATCGGTAATCATTAGATGTTTTAACTGGCAATTGGTAAATACATAGACAGAGTATTACTTTATTTTACCGAGCTACAAAAGTTTTAGTAATTTGTTTTTGGATATACATTTTGTGATTGGGACTGTGGATAACTTATTCACCCCCCTCTCAGTTATTCTAACACAACCATCCCTTCCACATAGCATTTCACTTTTGTATGAGTGGATTGTGCAGGAACAGTTAACATTAAACAAGGAGCAAACTCCTCAACACATCTTGGAAACCATTGAAAGGGCAAGAAATCAGTTTGGAGACATTTTTTTTAAATATGCCATTGGTTTAGTTTTGTAAATTTGTTTTTTCTATTAAATGCATTTAAATGGAACATTACACATAGTAATAATATGCTTAATCTATTAGTAATTGGTAGATTAAATGCACATAACATCTTTATCAGTTTAGCATGTTATTATAAGATACTAAAGAAGACCTGTTATTTGTCAGAGAAATCTTCATTGCCCACCACAATGAAGACAATGAAGATTGACCTCCTGCCCCACAACAAAGAACATTGTAATAAGAATAAGATATAATATAATGTTACAAAGACATGTAATGCTTATGATAATGATCTAAAAAGTTGCAAATATAGGAATTGAAAAAGAAGATAGTGCCAAGAAACATTTTCACAGATACAAAACATTAGGAAAAGTAATAACATTAACAATGCCAAGATTCACAACATTAACTTTCACCTATGGATGAGTTTCTATAGTGGGTTGCCCGACATCAAAAATATGTTGAGTTACATTTGTGCTGTAACTAAGAGTATCATGTAGAACAAACCCTAAACTTTGAAAGTGTTCTCCAGCTTGAGAATTCAAAATTCAATTTAGGCAAGCATCAGTAAGTGAAATAAATTATAGACATCAACATCAAAATCATCATAATCATTAGACATAAATTATAGACATCAACATCAACATAATCATAATCATTTGGAGGGTATTCATTTTGGATAGTACAATGTTTCTTGAAAGTTTTTGTGATGCTTCTAAATTTTAAAGACATTTTATGGCTTAATGATAATATAGATTAGTGTTTTGTTTTCTGATGTAAAATATTTTCAATATAGTCATGGAATGTTGTTGATCATTCATGGTCTTTAATAAACTTTTCTTCTATTTGATGTATCCTAAATTCATTGAGTTCTAGTACAGGTGAATTGGCCAGATTGAATAATTTCCATAGTTGAATTTTTGTTTACCTATGTAAGCTTCACATTCATTCTTTTCTTGTTTTGATTCTCGAGTCCTGATGTTGTTTTTGGATGTGATATAGATTGACCGTAAGATGGTTCAGTTGGCCCTCTCATTCTATTTATTCATTTGTGTTCTTCATGGTGTAAGTGTCAATATGTTATAATCTAACTAGCATGTCATACCCCCACTTTTGATAAACCTCACAACATGCAAATCACAACCAAAGACTTGGGTGATCAGCATACACAAATAACAATTACCCTTAGGAAACAATGATCATTAATATTCATTAATGGTGGGTGGTGATTCCTTGATAATAAAGGCATTGACAACATTCATCATCTTAACCAAGTCATGGGTGGTGATCCTTGAAATAGCACAATTAGTAAAAGGAAATGACAACACAACATAATTTGGAGTGAGGAAGAAGGAAAATTGGAAAACAAAATATGGAATAACTAGGTTGGAATTGGAGAAGAATTCAGAAATAAACTTGAATTAGAAAAAAGCCAAGCTATCCGGTTCTTTGTTTGAGGCTGGGTTCTGGTTCTACTTTTGTTCTCCTCTGGGTTCGACTTGGGTTCCTTTGGTAGGAACTTCGGTGCTTGGGCCAAACTCAGGTGCACTTGCAGTATTATAAATATGATACATGAGGTATTTTATTCATAATTTTATAGGCTAACTCATTATTATGGTAACATGGGTATGACCACACTCTATGCCTAATGGTACCCGACATGGAGTGTGGTTCAAATGAATTTGAACCAAATGCTAACTGTGATGGCTATGATCATGATGAAGATGAATATGAATATTAAATCTAAAATATGGCTTGTAATTTGAATTTTTATTATGAATGAAGAAACTATAGATTCAAGTTGACTCATTCTATGTTGTAGTATATTTGTCCCCTAGATCTACCATATTATATCTGTGTAGCCTGTAAGGGACATCTTCTACTCATCCATGTATCAGAGCTCAGTAAGAGTTCTTAGGAGAAAGACAAGATGTCAATGGGAGATGGAGAAACCAATCTCAGAATACCACTTGAAGCCTTGCAATGTTGAGAGTGGGATAAAGGCTACACTTGAGACCTTATATAAGGAACAATCTTATTGAGCTTCACTTTGTTTCGAGAATAGTTTTATATTCTATACTAAATAGGGCCAACCACGTGAAGGTGGAAGCTCATTTGGTCCCAGCCCCCCTAACATCACTCTAAATTCCCTGTTAACATCTAACATTCATTCATTATTTCATCCATTAATAAAATGTAACATTCATTAATTATCACACAATAACATTCATCAACATTCATTAACACATTAATAAAATGTAACATTCATTAATTATCACATGATAACATTCATTAACACATTATAAAATTTATGAACATTCAATACCATATAATTAAATTTATTGGCATATAAAAATCAGTCTATCAATTAAGGTGCATAGATGACCATCATTTCTTTTTTTTCTTTTGATTTCTAGTTTTTAAGAAGTAATCACTAAGAGGAGCATTAATATCAACATGATCATCTCCCTCTCATTAGATCTCAATACACGCCTAGTTCTCTATTGATGCAAAGGGGGGTCATCTGCAATAACATATAAAAGGGTTAAATTAAAAAGATTTTACTATAATTAAAAACATTAAAAACATTTTAAAGTATTTTAGTACTGTAAAGGCCATAATCATATAGCTCTTTACCTGATCTAGTCACATCATCAACATTGAGGTTAGTTTGTCTGGCCTTCGCCTCAACCTCAACTTGCTCATTAATAGTGGCCTCTACACTCTCTATGACTGCAATATAAATTGTTACATTAATCCAAACACCAATTGCAATTAAATTTGTATTACTACACCAATCAATTTAAGATGTTTACTTGTATTACTTTGATGCACATCCTCATTGTCATCAACACGCATAGGTTCTATATGGCAAGAATCGGCAGGCTGCATTTCAATTTCATATGCATTTATGTTATCATTGTTTTCTTACTTAAAAAAAATTTACTCACTTTATGTTGGAACTTAACATCAAATAAAATAATTGGTAAATAATTAGATTTGAAATATCATCTATTTAGCTTACTTACTGCTTTGAATCCATCAGTAGAACCTTGTGCACTTCTTAGTCTTTCTGCCATGGCTTTATAGCCTTGTTGGAAGCTAATTCTATTGTCCCCTTTTGTGAGACTTATATTGAAATTTGTGCCATGTATTTTTGCTTGGTATCATCAAATTTTATTTTATTGTTTCATCAAAATAAAAAAAGATTTTAAATTATAAATAAATATTATAAAGATCAAAGTATTATTTTTAGTGTTAAAATCCATCTATAGATTTTATTTTTCCTCATTTAATTCTGATAGTATTAACACTTACAACTCGTGCAACAAGTTTGGAATAACCACCAAAGCCTAGCTTGTGTTGCCCGTACTTTTGTAGTCTTGCCTTTGTTGCCTTTGATGTGTCAGGCAATCTATGAAGAGATTGAAATATGTTAGTTCATCTAAATATGAAGAGTATTTAGTACACAATTACATTCTTAACATTATCACATACCTTCTTCTGTTCTCTGATGGTGTATTTCCTTTTTTTATTTCAGTTTTCTCATTCGCATATAGAATAAGAGATTTTCACTCTAAATTAGGAATGCAAGGGGGGCACTGGTAATTAGGGTTTTTGGTTAATGTACACCTGTACTGGTCCCTAATATACCTCAAACATAACCCAACTTTCTGAAGGAGCTTACCCTTCTCAAATGCACGAGGTCCAAATTTCTTTGTCATACTCTCTATGAGAGCATCCTTTAACTTTTGATTTTGAGTTTTCCACATTTTAAGAAAAAAAATAGTGTTAGATTAAAAAATGAAGTGAAATTACCTTTAATATAGTTTAAGAAATGGATGTAATGATAACTATCCTAGCAATGATATGAAATCAAAATAGTGGATTGGGGTTTTAGTTTGGATATGATGTTCCAACCTACATAGATGGTGGGCCCGAATATCTGCAAACACTCATCACTAGGTTTACCATTAAAAAAATCATTCCCTATAAAATAATCATGGGATCATTAGTCGAAGGATATAATAGTATAAAATAAGAATACAATAGATGTAAGCTTCTCATATTGAATGCAAGGTGTAATTAACATACGATTGTATATTAAAAGAAACGTCCAATCTTTAAAGTACCTGAAAGTTTTTCTATTTTCAAGGGAACTCCTTTGTCACTCACAAGTAATATACAATCCTTCACCATTCCCGTACTCAAAATACTAGTACATCCAGGAAAATCACCATCAAGTGTTGCATCTCCTATTGCATAAATTGAATACATTACAAAATGGCCCTAAGAAAGAACACTTCAAGGGAAATAAACATATATATAATGACAGAGAAAATAAAATTTGTGTACATGTAGGTGGTGCCATGGCATTTGTGGCCATGCTACGTGTTGCCGACATTGTAGGATGCAGTACATATGAGCTTACCATCGTATGAGGTGGTGATAGTAAATGATCATAGACACATGCTAAAGAATAAGATTGTTAGAGCATAATAAAAGTAGTGATTAGTATGGACAATATTGTTAAAGAGTAAAAAAAATATAGTCCAACATGCGATCTACTTGAACTAGCTGCAGTACCCTCATCATGGCCATGAGGATAAAAATTACACAAAAAAAGATGTAAAAGCAACACATCCGCTTATTTTTTAATGACATAAAAGACTAGTATAACATAAAAATTATTATTGAACTTTTGTTATAATTAAAAATTACATTAATACTTTGTAATTTTGAGATAGGTGCATTAGTTTAGTTTCCCTCTTTTGTGACTCAGGAGTTGGAGGGAATATAGATGCCAATTCAACCACCCTTTTTCCAATTTTGTGGAGGCAATTTTTAATTGCAGAGGCTGGGTCATCACAAGTAGCGAAATCAACGACTAGGTCCTCATCAAAGGAATCCTCTTCAGGGACTACGGGTTCCTTTCCCTTTCTCTGCTGATCACCTATCTATGACAACAATATTACTAACACTATTAGAATTAATCTGAAACAATGATGAAAATAATATAATAAAAAACTTTATTTAACATTTTTCTTTTATCTAATTTGTAGTACAATAACAAATAGGTTTACCTACTGTGAAGAAGTGCATGCACGATCATTATTGTCCCCTCTATGTGGTTGTTCCATATTGTGGCCTTGTGTTATTATTTAAAGTTAACCAATAATTAGAAAGGACTACATTAATAAATTTCATTAGAAGATGATGATGGAGATGAGGTGGATGGTGAGGAAACTCTCTAAATGTGGCTAGCAAAAAAATAAAATTCTTTAATGGTACATAGTATGTACCTGCACCCCAATGATAGTGACATCATTTGTATCTATGTGATTCAAATTGTAATCAATAAACACCTCTTCCCCCATACTTATTGATTTTATTGCACATACAAATACATGATTTCCCTTGCATGCCTCAAATATGCAATTGGGTTGCTTAATAGTTGACAGAGGTCATGTGCTATTTATAAAACCTACAATATTCCCTGATGCTTTTGGCCTTCCATCAATGTATATAGCCACTCTTTTACTTTTCTCATTGTCTTTTTGTTGAATATAATTTACTGAGTGCATACCTATGCATACTTTTTTTATATTGAACAATTCACATCCAACTTTTGTAATCGTAACAAGGTCCAACATACTCCATCAATTCAACAACTTTGTTATAAGAGACCTTTATGCCATCCATGGAAAATAGGCCCAAACCATGTATTGATGATGGTGCAATACGATATATCTTGCCTTTAACACTAAAATTAATGTTTATTGAAGGAAGTTCCTTGCGGACCCATTGTTTCTGTAGATTTTGGTACCTAGAGGGAACCTCGATGTCACCTTTTCTCTCATCATCATAAGAACATGACCCCCTTTGAGAAAGGAAGAATTTCATGCATTTATTGAATTTCCTTCTAGTCTTTTGACCTCTAGTTGATCTTCCTAATTTAGACATACTACATGACTCACTTTCTTCACTCGAGGAAGACACATTTGACAAATACCTATTTGCTGCTACCTGCACTCCATCAAATGAGAGAGATAGCAAGTAATGTGAGATATTTTGCAAATTGTGAAATACATTAATCTCTATAGGGTGTATTGACTTATACCTATCGATCCATCATACTATGTGGGATGCTCATGAAAGGGGTTCGGGTACTTACATATGTAATTCAATTATCCAATGTTAGCTAAAAATTTCATGATACATATACTCAAAACCACATAGTAAGTACATTAAAAACCATAAGCATCCTATGTGAATTAAAAACATTAAAAGATACATCATGAATTAATTAGATTAAGTATTGATCACATAACTGCACATGTCTATCGAGAAATCAATATTAAATAAATTAAGCAATGATCACATAACTGTACATTTCATTCATGTCATTCATCTTCTTCTTCATCCAACTCATCACCATGATAATCGTTGTCATCAACATCATCACCACCACCATCATTGTCATCATCTTCTTCATCATCATCATCGACATCATCATCATCATCATCATCATCATCATCATCATCATCATTGTCATCTTCTTCTTCTTCTTCTTCAAGAAAAGTTGAGTTAGAAACATCATCGACTAACCGTTGTTTGTGATCATCATCTACATCATCTTCTAGTTGTTTGCAATCTTCTTCTTCCATCACATTATACCTCATTGGCCTTCCTCTCGAATCATGTCTAACAACAAGTGACCAACCTGATTTATGTGGAACCTCTGAGTAAAATACCTGCTCACATTGGCTTGGAAGAACATAGGGCTCATCCCCAACTGGCTCAAACCACCTTGTATTAATCATTGGAAATCCATTGTCATGTTCAATAATAGTTCTATCATGATCATTTTAATTAAGTCATAGCCTATACCATCTGATGATGAAGAGAACTAATATGAAGGAATTAAAGTCACACTCAAGTATATCATCCAAAATGCCATAGTATCAATTTTCAGACTCTCGAGGACGTAAGTCATTTCTAGATGAAATATTAGTTACCTAAAAGATTGCACTTATCCCATAATCACAAGTTTACTTTGTGTCATCCAAATTTTTGATGCAAAATTTATGACCATTGCAAAACATAGCCTTTTAGTGTTTGACCTGCAAAAATATGTCAAACATATATAAATTAATACATCAAGAGTTCATAAATGTACAAGTGATTAACAAATTTATACATACCTAGAAATCTCTTAAACCATGTGCTAAATCTATTTCCCTTTGCATAACATTGGATCTCCATTATGATGAGCTTCATTAACCAATGAAGACACAACTTCCCATGTTAATGTGTGACCTAAATGATGACATCATTCAATCCATACCGTCATCCAATCTTGATTGTTTTCAATAGAAAAATGTATTGCATCCCACTCTTGAGCAGTTGTACAAAAAATAAATAGATGAATTACAACCAATTAATTTTAAAGATTAAGAATTAAACTACAATAAAATCTTATAATTTATCACCTCTCACTTTCCTCATTCTACCTTTCCCCACCAAGTACTCCCCTTCAAATTTTCTAATGGTGTTGAGATCCAAAATGTGATCTGTATGGATCTTTGCTGCAAGCTTAGGAAGATATTCATTAACATACACCATAGTCTGGTATACCATATATCCCTCTACCATAGAACCCTCAGGACATGCTCTTTGCCAAACCAAAGCCTTCAAAAATTTTAGGTGCTTCTCAACCATCCACATTGATTGAGTGTGTACGGGTCCACACATTTCAATCCCCTCAACTTGGTGTATGAGGTAGTGTTTTTGTGCATTGAAAAAGGTTGAAGGTAGACACTTTTGCATTTCACACATTAGATGAGGAATTCTTCTTTTCCAGTATTTTATATCTACTTTATGGATTTTTTTAGATGACAACCACCTACAAGACATTCAAGACTCAAAAATATATAAATACAAGACTTTACAATATATGAAACAAATTGAACATATATCATTGCTTACCTCATGTATTTTCCAAGATCATATATCACTTGTTTGATTTTATTGCCGAAGTTCTCTGGGAGAGATAGGGGTAGCATGTACTACAACAATTATAAAAATAATCATGTCATTCTTTTCTCATATAATACAATGAGAAGTACATGTAGTTTACAAATATATTGTAAATACAAAAGAACATGGCTTACCTTGATGAAGGTATGCCAATCATGCGTTTTCAACCCTAGACCAAATTCACTTTTCTTTGATATGGTACTACTTATGTTTGCAACAAATCTTATGAGAAATTACTTTTTTCGTATGACTTCTTTTATGGCATCACTTTGCTGTTCTTTTAATAACCAAGGAAGGAGACTTATATTAATCTGTTCTCCATTTTTATTTGATTCAACAAAATTTTTCATTGCATGATTAGATTCATGAATGTCGCTACAAATTTTGACAATTTTTTCTTTGTCACGCCTTCCATCCAATATTTTCCACAATGTCTCCATTACAATCTTTCCAATATGCATAGTATCAAACAAATGCACAATTTGTAGCTACTTGTAGTAGGGAAACCTACTAAATTATCTGGGATAACTTTTTAGTCCCTTTGGAAAGTGCTCAGTAGTATTGCCTTTACGACATTCATGATCATCAATCACATAATCAGAAAACAAAACACAATATAAATATACAAATTCTAAACATAAACCATTAGGTAGAACGATAGTACCTTAACGATTAATTCTATTATATTCCAACTTCCATAGGCAAGGTGTCATTCTCTATGACTTAGATATAGTCTCTTCTTTCCCATTGAAAAGATGTTTTTTGGTAATTCGATAGTTATGATTTTTGTGGAGAAAGTGTCTATGCTCATCAAACACCTGCTTTCCTAAAAATTTTTAATGATGAGATTTCATCTTTGGACCACAAATTGGACATGCAAATTTTGTCTTTGTTTGAAGATCTACAAGATAATGATACAATTGGATTAAACATGTTAATTTTTATTTTTATAATTATCATGCGCAACTTGAATTCACCATAACATACTAGAAAAATGTGTTAGCCCTAGGGCATCATGTACTGTCCATACAAGCATTGCATGGAATTGAAATTTTTCTATCTCCTATAAGTCTAGAGATGTCATACATAGTGACACCATTCCATAAACCCACCAACTCGTCGATAACAAGCTCAATATATACATTCATATTGTTAACTTGGTATTTACCTAGTTGAATGAATAACAACATTACATAATTATTGTGACCATTTTACTGCAAGATTTATAATTACATGCAAATAACTATTAAATGATGAAATACCTGGAACAATTATTGCCAACATAATGTGCTCCCTCTTTATTGAAATTCATGGAGGAATGTTATTGTTGATGACAAAAATAGGCCAAACAGAGTAAACAAATCTTAGCTCTCCAAATAGATTGACACCATCCACTGCCACTAAAAGCTTGAGATTTTGAGGTTCTTCGATAAAGTGTGGCCACGTTTCCTCTATTTCCTTAAATAAAGAACCATCCACATGGCTTTGAATAATCTCATCTCGACTCCTATTGCGTGCATGGTAATCCATAAATTGTGCCAAGCTACTACACCTGAATAATCTTTGCAAATGTGGTATAATGGGGATATAATGAAGAACCTTGCGAGCCACCTTTTTTGTTATTTGATCTGTTTGATATCTACTCATATGACATTTAGGGCATTATGTTGCAAATTCATGTTCTTTATGATAAATAATATGATCATTAGGACAAGCATCTATTTCTTGATACTCTATTCTAATATCTTTCATAGTGGCACATAATTCTCAATATGAGCAAGGGAGAATATTTGATGGTGGTAACAAAAACTCACCTATCAATCTATAAAAAAAATATAAGTTATTAATATTAACAATATTTATGGTACATGTTTCACCCTTTAATTACTATAATGACATATACGACATACCTTATCATACGTGAAATTGTTGTGTTGGATAAACCATTCATAACCTTCAAGCTCTACAACAACAATACAACAAAGAGAAGAGTTGTTTGGGAGCCTTCGTAAAGGGCCATGTTTGCCTTCTCAAGTAGAGGTATATCATGGATGACATTGAAATCATCCTGATCATCATCATCAATTGCACCAATACCAAATGTGTCATGGATCAATGTATTAGTACCATCATCTGGCACATCATCATCATCTTCCATGGGATCATAATCTTTAGCTTCAATATTTGCACCTCCATGATCCTCCACTTCCAAAGCCATATTCTCCATATTCACACCTCCATGGTCCATATCACGTACTCCCCTGGGGAGGTTGACCTATATAAAAATGATGAACACAAATAAACCATGATAATGATCTCATCATCAAGTGTATTTCATGTATATATTAATTGTTAAATAAATATAATGAAAAAATTACCAATTCATGATAATCAAACCCTCCTTCAATGTGACCATTATCCCTACAATGTCTCTTAGCTGTTTTGATTAGCAATCTTCTAGTGTTTAAGCACTTACAAATATGGCAGGGACAATAACATTTTTCATCACCTTTTCTTTTCAAGTTAGACCACAATCTATTGATTGTATCCCCATTACCTTCTTCACTTAGATTTTTTGACATGATTCTTCTTCAATTAGATTATCTATAACCTAATTATATATAGAAATCAAAAAATTAGTTATGAAATGACATTGTAGTATAGTATACCAAATTGAAACACTTCTGTTATTATAGTCTTCCACCTCAAACTCTTTCCTATTGTGGCAAGAAAGAAAGATATTTAAATAATATAGTAGTTTGTAAATCAAAATAAAATATCATATATATTATACACAAAATATTATCCCTACAGTGCATCAAATTTGACCAAGCACTACTAGGAGCTAGACCCGACAACAAATGGACTTTTGATGATTTTCACAATAATATATTTGTTACAGGGTATAAGGTCCCAGTAGTGCTTAGGAAAATCTGCATGGTGAAGGTTGTATATGTTGTGTGTGTGTGTGTGTGTGTGTGCACATAAAAAAGGGGGCCTTTACCTTTGATCTTAAAATGAAAAATATGCCTATCTAACACTTTTTGAGGATGCATGTAACAACAAATGGAGGTAAGTTGTTAATTGAGGGTGCAGGGAACAACACTTGTCAGTACTTTTATCGAATTATAAATTTCAATTTTGAAGCATTCTATGAATATAGAACATGGATGTAACCTCAGAAAATAACAAAATGTAGACATGACATATTATTTATTTTTTTATTCTATTTTACTTACTATTTGAGTGCACGTTCCACCTGCAACTTGATCAAGTCTTGTTTGATGCTTCAATTTTGTGTTCACTGTCCTGTAGAAGTACACAATTTTATATTTCTCCAATATGTTATTCAAAAAACAACAGTAGAATAAAATACTTGTTGAGAAAGATCATCATAGGAGTATCAGAAACTCAAGATCCAAAGGTAACTCAACATTATAAGACTCTTACATTCAACATTCATCTCATGCACCTAATAAATAGGAGATAAACTACATGAAATTGACAAATTACATTACAAAAAAGAGAGCTAAAACTACCTACAAGTAGTTCTAAAATTAAATAATCATAACTTTCCCATTACTTAACAAGCACACATGGCACAAAATCTCTTCAAAATCACAATACGTTGCATGTGTAGTACAAAACTCATGAGATTCTAAATAAGGCCTAACTCTTAATCAACCAAATATTCCTTGTACCACACAAAAAACTATGTGATAATTATGTCTGCTCCAACCTTAATTGTTTAAGAATTCATCATATCAGAAAAAGTATGTTTAAGAATTGTTGGGACTGGTCCTTTGGCATGTATTAAATAGAATACAATTTTTAGCATATTATTATCACTCTATTTATTTTTTGTAAACATGCCATTGGTTCAGTTTTAAACATGCTAATATATACATGCTTACATGCCAATATATACATACTAGTATACAAAGATGACTCTATGTATATGCCAATTAATACATGCTAGTATATAAAGAAGACAATGAAGATTTGTCTGACAAAAATGAATACACTAAACTGAACCAATGACATGTTTACAGATTATCATAACTTGCAAGAAAAACTAAAACAATGGCATGTTTATAACTAATTAAGAGTGAGGCCTTCTTTAGAATCTCATGATTTTTGTACTACACATGCAACATATTGTGAGTTTGAAGAGAGTTCGTGCCATGTGTGATAGAACCTACTTTATCTAATATGGTGCATTGTTAAACAAATTAAGGGTAGAGTAGTTATTACTTATTTTTTTGTGGGGGAAAATGAAGATTTGTCTGACAAATAGCAGGTCTTCTTTAGTGTTTCATGAATTTTTACCAGATATACTATTTCAAGCCTTTGAGTCCTGGAGAAGAAGAATGGTGTAAGTTGAATAGATTAGAGTGAATGGGGTGTTGAAACATGGTGAATAGACCATGATGAGATGATACTTGATGTTAGGATCATGGTGAAAAGCTTAGTTGAGGTCTATTCTAGAGGAATGGAGACAAGGTTAATGATCAATCAAAGATCATATGAAACTATGTAAACCACTTTTAGTAATAAAAAATGTAAATTTCATGTATATTTCTAGTCCCTGCCATAGAGGTACAGTCAGAGGGTTCATTGAAAAAATGATCCTTTGAATGGTTACTGTAAATACGAATCATTTGATATAGCATATTGCTCATTTTACTTGAAGTTTGTAATAGCTTGTGCAAGGGTGAAAGTACTTTTGATTATTTTGGTCATGACTATTCCTGTACACAGTCAGGAAACGTAACTATCTAATGATTATATGTAATGTTGAATGAATTAAATGCTTTATTCTTGGTAAAAGTGAATGGAAGGAATAGTGTTGGTGTTAGGTTTCATTTATTATTGAATTTAATAGTTTCCAAGATGCGTTGAGGAGTTTGCTTCTTGTTTAATGTTAATTGTTCTTTACAATCGACTCATACAACAATGAAATGCTATGTGGAAGGGATGGTTGATAGTGTTCCTTGAGGGAAGGGGGATTGTGAAAGACTTGTTATCATTGTATTGTGTATTTCCAATATGTTTGGATGCAGGACAAACTAGGAGAATGAAGGATCACTCACTGATTGCATGATAACCTAGTTTTAAAGGATCACTAGTTGAGGGGAATGAAGGATCACTCACTAATTGCATGATAAACCCACCAAACATTCTTTCCTTTGAGTTTTCACAATATCTCAAAGTATGATCATTATTCTTTACTTTCTTCTATATGCTATTCTTTATATGGTTTTTTTATCTCAAAAATATATCAAAAACATTGCAGATGTGCATATAAAAGTAAAATATTATCCTTCAATTGTTCCACATTGAAGCATTTCCTCTTGGATTATTCTCTTCATTTGTACAATATCTATAAAAAATGGTTCCCATATTTTTTCAAGATCTATTTTAATTTTTATATTGCAATTTTGATTAGATTTGACCAATAGTTGATTTCATTAGTATTTTATAGCATATAATCCTAATGTGAACTGTGGAGAGAAAGAAAGAGACACACTAGGTATGAATTACATGATATACCCATCATCACTTAGCACTTAAATAATAAATTATGGACAGGGAACAACCCCCTAACTTCTGGATGTTTGTTTCATGTTGGCCTCTTATTATATGCAAAGGTAGGCCTGTCTTAGGCTAACAACCATAGTGTAGGGGCCATAAATTATGGATCCCAAAATAGTGCACACTTGTATTAAATTAGGTTCACTATAATACAAGGGAATGGAAACCATGCAATAGTACCTCATGGGGATGAAAGAAACCCTTCACTAAGAATATGATTGTGTCTGCAATATTTACTAGAGGCAAATAACATAATTTGGTTCCAACAATTACTCCTAGAAGATAATGGCACCCACAAAACACTTGGAAAAGATAGCACTCACTGTATCTTTTATCGCTCTTTTAAAGATGGGACAATAAATCTCAAAGATAGATCAATGACTTCTTGAACACAAAGAACCATTGATAGTTATGATTAATGTGTACAATAGCCAATAACCAGTTGTTCCAATCATGGTGTCCAATAATTATATTAGAAAAAGCATCTACAAATCCCTTACACAACCCTAATAGATTCAAACCATGAACCATAAGAACCTAACAATGGGACTAACAAAGATATAGCCTGAACAAATCTTGATCATATTCCACCCTATTGTAAGGCCCAAGAAGTAACTCTATCTTAAAGCTACACATTCCTCTAGATGAAGCTCAAAGGTCAGGTAGCTGAAGCATAGCAATACTTTAATGAATATAGGAATCATTTGATATAAAATCATTTGCTAGCTTGGTTTGTGGGTTTTCCACATAATATTTTCCCTTTAACCACATTTATAGTTTGAGAAAATCGGAAAAAAATGTTTTAGATTTATATTATCCTTTTGAACTAGCACACTGCCATTAAAATGCATAATCATTGGTCATCTCAAGAAAATTCCTATTGATTAGTAGGATATCCCTTTATAAATTTGATGCATGGATTTCTTGTGAATTATCGACTGCTATGTATCCTACAACTATGGAAGGAATAGAATTGGTGTTAGGTTTCATTTATTATTGAATTTAGTGGTTTCCAAGATGTGTTGAGGAGTTTGCTCCTTAGTTAATGTTAACTATTCCTGCACAATCCACCCATACAAAAGTGAAATGCTATGTGGAAGGGATGGTTTATAGTGTTCCTTGAGGGAAGGGGGATTGTGAAAGACTTGTTATCATTGTATTGTGTATTTCCAATATGTTTGGATGCAAGGCAGACCAGGAGAATGAAGGATCACTCACTGATTGCATGATAACCCTGTTTTGAAGGGTCACTAGTTGAGGGGACAGTAAAGGTTTGGATGATTGGGCCATTGGAGGACCCTATTTCTTTGTATTAATTTCTATTGAAATTGGATGCATGGATTTCTTGTGAATTATTGGCTGCTATGTATCTTTCAACTGCATCCGTAAATCTACATATACTTCTCTAGGGTTGTAAGCCACTTAGGGATCAAAATAGAGAAACTATATCAAAATCATTTTTTGTCCTATTTCCTTTTAACAAAGTCTCAACTATCAATGATACAATACATTTGATGCCCTAAGCTATCAATACAAATGGTACCTAACTTGAAGCTCACAGACTTTCCATTTGATAACCATAGTCAACATTTCAAAAAAATGGATATTCTTGAGTGCAAGCACCAATAACATCAAATAGTGGAGTTAAAGCATGGGCTAGGGCACAACACCAGTAGAATGTGGTCATTTCAGTGAGCATCTCAACAATATACAATGGCGTCATTAAACATGTGAGTAATATCAACAAATGTGAATCCAAATATTTAAAAATAGTGAATCGATATCCTTGAGAACAAGCACCAATAACATCAAATAATAGAGATAAACCACTCGCTAGGGAACAACACTAGTAGAATGTGGTCATTTCAGAGAGCATTCACAATCAAATAAAATGCAATGCATTTGAAATTTGCAGTCGAAATAGATGCCAGAGGCTTGAAAGATGAAGAAATCACATACCTTCTCTCGTGCTCAACTTTTGCTCCTTTTCTCCCACTCCTCTATCCAATTGAAATAAAAATGATGAGGACGTTTCACTTTTTTTTTCATCTATACCCTGAAGCTGTCAGAATTACGATGGTCAATTAAACACCCATCAAAATACCAACACCATCAGGGCCTATTACAATGAAAACACACCAAATTCATTAAAAAAAATTACATGTTGGAAGTTTCTATTGAAATTTGGCCCCAAATGTAGTAGTGAGATTCTGAAAAGTATCTTTGCATAAATCTTTTGTAAAGATACCTGCAATATGTTTCAACGGGGGGTAAATACACAAGTTTTACCTCACTGTCTAACACCTTTTCCTTGAACAAGTGATACCAGATTGGAACATATCTCAATGTGGAGTATTGTACTAGATTCTTATAATTATTTATTGTGTAGGTGTTATATAAAATGATTGACATTGGTTCATCAAACACTACACCAATATCCTTCAAGATCTATTTCATCCAACAAAAATTTGTGCAACATTATACAACTACAATATGTTTATATTATGTAGAGGAAAAATATAGAAAATCCCACAGCACACTGAACCAAGAAAAAAAACCAAAAGCTAAGAAAAAATATTCCACCACTAGTACTTTTTTTATCATCAACAGTTTTGGTCCAATCTACATTGGTGTAAGCTCTTGGAGTAAAACATGATCCTCTAGGTTCATTTCAAATATCTAAAGATCCTTTTTACTACAATAGCATGTGACACTCTTGATTTTTGTCAGAATCTAGTTGTCAAATATACAACATACATGATATTTGGTCTAGTATCAATATATTGATTGTTAATCTATATTTTATTGCATCTACTTTGGGGGATTTGACTCCTTTGGTTAGCCTATATTTTGTAGTCATAGGAGTACACACTTGTTTGCAATTTTCTAGTGCAAACTTCTTCAACAACTCTTTGATAGAAGTTGGCTAAGAGAGAAAAATGTGTTCGCTATTCTGATTTACTTCCAATCAAGGAAAAAAAATTTAATTCACCAATCATGGACATCTCAAATTCATCTTGTATCTAATTAGAAAATTCCTTGCACACGTCATTTCCTCCAAATATTAATCATCCATAAAAACCATAACTACTAATAAATTTTCTTATTCAAATTTAAAAGAAAGTTTGTTGTTAGAAGATCCTTTTTGAAAGTTTTGATCTATTAAATACTTATCCAATCTTCCATACCAAAATCTGGGAGCTTTCTTCAACCCACACAAAGCCTTATTCAATAGATCATTTGACAACTCAAGTCCTTCTGATTATTCAACGTAAACATCTTCTTTTAGCTCTTAGTTAAAAAATGTTGACTTCACTTCCATCTTATAGACTTTAAAATCTTTGAATGGTACAAATGCCGAGAATGTCCTAACAAATTCTATTTGGTAAACAAAATATTCAAAATTAATGCCCTTAATCTGAGTGTGTAGACCAATCTTGCCTTGTTTTTGACAACATGTCACTAACTCATTCGTCTATAAAATCAAAAAAACTTTCCGATGAAAGATGCATAGCTAGATGTGTTATTGGATACTTTTTTCAAAAATTTTCAAATTAAATTGCCCAACATTCATCAAAATTTTGACGAAAATATTGATCACGGTCTATGATTTTCCTCTATTTTCCCTTCTTTAATATGATTTGATGGTGGTCTATAGCCTATTCAAGTTCTCTAATTTTGGCAAAAGCAAGCAGGATGCTTAGAAACATTGCTCTATCAACCTCCACACCTGAAAAATTACATTTGTTTAAATTCTTCTAAGTTCTTTTCACCGATTTGTGTATTTCCTCCAATCATCGCATTCTACAAGAACATATCTCTTTGAGGCATTTGATCACATAGATAACGCCAATAGTTTATATAGATTTTTGTGTTAATGGTGTGTTTCTCCAGTGAGTTGTGGGTTAGATTCAAAATAGCGTTGGTGAAATGATAATCTCAAAGTTTGACATGTAGATCAATAATTCTTACTTTTACATTACAATTGCTTGTTTGATAACCATTTTTTGGACAAAGAACTACAACTTTCATTTGTGTTTGAAAATGATATAAACAATATAAATAATTCAAAAACCCTATATCTGAGGTTCTTGATTGAAGGGCCTTAGATATGGGGTTTTAAATTATTTATATAATTTATATAGATTTTAATGTTAATGCAGGAGTATGGTGTGTTTCTCCAACTAATTGTGGGCAAGATTCAAAATAGGGAAGGTTTCTATAAATTCTTGTATTTTGGTAGGATTTAAAATAGAAATAGCAGGTTTTATAGTTTAATCAATTCATTCATCTTTATTGATTGGTGGCTTGAATTTATATGGGATATAAGATATATTCTTGTGATTCTTCACTACCCATGTAATGTCCATGAGAGTGTTGTGTTTGATATTCTTAATTTAGTTTTTGAAAATTTGCAATCTAAATGTTTTGTATCTTTGAAGGAAAAGAAATATTATTTTATTTGAAATACAAATCACAATGTATTTGTTAAGGTAGATGGGTGTCTTCAAAATTAACTATGTATTTGATATGAATCACTTGTCACTTGATATGTTTTCTGCTCTAGAGGATCCAGGTTTTCTCTTTTAACTTTTGAGGATCAAATTTTAGAAAATAGATTAACTATTATGTTGAGATACATATTTAGTACATCTCTTTCTCGCATGATGTATTTTCAAACCCTTGTTAAAGTTTTAACTTTTCCTGAAAGTTTTGAGTGTCAACATGTTAGTTTTTTCAAGCATTGTAATTGTAATTATTTTATGCCTTATCCATCTCTATTATGGTATCCTTGGATACAATTGGTGACAAATTATTTTTTGGTTTTGTATCACCCTAATGATTTCTATGCGCTTATTACTGCTTCAACTACTCTTAGTCACCAACTCCAGATGAAGTTTATTTTTGATACCAAGGTAGACCAGAATTCTCATGGGCAAAAAATATTATATTAGATTATTCTTATTTTTGAAATATCTTAATATATGCTAGAGATGCATGCAGAATGTGTAGCTTTTAAATAGACAATAAAATTGGGTTTTTTTTTTTCCCCAATTGTAAAGATGATTAACTTTTGCTGAAAGTAACATGAAAGCTTTGAAGTTCAAGAAAATGTTTAAATTTAGAATCTTATAACTATTGAAGCAATCAACTATAATTTTGAAGCTTTGTCTTGTTTTTGGTGTGTATATCATTTACAAGATCTTACAACCTTTTTGGAGAATTTATCTCTTAAGGGATATAATCTAACTTCTTATAGATTAAATTATAAGATTCACTTATCAATGAGCATAGTTAATTCAGAGGAATTGGGTATGACAGTTTGTTGGTTATACCAATCTATAAGATCAAGAGAAAGATCAATGAATGTTATAAGATAGAAAGTGTATTCATTGTTTAATATGTAGTTATACAAGATGTTATGGAAGGACAAGGTTAGGTTTTGAATAGAACTTCACTCTCCTCTATAGCTATGTAAGGAGAGAAACCATCCTAATTGAGGCCCTAAATCACCAGATTATTAGCTCTTTTAAGAAATCATTCTAAGAATTGTTTAAGTTCTTACCAAAGAATGGAAAATATCTTAGAAATATTTGATCATTAAAATTCACAATATTAATATTTGTGTAAGAAAATAAATCATCTTTAATTGATATGCTAACTCACCAAATTAATATCTCTTTAAAGAAGACATTTTAGGAATTATTTAATTTCTTACCCAAAATGGGAATTATCTTAGAAAAATATTTTCTTGACCAACAAATGTCACCGAATAGCTTAACAATCACATGGAATATATGGAAATAATTTATAGAACAAATCAAATGCTTTAAGCCAAGAGCTTGGAAATCTATGTTAACAATTGTAGTTATTTTGAATAAATACCTTAAAAAATACACTTGGAAATTTATGGAAGGCCTTATTCCAAGACTTCTATTATCAACAAATAATATATTTCTTTGCACACTAAACACAATTCATCATTTAGGCTTGTCTTGGCAAGTGTATTTTACTAGCCAATTCTTAGTAGAGAACTAACCGGAGCAGTGGCTTTTTCTTGAAACAATGAAAGCTAATCCAAATAGAGCTATGATTATGCAAAGCAATTTGATTTTCTATCCTAACCTTTCAACTCTATTATAAAGTTGCCAAAAATGAAATACATGGTAGGAGATAGGTGGCTACATAAATTGTGGATATCATTTTGTTGAGGACAATACCAATAGAGGTATTCTTTTTGAAGTTTATTTATGTGTTAAATGCTAAGATCATCAAATCATTTGGTAAAAGGATAGAAACATATGTTAATAACCTAGATGTTTGCAAATAGAAACTATAGATGAATACATTATCATTTTAATTAAGTTCATTGCAAGCTTCAGTTCTAAACTTGATGCAAACACTGACACATCAATTTTTTTTGTAAAAATTCATCCTATTATAATAGAATTTCCCATGCATAGGGGTGGGTCCCCACTAGATTTTCCTCACATATGGAGCTCTTCCTGGGTACATCCCGACTTCTCCAATGTTGAACCAAGGGCATTACCAATCCAATTCCTACATACCCAGGGAAAGATTGGGACATTTATAGGCCATGCATAAGAAAATATAGATTATTTATTAACAGTAAGTAGGAAGCTTCCATCTCCTATTGTTGTTTAAGAATAACAAGTTACAAATGAGCTGGAGAAAAGCTTCTACAAATGGTGATAAAAATGGGAGGGCTTCCACGCCATCAATTTCCTTTGAGATATCACTATCTTGGGAGGCACATATAGGTTAGGAAAGACCTTCCCAGTGTGAGAGGAGATGATTTTAAGGCTTTTAAGACTGGCAACAATGGTGTTCAGTTCTCTAGAAGTCTTCAACAACATCAACATAACACACATAGGGGACATAGTAAAGGGGGATCAAAAGATTTTTTTCATAGATGGCTTCCAGGATAGTCTTCTAGATAAACTTCTTGCTAGGTTCATTTTTTTTAGAAGGAAGCAATGAGGGAACAAAGAAATTCAAACTTTCAATATATTCCAAATAAATGGTCATATTCAAGATCATGATAGTTTGGGTTCAGTGAGAGGAATCAAAGATTTTCACCTATCAAGCCAAATCTCATTCCAATCTTTCCAACTATTCCATTGGGAAGACCGTTCAAGGCTCCTCTTCCAAAAAAGGTTTGGATAGGGATTCATTGGGTGATACACAAAAAATGATCAGATCTCCTAAAAAAAAAGGATTCTAGGATATACCAAGGGAGTAAATGTAGTGCCTAGATTATCCTACAAAGATGCACACAAATGGAAATCGATTCAAAAGAATCTTCAGGCTCAAGCTCCTCCTTCCCATAAACATATAGATTTCATATAGAGTGACCATTCAAATCAATGCACAACTCTAGAGCTTTTGACCCAAATTTTAAAAGAAAAGGACATGTCTCTTTCAAGAGAATAGGTAGCTTTCATCACCTTCTTTGATGAAACTTTAAAATAGGGAATTTTTTTTCTTTTACAACATGCATTGATTTACAAGTTTTGGAACGTTAATTTGTCTTACATTCAATTTAATGCCTAGGCATATGAAAACTAGCATAACATTGCACAAATATATTCTCTAGATAATGAATTAGGTTACTTTCTGGTCACATTTCAAGATAAACCCAACAGAGATAAGATTTTTAAATGCAAAGGGTGGTTTTATGAAATCTTAGGGCTTCATATGCAATAATGGAGTCCAAAATTTGATTGTTCAAAGAATATCATAAAGATCATTATGATGTGGATCACTTTACAAAATCTCCTAATGGAATACAAAGAAGTAGACATTCTCTAAATTTTTTCAAATAAACTAGGAATTTATCTTAAACATTGCAAAGATAGGACTTCGACCTCAACCAAGATTTTCTTACTCATGAATCTTGAGAAAGAGATCCCCAAATCTATCAAGATCATATAAAAATTTGGAACTTGGGTTTATCTCATATGATTCTTTCAAGGATCTTCCTCTAGAGCAGGGTGGCATTGACATTCCAGTTTTGGCAGAATTGGATACAAATCCTCAAGGGCCTATGAATCAAAACTATCACCACCAAATACCCTTTCTAGATTTATTTCTAGAAGTGGGAGCTTAGGAAGCAACATATACCTCCATGAAAGACTTGGTTTCTGATGTGTTTATAGAAAGCTTGAAACATTTCCTATGGTTTTTCTACTAGAATTTTAAAAGGTCTCTTAGCCCTCAATATGTATCCAAAGCATATTTATTGACATAGAGGTCTGAGAGGATATCTGAGCCTCAACCCAATGAGTCATTTAATGCATCAGAAAACCTTTGACAATCAACTAAGGCAAGATCAATGTAGAATCTAATCTCTAGAATGGGGTGCTTCCAGACACATCCAAGAACTCCAAGATTGGTATTACCTAAGAATTGGGTGGCAGATATTTCTAATCCCTTCCCTCTAGAGAATGCTCCCATCCAATTCATTCCAAGATTTAACTATAAATTAGTGGAACAAGTATTATCTCATTATTTTTTGGAGGTACAAGTGGAAATGTTGGAAAAAATAGCAAATCAAGTTTTAGAGGAGGATGTAGGAGTTGTTGACAGGATTGATAATATTGGGAATATGGGGACATAGGATAAGATTTTCTATGTTCTATCTTTGCCTATTATAGACCATGAATCTTCAAATGCCTTCCCAATGACTGAGATGGAGGATGATATTCTCAAAATAAGGCTATGTGACTTAAGAGAATTGAAAAAGGCTAAATTTTCCTCTCGTTCCTTGAACACTTCCCCTTCTCCTCAGAGCTCTCAAGATCTAGATTTGTACTCCTCCAACACCAACTTAGGATGCATGAAGTCTTCTAGGTTGAGGGATAAAGAACAAAGATACTTAAAGAGGATTTCTTGAGCTGAAAAAGAGAAAATCTTCAAAAAATAAAATAAAAGGAGGTATTATTTCACTCAAATATTTAACACATAAAACTTAGGAACATAACTCATAGAGTTTCTAAAAAGTTTCATTAGAGAATAGGCATCTAGAGTCCCCTATTTCTCCTAGATTGCAGGCAGTCTTTGAACTCTTCGGTTGTGCAGCTAATGCATCATTGGTTGGTAAAACTAACCCAACCTCTTTTTTGGAAAGACTTCTGGAAGAAGACTATGTAGAGGAGGAGGAGAGATTGAACAATATTGAAGACTTCATAGACTTCAATGACACTAGGAAGGAGTTGCCTTCGGCTCTTTCTTTGGAAAATGATCACATAGATTGTTCCCCTCTCATTTCACCAAACAATCTTATTAATAATATAGGGCTCCAAAAATCCACACCTAAGAGCTCTCGGGATTGTGGTGGGTTAAAGAAAAAAGGAAAATGAAGGAAATCTTTTGCAAATCTTAGAGTTGAAGATGGAGAAGACTATGATCAAACCAAAATCACATCATACTTAAATATAGGGAAGGGGAAGTTCCTTCCCAAGTTACAATGAAAATCATATCATGGAATGTTAGGGGTCTCAATGCCCCTAAGAAGCAATGAGTGGTGAAATGTTGCATCCTATCATCCAAAGTTGAGGTTATTCTATTACAAGAACTAAAAATGAGTAGGGATCAATTATGCAATTTCACAAAGTCTCTTGGGGATTGGAGAGCTGAAGGAATTGATGCAATTGGTTCTTCAGGTGGGATGGCTATCTTATGGAATCCAAGACATTCCTCCTATTTACACTCAAAGAGTAGCACAAACTGGTTAGGGGGTAAAATCTCAAGTATTTGATCCAACTTAAATTTATATATTGTGAATTTTTATGGCCCTATTCTAAGAAGGAAGAAATTGGAAGTTTGGGAGGAGCTTAGCAGATTCTTTTTAGAATGGTCAGATGATAATTTTATATTGGGGGGGATTTTACTGCCATAATCCATTCATTTGATAAATTGGGAGGTTCTCTCTGAGTTTCACAATCCCAAACAGACTTCAAGGATTGGTTACAATAAAACAATTTAATGGAGATTGAGCTTGAAAACGGTTCCTTCATTTGGTCAAACAGAAGACTAGGGCTTAGTAACATCTCATAAAAATTGGACAAATTTATTTTCAAAGGAGACCTCACATTATTTCCATTTGATTTAAAAGCATCATATATCCTACCTCAGGATATGATCACTTTCCTATTCAGCTGAATATTTTGGAGGAAGATAAGCCTTCCCTTTTCCCATTGAATTTGAGAATATGTGGCTCAAAGATGATAATTTTTTTAATATGGTTGTAGATTGGTGGTCGAATTGTAGAGTAAAGGGCTCCAAATTGTTCTGTTTTGTGTCTAAATTAAAATTCATCAAACAAAATTTACTCATTTGGAACATAACCCACTTCAAGAACATCTTCTCCTTGAAAGTGGAAATAGAGAAAAAGCTTAAGGACTTGAATGAAACCATCACATAGTCAGGGATGAACTAGGACCTCTTTGATGTAGAAAATGTCTTACTAAGGGACCTATAAGACATTCTAACCAAAGAAGAAATCTTCTGGAAACAAAAATATAGAGAAAGTTGGTTGGCAGAAGGAGACAAAAAGACTAAGCTTTTTCACTCTAGTACTAAACAACGTAGAAGTGTTAACATGATTCGCCAAATTATCAACTCGAAGGGAGTCCTTCTTCAAGGCCATAAAGAAATTTAGAAGGAAATAGTAAGCTTCTACTCAAAGTTGTTGTATCACTCAGATAGTTCCTCTCTCAAGGCTCAAAAGGATTTATTGATTAATATTTCCAAGATCATAACTGCTATTGATAATCAAATATTAACAATGAAATTCTCAGAAAGTGAAATTCTACAAACACTTCCACAAATGGCTCTAGACAAAGCTTTGGGTCCTAATGGCTTCCCTCCTAGTTTCTTTTTGCATTGTTGGAGTGTTTTGGGAAATATCTCACAATTGGAGGCTGCCCGATCTTCAGGTAGATTCTTATATGAAATTAATAATACTTTCATTGCTCTAATCCCCAAAGAAGAACAAGATAATTGTATGGATGAATTTAGACCTATTGCTTTATGTATCACCATTTATAAGTTGTTCTCTAAATCATTAGCAAATAGATTAAAACTTGTTTTGTGTAAGATTGTTGGGGAAGAACAAACAAGATTTGTGCTAGGGAGATCAATCCTGGATGACATAATCATTGCTCAGGAAGCTATTCATTTCATCCAATGCAATAAGCAACCTAGCATGATTATCAAATTGGACATCAAGAAGGCATATGACAAGGTGGATAGGAGGTTTTTAGCAAAATGTATGGGAATTTTTGGCCTTTCTAAGGTTTGGATTAATCTTATCTTCTACTACATTTCTACTCAAAATTTTTCCATTTTAGTTAATGGATCCCCTCAAGGGTGCTTTGAAGGCTCCAATAGAATAAGACAAGGCAATCCTCTATCCCCCTTTTTATTCATTATTATGGTAGAAGCTTTGGGCCACATTTTAATCAGTTTTCAGGACCAAGATATTTTTAAGGGTGTTGAAATCACTTCTTCTGTAAGAGGAGTCACACATCAATAATTTATTGATGACATTCTCCTATTTGGGAAAGGCATTATCCTAGAGGCTACTCAGATAAAAAAAGTCCTTGATAACTATGCTTTGGCTTCAGGTCAAGTGGCTAATAAAGAAAAATATGTGATATTTTTCTTCCTCACAAAAAAGAATCTTCAACATAAAATAGAAAAAATATTGGCCTTCACTATAGGTTCTCTACCATGTTCCTACTTGGGTATCCCCATAGATAAATCTTTGAGAACCACCTCGGCTTGGAAACCTATCAATGAAAGATTGGACATGAAGATGTATTCTTGGAAATCAAAATGGTTATCTTGGGTGGGTAGAATTGTTATGATCAAAGCTACACTAGTTGCAATCCCTATCTATCTAATGTCTTGCATTTCTCTCCCCACTGGTTGCTATATGGATATTGTAAATAAAATGAGGAAATTTTTCAGGCAAGGTACAAACACTAATAGAAAATTTTCCTTCATATATTGTGACAAGATTTGCAAACTAGTGGAAGTAGGGGGCACTCACATCAAAAACCAACTGTGGTAGAATCAAGCACTAGGGGCTAAACTTTATTGGAAAATTCTTAAGGATCAGAACCTTAAATGGGTTAGAATTATCAAGGGTAAGTATCTTGGTAATAATATTGAATTAGAGGTCTCTCGAATTAAGGAGTTTCCTAGAGGATCTAGAATTTGGAATTTCATCATCAAGTCAAGAGAGATTGTGGATAATAACATCACATGGAATATCAAGGAAGGCAATAAAGCCCGGTTTTGGGAGGATTCCTGGGGTGACCATCCTAGCATTAATCAGTTTTTGGGTCCAAACAAAATTAGTCAAGTGTGTTTTGATTTTTGGGGTCTCTTGGTCAGAGATTACGTAATCCCTTCCTCTTTGCACACATTAGATGGTTCTTAGCAATGGAGAGATTTTTTAGAACTTAGACTAGATTCAATGGAATTGCTTCAATTGAAGAAGCTTCTCAAAGATAGATTCTTTTTATCTAAACAGGGCAGGATGAAATCACTTGGAATAAAGCAAAATCAGGGATCTATAATGTTAAGGATGGATATAAGATTTTATCAGGATCCATCCAAACAAAAACAAATGAGCTCCCCATACAATTATGTTGGAACAAAGTATGTCTTCCCAAAGTAGGTTTATTTTTATGGGCTGCTACTCAGGGTAGGATTCTGACCGCAGATCGATTTCTAAAGATGGGATAGTGTGGTCCCTCAGGATGCTCTTTATGCCACAAAAGTGAAGAGGATACTAACCATTTATTGTTAGTATGTCCATTTGCTAATGAATGCTGGAATTGGCTGTGTGCAAAACTAGGTTGGTTCTTAGCTCTCCCATCAGATATCCTATCTCTTTTTGTATCTTGGCCCATACTTTATGGAGAAATCTTATGTGGCAATTTATGGATTATCTCCCCGTCTATTCTAATTTGGGAATTATGGAAGGAAAGAAACAAAAGACTCTTTCAAGGTAAATTCATGGTAATTGACTTTGTTCTCAATAAACTTGAAGCAGTCATAGTAGAGGTTATGAATGCTTTCATTCAAGCCCAAACAACCCAACATAAGTTTTACACCAGTTGGGATGATAAGATGATAAAAAGTTGTTTTGGTCTTAAAACCTCAATTACTCTAGGTAGAGGTTGGAAAACTAATACAATTCTCAGAGCTACTTGTGTTTGGTTGATCCCATCTTCGGGATAGTTTAAACTTAATTTTGATGGGGCCTCTAAAGGAAACCTAGGTCCATCAGGGGCATGTTGTATCATCCACTCTTCTGATGGTAGGGTTTTAGAAAAATTAGCAAAATTCTTGGAGATAGACACTAACAATATGGCATAATTCAAAGCTTTGTTGTTTGGTCTATCTCTTGCACATGAACTAGGCTTGGGAAAAATGGAGATTGAAGGAGATTCCATGATTACTTTAAATGTTGTAAAATTAGGGTCTACACCAAACTGGCATCTACAAGAAACATTAAAATCTATTTTAAATTTGTCAAGGAAATTTGAATCCATAATAGTCAACCATATTTTTTGTGAAGGAAATATTATGGCAGATGAGTTGGCCAACATAGCAACCCGTGGAGTATACATGAAGACTATTCCAGGGGAGGTACAGTCCAATCATACATGACATTTGTTTTCAAAATCCGATTTGACCCCCAACATTCCTCTGCCAACAATTTTGAGCTTATTTGGCTCTCATCAAATCAAGTCATCTCCCTTAGGTTGCTCATCAGAGGTTACCTCCTTTTCTATGGTTCAGTTCTTCTATTTTCATTGATGGTTGGCCATTAATGATATCCTTTCTGCTTTTAAATTGTAATTTGAAAATAGTTGTTTCTGAGCCGTTAGGTGTACTTTAGGGGTTATGATGGAGTAAGATACTATCCAAAAGCTGGCTAAATTTCCTCCTCTTTTTGGGAGTCTACGGAGTAGCCTTTTTTAGTGGATTTGAGAAAGTTGGTTTTTTCACTCTTTTTGACAAGGTGATGGGATGGCTGCTTGGTTTCAGATGTTAGATGTCCATCTTGTCACATCTTCTAGAATTTGGCCTTTTAGCTACCCCTCCAATTTGATCTCTAAATCTCATTCTATCAGATTTTTGGCATGTTTATATTTTAGTTAACTTAATTTTCAGAGGCCTCTAACCGTCATTTCTTCGTGAGAGAAAGGTGGCAAGTTCAGTGAAGTGTGTGACGACCAGCTCGTGCACTTCATTGTTGATTGTACAGGAGAGTTGGTAGCCTTTCCTTCATTGATGTGTAGTAACTTCTTGAATATTTGAGCTTTTCTCACTTTTATGAAGTTATGATGTAATTCCTCACCCTGCAAGTTTTCCTCATTCTGTGCTTCGATGGACTCTCCGATAAAACTGAGGGCTAATGTGGAACAAATTGTTTTTGATACTCCCATTAATGCCTCCAAATTGTAGGAAGTTTGCAAATTTCATCAACGCCTGGTTTTATATGTGGTAAGGAAAAGCTTGGGCACCAACTTTCTCTTCACCAATCATAGATACATGGTGAATTTAGACATTTGCATTGGATTCTTGACCAACATTCTAGTTGCAGGCGCTCATAAGAAATTGGTAGAAGAGATTTTGAGTGTCTCTTTGTGGATAGTTATCTATTAGGCCTCTATAGAGCCATTGTGGATATTGATGAAGATTTAACCACCTCCTTCCTGTGGGATCTTCCAATAGTTATGACTGCAGGCTCCCCTTTTCCTAGTTTGCGTTCTAGCACCAAACACAACTTCTATGAAGGTCCACCCAAGCGTTTCTTCATTTTATGGGGTTGGGAATGGGAGTATCAACCTCTCAAGTTATCGATGATGAAGAAAGGGATTGAATTCCTCACTAGATTTCTTGGGCATTGAAGAAGGAATGGACACTCCATACGGTGATAAATTGGATGAGGACTTGGATTGAGTCTTCCAATTCAGGTACGATGAGAAATTGGATGGGCTTGGGAGTGAGGATTCATCGGATGTTGCAGAGGAGGATGAGGACGAGGAGGAAGAGGCAGATAATGAAGATGATGATTCATCTGAGGAGGAAGAAGTTGATGATGTTGATGAAGAGGAGCAGGATGACGCTGATCAAAGGGTTTCAGAGGAAGAAAATGTAGACTAGGAGAACTCCACCGGGTCACAAAAAGAGGAAGAAGACACTCATGGCTCCTCCACCAGTTCGGAGAATGACTCCACCTCCTCTTTTGATTAGCAATGTTGCTACGTTTCTTTAAGTTGCCTTTTTGTCTTTATAGTTTTGTTTTTTTAATAGCGCAGTTTATGTTTTCTCTCCGGGCGCTCTTGGAAGCTCTGAGCAATGCAGCTCAGGTTTTTGGATGGCCGTGATACTTTAGTTGTAGATTTCTCTACTTTTATCATATTAACTTTGTAATATTTACTGTTTTTAATATAATCCTTCAACTTCGACCCCTTATTGATCATTAAAAAAAAGAAAAAGTTACAAATACAAGAGAAAATCTAACTACTTTATCTTTTCCTTAAAAAGAAAAAAAGCTTTAAAGATCTTTTAAATGAGAGTATTAAAATAAAAAATAAAAACTTAATATGACACTAATTTATTTCCCAAATTTCTTTTGTATTGGTATGGAGAACAGACGCACCCACTCTGTAATGAACCTAAGGTCCATAAAAGGGAAAACCCTCATACCATAGGCTGCAGCTGAACCAGTAACTTACATTCAAGCTGGCTCAATCCCAGATGGTATCTCTTTAACCTATTTCAGTATCTTTACCCCAAATCTAGGCAATTCAAGATACATTAAAAATTAAACCTTATCCCATTTAACGTCTAGTAAACTGGTTGAGATTGAGATCTCTTGAACTGTGAACACCATCTTAGTCAACTCAAGGTCCATTACATCCTAACCCAAGTGAGTACAATCTCACCTAATCAACTGTCAGATAACCCAAAACAAGGCCAACTTAAGATAATTCAAGGTCTATAAAACTTGCTTAATTCAATTGGGATCTATTTGAAGTATATTTGATGTTTCTTTAACTAGTGTCAACGTCTATTTAGCACGGTTTGGGATGTATTTTTGAACTTGTTCATAACTTTCTACATAGAAAGGATAGTAAACTGTTATAGACTTGTTGAAGCCAGATGATAGTCAACTCAATTAGTTGTTGAAGGATAATGATATATGTATAATTTGACTGATCACCCATAATACCATTGTTACCAAGTTTCAAGTTTAAGCCAAAATCTAAAACGCTTTTAGTTGAATTTGAGTCAGTATCTGAAATGGGAATTTTTGGTTGAAGGTTAATTTATGTCATCTACTTTGAGTTCCTACTAAATTAATTAAACACATAAAAATGGAGGGAATTTTCAAGAGGTGCACTGAATCACATTTCAGTTTTCCACATTCGCCAGTGTGCAAGTACAAATACATGCTGTGTATGGAACAACAAATCTATATTCAACATAAATTTCAATGTATGTTGCAGCTGTAACAATACACATCATTCTTGAATCACCATCCAAAGCACAACTCCTATTTTATGCTCATATATCAAGCTTAACACTGATTGGATGATGGATACACGAGAGAGCATTTTTCATGTAAGAACTTTTAGCATGTGCAATGGTTCAGGCCTGGCATTAGACAAAATAGATTTCAAAAAACTTCAAAATGAAAGGCAAGTATATATGCCAAACCAGTACTCGAACTTTTTTTGTTCTGAATTTTGTAGTTCTAGAATTAGATGTGGGTTGATTATTTCTATTTGAAACTATTGAATTTCTGTGTCATACCATTTTGCCACATGATCTACCAAAACAACACATTTGTGTAATAATATATTACCTCATTGTATTTTTTTAACAATATGAAAAATCAACATAAGCATGCCAACTATGATAATCAGTGTTACAGAGTGCCTATGCAAAGGGTAGTTATATAAATTTATAAAATATTGATTAAACCACTTCTCCAATGCCCAAACATTAAACCAATTTAATACTGAAAGAACAATGATGTACCTTAAATGAAGACAATATCAGATAGGTTGCAGAGGAAGTTTGATGCAAATATGGTTGCTGTTAAGGGTCTGAACAGACTGGAATGCTAGCTGGAAGTGCTCAGAAGTCACTTAACCAGCATACCCATTCTGTATGATGACATCTCTTTGTGCTTCCACGTTTTGTATGCATATCTACTAGAGCATTTCAAAGCATGGTATCTGAAAAAAATGCACCTTTTCCAATTTACTTTGATGGATGTCCATACACGTACATATACTATTCCAAGGCCCCCATTTTATCACAGGCAGGAAGGATGCTGGCAAAGGTTGTTGAATTGGGCTTTACATTTGCTTTGTAATTTCTTGAAAGTTTCTAAAGCCTTTTTCAAAAATACATTTTGTGCATATCCTGCAATCATTGCAATCCATGAAACCATTTTGTCTTCAAGGATACTACAATGGGTCAAGTTGATTCTTTGATGTATCTCCATGCCCTCTTTCAAAGCTTCCATTTTGACACAGGCAGGGATGATGTTCACAAAGGTTGTGGATTTTGGCTTTACACCCGCCAATTTGTTTTCATGCATATCCAGTGTAGATAATTAAAGTTTGTCACCTTAGCTTTGTTGTAATTATCCAATTTAATCATCTTAGTCTCATGTTATTGACTAACTTCACCATTCCAACTGATCAATCAACCAATTCTATTGTCAAGTTATTCCCATCGTCTCATCACACCATTGATTATCTATTTCATGTTAATTTGCTTTGTTAATTAATTGATTAAAATATAGTATCAGCCTCTAATATGATCTCATGTCTAATGAATTAGTACTCTCTAATTAATCTTTGCATATATATACAATTAAACTAAATAAATAATTTTAGTTATCCTCACCCATAATTTATTGATCCATCAAAGTTGGTTAACTAATGAATCAATCCCACATTCCACTCATGTTAGTTTAGTTATTTTTAATTTCTACTCATTAATTAAATATGTTAGCTAATTAATTGATCCAGTTAACTCTTTATCAATCAAATTATTTGATTGAACAATTAATTTAGTTGACAAATCAATTAAGTTAGTTAACTAACTAGCTTGATTGTTGAATTAACTAAATTGATTGTTTGAATTGTAGTAATTTGATTGAGAGTTGACTAAATTTACTTGAGTGAAATGTGGGACTCCTATTTTTTCTTCTGGATTTGATTGTGGAAGGTTTTTTTAGCATTAATATTTTAGCTTAAGGAAATGAGATTGACTCATTTGTTAACAAAGTTTGATTGATAAATGAACTATGGGTGAGGATCATTATACTCATTTATTTCTTATAATTGGTTATATGTGCATGGACTAATCGGAAGCAAATTATTTATTTATTCCATTACAAGTAGGAGGAGGAGCTATTCATCATTGTCGAGGATATGTATTCTGGTCACAACATATTTAGTGGTAAGAAGGACGTAAGAAGGCCAATCTGGCTGTGGAATGTCTTGCCCTAGAGATTTTTTCTTGAGCGTTCTGTGGTTTGTAATGTGGAGCAACATGTGGGTGATTGTGGATCCTTTGCAAGGGATATGGGAGATTATGCCATTGTCACCAATCACAACCTTGATAATGGCAGTTCTAGGTTCTTGATTCTTTAAAATCCAAAGATGTTGGGTTTTCTTTTTTTGTTCCCTTTTATTAATAATTAGCACTTGCACCTTTGAAAGGTGCAAGGGTTATGTCGATAGTGTTATATATATTAAATGATGTCATTGTAGTGTTGATGTAGAAAGTTTGGATAACTTCATCTTTATTGTTTTTTCTTCCTTGGTACCCATGGAATACACTGTGTTAGACTTTTCCTTCATAGAGGTTCATCCTTTAGTTTCAAAAAGTTGTCTTGTCTGCAAGTTTTACCATTATCTCTGCACCCTATTTCATCCACATCGAAATTCACAAGCTCTTGGTCAGAATGACTTGTGCTTTTATTGTCCTCCTCTAGAAGTATGGGTGCAACAACAACATTGTCTTTGTCATTAATGAAGCACAAACTATTGTAGTGGTTTTCATCATGATATGAGAGATGAAGTGTGAGAATATTTGTGCTATCAAAATTGTAGATCTGGGATACTTGGCCCTTGGAGTGGTGCACATGAATGTTGGTGTGTGTCACCATGGAGGCTGCATAAATCTCACAATGGTCTACCCACGTTCCATCTTTTGTCATTTTTTTATAGTATTTTTCAAAAATCATTTCATCTTTTGATCTCGACCTCTGCATAAATTATAGAATTCATTCAAATGTAATCTTAGAAAATATGAAGAAGATCAATTGTAGAATTTATTCAAATGTAAGCCTACATAATATGAATAAGACAAATTGAAGTTACTGAATAGGTATGTACAATAAAATTACCATTTGAGGTGTAGGAGAGAAATAGTTGCAGCCGGAAGTGATGGGAGAACTAGAGCTGAGGCTAATATGTCTTTGGTAAGTTGTGAGAAGCAAGTAACAATATGTCTACTATATCTTGAAACCAATTATATGTCTTTGGCATGCTATGAGGAGCATGTAATAAGATGTATACTATATATAGATAATAATTTTATCCTCTCTCTCTCTCTCTCTCTCTCTCTCTCTCTCCATATTCGTTTCCTATACTTATATGTGTATATCTATTTGCATCTCTATCTCTATTTATCCAAATTTCTTCTTCCACATATCCCTTTGTCTCTGTCCTGTTATTTATTTGTCTCTCCCACTCCTATACAACTCCCCCCCCACCCCTCTCTCTCTCTCTCTCTCTCAAGATTCAATATCTAGCACATAATAGAATTATATCTTCTTTAAGTGAGGCTTATAAGTCACACCACATTAATTGATGCAGGAGCATCTTGGGTCCTTGGAATCCTGTGTCACCAAAAACCTATTTGAGTTTGTTTGTGTTGCTCAGTTCCTTCTTTGGCCAAGTCGGTTTGATGTTGCTCAGTTTCCTTTGTTCGCCGGTGTTGATCGGTTATCTCTTTGGTGCTCAGTTATTTCCTTGGTGCTCAATGATGCTTGTCTAGTGCTTGGTTGGCTTTGCTTACCGATGGGTTTCTTTTGAGTTTCTGTTGAGGCTGACTTGTGCATTTAATTTGGGTCATAGATTTAATGTTGGTATCCATCATTGGGAAGCATGTGGACCTAGATCTGGTGGTCCCTTCTATTAATTATGGATCTAAAGGCCGACTCAGTTTGGTAGGCTCTTGTATAAATATAGTTGTTTGGTTAGAGTTTAGGAGTTAGTTTTGATAGAAGATAGAAGATAGAAGTCAGAGATATTTAGTAGATCCTCGCATGTTTGAGGACTTGTGTAATTCATTGTACTATCTGGCTGAAACTGGGAAGGCCTTACATCCCAGCATGTATGAATCAATTTGAAGTAAATATATGAATGATCCTGCATTTTCTCTCTCCCACTGTGTTGTTGTTGCTTTTGCGTGTTGTTGAGCAAGGTGGATCAGGTTAGGGTGTTCCAGTTTTGGCCCCTCCTACCCGCTCTCTTGCATCAGGTGGTATCAGAGCGAGGGGAGATCTGGATCTAGGTTTGCGAATCTAGATTTAAAGGTTCCTTCTTGTGAAGCCCTAGTTGATTGTTGCGGGGTAGCAGATTGTGATCTGACTTGCAGTTGAAGAGGGTTTTCAAGATGGTTTGTGGGAGGTGAGATGCGGATCCAAGATTGGTAGACATGTTGAGACAACTTGCTACTAGATTAGAAGCTATTGAAACAACCCAGAGAAGAGGAAGACATCTTGAAGATGTTAGTGATGATGAAATTGAGGAAGAACAAGCGAATGTGGAACCTGCACCTGCGATGGATTAGGGTGAGGAAAGATTCTTGAAGGATTTGACAAGTCTAAAGTCTACACCACATTTTAATCCTCTTGAGCATGGTGGAAAATTAGATTCAGATGAATTGGTGGATTGGATCACTGAAATGGAAAATTACTTTGAGTATGAAAATGTACCTGAAGACAAGAAAGTGAAAATTGCAAGCACAAAGTTGAAAAGTCTTGCATCCTTATGGTGGGAACATCTGCAACTAGATAGAAAGAGGAAAGGCAAAGACAAAATCAAGGTATGAAGTAAAATGGTGAGTAAATTCAAAGTAAAGTTCTTACCTTGTGATTATCAGATTAACATATTTAGGCGAATGCAAAGTTTGAGACAAAAAAATAGCTCAGTAAAAGAATATACTAAGGAATTTTATAGATTAGATATCAGATCTAGACATGATGAAGATGATGTGGAAAGAATTGCTAGATACTTGAATGGCTTGAACATTTCCATCCAAGAGGAAATCAGTTTGCTCAAATTGTAGAACATTGAAGAGGCTTATCAATTTGTATTAAAAGTTGAGGAGAAATTGAACAAGAGACATGAGCAAAGACAAAGAGGTAGAGGTGGTAGATTCCCTAGAGGAAGAGGTAGATCTAATGGTGAAAACAATAGATCTGAACCATAAAAGAAAAATCTAGATAAAGGCAAGACCGAGTGGAAAGGTGAAAGTTCATCTAAAGGCAGAGGTAGTAACTACTGAGGTGGTTATAACATATGAATTTTCTGAGGAACTTGTTAAATTGTGGAGAAGAAGGACATAGATCATTTGAGTGTACACATGCAAGTAAGAAGGTTGGTAGTAGTAGAAATGCTTTGGTGCAAGAAGAGTCACCGAATGAACTTGAGAAGGAAAATAACTTGATAGTAAGGAGAGCACTTTGGAATGAAGGAAAAAAGGAAGATCTAGTAAGGAAAAGTTTGTTCAAGACCATATGTAGAGTTTCTAATTAAGTTTGGAAGGTAATCATTGACAGTGGTAGCTTGGAGAATCTGGCATTTGAGGAAATGGTCACAAAGTTGCAGTTGAAAAGGTTGGAACATCCGAAGCTCTATTAGATTTCATGGATCAATGATGAGCATACACTCTTGGTAAGTGAACAATGTTATGTGAATTTAAAAATTGGGAAGTACTACGATAAGGTGTTGTGTGATATCATGCCTATGGACTATTGTCATATTTTGCTGGGTAGACCTTGGCAATATGATAGACATGGTATATATGATGGGAGATTTCATAAATATACTATTTGGGCTGATGGAAGAAGACAAATCTTGTTACCTTTGATGGAAGAACCTGTTAGTAATGTTTGCACATCTGTGAAATTTTCTTGATGGAAGGAAGAAAGTTTGTTATAGACTTGAAAAAGAATGATGTATGTTTTGCTGTGATTCCTAACAAACTGAGTAAGAAAACAAAGGATAGTATCCCTGAGGAGATTGATAAGTTACTCATCGAGTATAGTGAAATCATTTTTGATAATGTACCTAATGGTTTGCCATTGAAGAGAAGCATTGATCATTGCATGTATCTAATCCTTGGAGCTAGTTTACCGAATAAGGCACCTCATCGGTTGACACCTACCGAGAATCATGAATTGAACTGATAGATTCAAGAATTATTGGAGAAAGGTTTGATTAGAGAAAGTCTGAGTCCTTATGCAGTACTTGCTATATTGGCACCTAAGAATAATGGAGAACGGCGAATGTGTACTAATTCTAGAGCAATCAATAAGATAACAGTAAAGTATAGGTTTCCTATACCAAGAATGGATGACATAATGGATAGTTTGAATGGAGCAAAGTATATTACCAAAATTAATTTGAAAAGTGGATATAATCAGATTAGAATCAGAGAAGGTGATGAATGGAAGATTGCTTTTAAGACAAAAGAAGGTTTGTATGGGTGGTTGGTTATGCCTTTTGGTTTAACTAATGCACCGAGTACATTTATGAGATTGATGAATAAAGTTTTGAAGAAATTCTTGGGTAAGTTTGTGATTGTATATCTTGATGATGTTCTGATATTCAGTAAGACTAGAGAAGAACATTTGTTGCATGTTAGACAAGTTTTGCAGAGATTGAAAGAAGAAAAGTTGCTGATAAATCTAAAAAAGTGTTCATTCATGAAAGAGGAGATTGTGTATTTGGGATTTGTGATTTCAGCTGATGGTTTGAAAATGGATCCTAAAAAGGTTGAATCTATTTTGAATTGGCCTACACTTGTGAATGCTAGTGTGGTAAGATCATTTCATGGTTTGGCAAGTTTTTATGAAAAGTTCATTAGGAATTTCAGTTCAATTTGTAATGCTATGACTGAGACTATGAGAGGAGACAAAAGAGAATTCAAGTGGACACATGGAGCTAATAAAAGTTTCGAGACTCTGAAGTAGAAGGTTGCTAAATTGCTTGTTTTAGCATTACTTGATTTCAATAAGGCATTTCAAGTGGAATGTGATGCAAGTGGTAGTGCAATTGGAGCTGTGTTGAGTCAAGAAGGTAAACTTATTGCTTTCTTTAGTGAAAATTTGAATGATGCAATAAGGAAATATTCTGTGTATGATCAAGAATTCTATGCTATTGTCCAAGGATTGAAGAAATTGAGACATTATTTGATGCCGAGTGAATTTGTGTTGTATACCGATCATAAAGCTTTACAGTATTTGTGTAGTCAGATTTAGTTGACTTAGAGACATATGAAATGGGTTGAGTATTTGCAGAGTTATACATTTGTGATAAAACATAAAAGTGGAGTCACTAACCAAGTTTCTGATGCATTGAGTAGAAGAAGATCTTTGATGACCGAGATGAAAATTGAAGTTCTTAGCTTTGATGACATGAGAGATTCATATGAATTTGATCCTGATTTTTCTGAGCCGTGGAGAAAGTGCAGAGCACCTATTCAAGATCAATTGACTACTAAATGGGATGAATATTTTATTCAAGAAGGTATGTTGTTTAAAGGAATTTAGTCGTGTATAGTGAAGGACCAATGAGAACTAATTTGATAAAAGAGAAACATAGTAGCGGTTTGGCTGGACATTTTGGTGTTGATAAAACATTGAATTTTCTTAAGGAGAAATACTCTTGGCCACAGTTGTATAAAGATGTTTAGAAATTTGTGAAAAGTTGTGGAGTTTTTCAAGTTGCAAAAGGAGTAAGTCAGAATACTGGATTGTATACACCGATTGTTGTACCTGAGAAACCTTGGACTAATATCAATATGGATTTTGTTCTTGGCTTATCGAAGACAATAAGAGGTAATGATTCTATATTTTTTTGTTGTGGATAGATTTTCTAAAATGACATATTTTATACCTTGTAGAAAGACATCAGATGCAGTGCATGTAGCAAATCTTTTCTTTAAGGAAACTGTCAGATTGCATGGATTATTGAGGAGTATTATCTCTGATCGAGACGGTAAATTTGTTGGATACTTTTGGAAGACCCTTTGGAAGAAGTTTGGCACCGAGTTGAAATATAGTTCTACATTTCACCCACAAACTGATGGACAGACATAAGTTGTGAATAAAAGTTTGGGTAATCTTTTGAGATGTTTAGTTGGAGACACACTAAGTAATTGGGATTCTGTGTTGGCACAAGCAGAGTTTGCATACAATAATTTAGTGAATAGGAGTATTGGAAAAACACCTTTTGAGATTGTAAATGGCATACAACCGAGAGATATATTAGATTTGAGAGACATTGCTGATGAAAGAAAAAGAAGTGCTGAAGGAGTAAAATTTGCTGAGTACATGAAGACATTGCATGAAGATGTGAAGCTTAAGCTAGAAATGAGTAATCATAAATACAAAGACAGAGCTGATAAATCAAGAAGACATAAGACTTTTGTTGTTGGTGATGAAGTAATGGTTCATTTGTGTTGGTGTAATTAAATTTTTACTGATTACACTTTACTTAAGTTTACTTAGGATAATGCATTTTCATATTAGTTGTCTTTGAGACACCTAGGAGTTTGCATTTCTTTTTGGCACATGGTTAGGAGAATATCCACTTTAGGTGGTCATAGTTGTCTTCTCATACCTCTTTATCTGTGAGATCCACCTTTAGTGATCTTATCACATTATCATCCTCTCATTGTTGCACATGTTGCACATACTTTCATGTATAATGGAGGATGATCCACCTTTGGTGGACATGTGATTCCACCATGTCTAGTTGTGATCTTATCACTTGCATATCTTCTAGATATCATGCATTGCCTATATATTTAGGCACTCCTACATTATATAATCAATCTATCTATCTATTATTCATTATTTGATCATTTGATCATATCATATTTTGTCTCTCTTGTGATATCTCTTGAGCTTCTAGATCTTTGCGTTTATTCTTTGCCTTAGGCAAATTCTTACATGGTATCAGAGCGATATCAAAATTCTTACAATTTGAAGAAAGACAGATTTCTTGTTGGACTATATGGGAAGTTGGAAATGAAGAAGTTTGGACCTTGCAAGATTTTAATAAAATTTGACAGTGGAAATGCATATGAGATTGAGTTACTTGATGACATGGACATATCATCCATATTCAACATTGCTGATTTGTATGAGTATCATGAGCCTGATGAAGACATGACAGTACCAATGGATTATCCTAAGAAACAGAATGAAGAAGTTGAGCAGATTTTGGAGCAAAGAATTAGCAAAAGTACAAGAGGTAAACAATATATGGAATATCTAGTAAGTGGAAGAATAGACCGATTAAAGACAGTTCATGGATTTCACAGTTTGAGTTGGGCACAGCTCGGATCATACCTGCTCAATGATTCAGAGAATCATTTTCAAATAACCCCAAGTGTCTGATGCAGGAGCATCTCAGGTCCTTGGAAATCTTGTGTCACCAAAAACCTATTTGAGTTTGTTTGTGCTGCTCGGTTCCTTCTTTGACTGAGTCAGTTCGGTGTTGCTCAGTTTCCTTTATTCGGCAGTGTTGGTCGCTTATCTCTGGCGCTCGATTATTTCCCTGGCACTTAGTGATGCTTGTCTAGTGCTCGGTTGGCTTTTCTTACCGATGGGTTTCTTTTGATTTTATGTTGAGGCCAACTTGTGAATTTAATTTGGGTCATGGATTTAATGTTGGTATCCATAATTGGGAAGTGTGTGGACCTAGATCTGGTCATCCCTTCTGTTAATTATGGATTTGAAGGCTGACTCAATTTGGTAGCCTCTTGTATAAATATAGTTGTTTGGTTAGAGTTTAGGAGTCAGTTTTGATAGAAGATAGAAGATAGAAGTTAGAGATATTTGGCAGATCCTTGCATGTTTGAGGACTTGTGTAATTCATTGTAATATTTGGCCGAAACCATGAAGGCCTTACAACCCAACATGTATGAATCAATTTGAAGTAAATATATGAATGATTCTTCATTTTCTCTCCCCCACTGTGTTGTTGTTGCTTTTGCATGTTGTTGAGCAAGGTGGATCAGGTTAGGGTGTGCCAGTTTTGGCCCCTCTTGCCCGCTCTCTTGCGTCATTAATCTAGAAGAAAATACCTGATAATGACATGAAAATGGTAGAGTATAACTCCACAAAGCTTTGTTACTAATTCCAAAACTTTTTAAATGCAATAACACCTTCACCAGTCCACCTCATTTTCCTCTTTATAACTATTTTAACTTGAATTAAATTTTTTTACAAAAAATTAAAAAATGATATTCACAAAATTTGTTGACTAATACTAAACCCATTTTAATTACATGATTTAGTATTGCTTTGATAGAGAGAATCATCTGTTTTCCATATAATTGTATATGAATTATTTTCTTCTTCTTGTTGTTCTTCTTCTCCTTCTTGTTGTTGTTCTTCTTCCCCTTTTTCCTCTTGTCCTCCTCCTCCTCCTCCTTTTGCACATTCCCCCCTCCTTATTGTCCTTCATATTCCTTCTTATTCCTTGTGTTCTACTATAACTTCTTCTCCTTCTCCTCATCCTTCTACAAAAACAATACTACATCATGTAACTAAATAGGGTTTAGTATTAGTCAACAAATTTTGGGAATACCATTTTCTAAATTTTTAATTCAAGTTATAATAGTTTTTAAGAGGAAAATTTGGTGGAATGGTGAAGGTGTTATTGCATTTAAAATATTTTGGAATTAGTAACAAAGCTTTGTGGATTTATACTCTGCCATTGTCATGTCATTATTAGGTATTTTCATCTAGATTAATGTGGTGTGACTTATAAGCCTCACTTAAAGAAGATATAATTATATTATGTGCTAAATAGATAGATAGATAGAGAGAGAGAGAGATTTCAAAAAGGAGAGATAGAGATAAAGAGATAAAGATCTATATGGAGTAAGATGGAGAGGAAAAGGTAGAGATGATGGGACAAAACCAATTTTAAAACATGCATTCCAAAATAATTACTTGCTCTACACAATAAAAACAAAGATATTCATAAATAGATATAGTGAAACCTCATTCACAAATTCATAAAATTAAACACATCTCTCTCTCTCTAAACAACATGTATCTTTCACATGCCTCTGAAGTTTACATTTGTATCTGTCAACATAATGCAAACATTAATTTGATGACTTGATCCCAACAAGTTGTACATATTCTAGATACATATAAACATTAGAAAATAGTTCAATTTTGATTATGTGATATAAAATGCATCCATACAAATTTATTTTTTATTTTCTTTTTTCCTACAATATGCATATATAAAAATATTAATATTTAAAGGATTATTTATTAATTGAGTGCCACAACTAAATACCATAAAAGTTTTAATTGATTAAAATATTTTCTTTTCTTTATCAATATTTTAAAAAATATTATACAAAAAATAAATTAAAATATTACAAATTAATATTAAAATATAAAAAACACAAACCGAACATCATCCAGTTAATACATAAATGAAAATGATGTTAATATCTTTTATCATCTAATTATACTACGACTTATATATTTTTGAGGAAAATTTTAATTAAAATTCAAAACTTCAGAATCTAAAAGATTCCTGATTGATAAACTAATTAGTAATTAAAAAATAATGCCATTAATAGGGATGATTAATAAAAATCTGTAACCATTAATTTTATGCAATACAAGTTCATAAACTATGAAATAAATACTATCCTACGAAGTCCGCGTGGTTTTTTCCTTTGATGAAATAAATACTATTCTACTCAATTTATCACTGAATAAAAAGCGGAATGATGCTCACATTCAGACTTGCTGTGATATTATTCTAGTAACCCGAGCCTTTATTCAACTTATCGCTTTGTTTCCCGCTGTAATTGAACTTCCTCAAACTTTAACAATCCATTCTCTTGAACAGAGAGCTGTGTGTGAAAATTGTACCTGATCTGTAGACACAACACTTCAGTAAAACATTAGAGGTTAGCTATAATCAAAATCGTGCAAAATTGAAATCTATCTAACCAAGCGATTTACTGCCTTCTAGTAGGTGCGAGATTGATGTTCTCAGATTGTAATCGAGATCAGTGACCTAGACGACACCTAAATGAAGGATTTGAATGCAAAAGATGGATATGAAATTGAATGCAATTAATCTATATTTTTGATATTTTCTATGCAATAAGAATGATAAAATGATATGCTATGAATGCTATTGAAAACTGATATGAAATGAATGCTAAATGATCTAACAATGAAGATTCTAACAATGATATGAAAACTATGAAATTCTATGCTAAGATATAAAAACTATGCAATTGAAATTGATCTCACAAAGCTTTGAATTCGCAAGTTGATTCCTCAGCCTCCAATTCTCCAACGTGATTGTGCAAAAAATGAGATGAATTATGAAGAGCTGAGCCTTGTTTTTATAGAAATCCAAGGCTTTGGAGGTGCATGAGAAAAAGCCATAAATCACTCAAATAACTCAACTTGATTTTTGAGTTATTTTTAAATAAAGATAATTAAGTCACAAAAATCATGCAAAAGCACAGTTCAACTTGAATTAGAAGTTTAGATCAACTTTAAAACTCGAAAAGATGTTGAGTTTCAAAAAGCTAACAACTTGCATTGATTTTCCAATTTTGAGTTTAACTGGTCCTTGAATGTGCACATGGATAATTATGATTTAATAAATAAATAAAGTGATTTATTCTCAACTTAACTGCTTTTTGAAATAAAATAATTAATTTATGGGTTAATTAACTATTTTACCAAACTTTTATTAAAAATTATATTATTAAATAATGACAACATGCTTTAATTAATTAAATAAGAATTTAATCAATTATTCATAGGAATTTTGATTTATTGTCAAAATTAAATAATACAATTAATAATAGATATAATTAAATTTAATTAAACAATTAAGTGGCAAATATTAAATCTAATTAATTAAATATGCAAAATATTTAATTAATCAAATTTTAGGATAAATGTGATTTATTGCCAAATAATTATAAAATTAAAGATAATTATGATGATTAGGAATATTACTAAGAATATTCCCCGATGTAGAATTTAAGATAATCAATTATGATTCGATGATGTTTAGATGTGCCTTAGATTAGGACTTTGATGTCGATTTCGTTCGAATTGAAGATGTAGGAGATTAATGAACTTATAGCCCATTTTTGGGGTATTACATTTTGCCCCTCTTTGAATTACTGTGCGAAGCGCAGTGGTTCAAAGAAAGTCTGTGTTTGATAGAGATATGAAACTGATGCGAAATTGATAATTGATATGAGACAGATATTGATTGATATTGATTTGATATGAAGATAATAGGTCCTGAATGACCAAAGATAATGTTCACTATAGCAGCGATGAACCGCGGATTGCGAAAAAGTGTCAAAACACCTGATTCCAAACCTTAGGATTGCAAAGAAGTGAGTGACCCGTTCTAGACTCGATTGTCTTAGCAGAACTAGCAGGTATCACATCCGAATCCTTCAGTTGCCAAAGAACCAAGGGAAGAACACTGATGAACCGATGGGTGCAAAAAATGATATAGTTTACAAGATTAGGAGAATACCAGATTGATATGGATCTTGATGAATCTGATATGCCCCAAGTGATGGTAGATTTGCCCCGAGCGATGAGGTCTTTTTGATGAATCAGTAACTAGACGTGATTATTGTCTTGATTACTGATGAAAGATATTGATTTCCAATTTGATTACAGACTTTGAATGATATGCAATACCATGCCCCCTTCGGGATTAAAATTGAAATCTGACAATAAAAGTCAGTGTTGAGAGTTTAGAAGCATGTTAATTGATTTGAGAAGTGGTTAAACACGTCCGGTGAATGCATTCTGCATCGTTTAGAGGTCCTGGAGACCAAGGTTGACTAGGTTTGATCATGAGTTGACCATAGTTGACCAAGTTGAAAGTTTGATAGTTTGATGTAAGATAATCAGTTAAGTTGAAAAATGGATTTCTACTATGATTGAAGGTTGATTATGCAAGTAGTTGACAATATGAATGATCTCAGATTTTGATTTTGATCCCAAAAAAGGATTCTACTTGCTATTTCATTGGAGGAACCTTCGTGTGGGATTCAGCTCTTGTTAGATTGGAAGATGCGAGTGGAGAATCATTTAAGCTTCGAAGTTTATTTAGCCATTGTGAGATCATGCAAACATGCAAAATGCAAAGAGACATGCAAGATGAAATGCAACCTAAGACCTAGGACCTAATCACTGATCATGTGTCGATTTGTTATCATCATTGAACTTTTAGGTAACCGGATAAATCAATACAATGCCCACTAGCCATGAAACCATAGACATATGAATATCGATTTGCATGCACAAGAATCAATACAACACCCACTGGTTATACAACCATGGACATATGAATATTGATTTGTATTCAGAATGTTGGATTAGATATAAGCACCAAGGCACAAACACTAGGATGACCTGAATATCATGTCCATTTTGATATAGCAATTTGTACAAGCATCAAAACATAAACATCGTGATGACCTGAGTACGCCTTGCGTTTAACATACACATCAAACAATCAAAAGATCATTCTAAATCTAGTGTGAATTACCCGTAGTGACCCTTTATTGTTCACCTCCTTAGGCAAGATCGTGTTTCACGATAGGAGAAAGAATTTACTTTAAAATGATAATAGTTAGATCAAACGTCCTTGAATTTTTTGGGTATCAATGGTCGAGGTACGCATGGCCATCCAATTTGAGATAGAGGCTCTTACAGTCGGACACCATTTCAATCCAGAATTTCCAAAGTTGTTAGATTTTCACATACAAGAAGAAGACAAAGAAAAGATTATGCCCCCAGTCATCACCCTCTAAATCCTATAAAGGACATCATCGAAGAGCTCGAAGGGACACAATATGCAAAAATCTCAATGCGGATCAACAAGCATACAAGGAGATAAAAGCATCTAAAGCACAAATTGTTTTCAGTTGAGTTTTGATGTTTGATTGTTGTAGATGCAAAATCCTTTCTAGAGACGAGACAGACAGATAGACTCAACTGGAAGCTTCAAAGGACTCTGACTGGATAGGAAATGTCTAAGATACATGGGAGACCATAGGATATGACATTGATTGCCCCCAAATTTGAACATTGATAGGATACAGACGCTTGAGCTGATTGGTGTACAGATCGACTTATTGAAACCAGGATATGCAGAAACAAACCGGGAGATATGTAAAAACTAAAGCAAGACTGAAAGCTAGGAAAGACCAAGATTGTGCTGATAGATGGAGCATTTTGGAACAAGTGGCGCCCGTTTGCCGGGTTTTCACCATCTTGGCAGAGATTCTATTTTTGCTACCAAGGTGCCTGTTTCCAAGTTTTCACCAAGGCACTTTTTCTTTTTTTTTAATTTTTTTTTGTATTTTTCATTTTTTTCAATTGTTGATATTTTTTTATTTTTTTAAATTTTTGATATTTTTTGATTTTTTTGTTTTTTTGTGAATCATCAAGGCGCCTATTGCTAGGTTTTCACCAAGATGTTCATTTTTTTCAGGACTTTTTCCAATTTTTAGGATTTTTTAGGATATTTAACCATAGACTGAATGCCTTAGGCATAGAATTTCTTCAGATGGAGAACATTGATTGGTTCTTGGAGCTTTTCTCCTTCAATCGTTGAGAGTTGATAGGCACCAGAGCCAAAAGTAGAAGTGATAACAAAGGGACCCAGCCAATTGGGTTCAAACTTCCCCTTGCGTTCTCGATGTGATTGATTTTTAGGATTTTCTCTCAACACTAGATCGCCAACCTGAAATTCTCTATGTCTGACTTTCTTGTTGTAGCCTCTAGACATTCTTTTCTGATACACTCTGAGATGATCATACGCTGCTTGCCTGCATTCATCTAGTAATTCAAGTTCTTGTAACCTAAACACTCTGTAGTCTTCATCAGTGACAAGTCCATGCATTCTGATTCTGAGTGATGGGATTTCAACCTCAATAGGCAGTACTGATTCAGACCCATAAACTAAAGTGAAAGGTGTAGCCCCTGTAGGTGTTCTGATACTAGTTCTTTATGCCCAAAGAGCTAGATTGATCATGAGATGCCAGTCTCTTCCTATTTTATTCACTGTTCTGTGCAAGATTTTCAGGAGATTTTTGTTTGAAGCCTCAGCTTGTCCATTCCCTTGAGGATAGTAAATAGAAGACCAATGTTGTGTCATCTTGAATTTAGCACATAAGTCATCTAGATCCTTGTTTTTGAATTGTCCCCCGTTATCTGTGATTATAGAGTGAGGGATCCCATATCTGCAAATGATGTAGTTCAGGATGAACATAGAGATCTATTTCCCTGTTGCTTGTGTTAGAGGAACTGCTTCTACCCATTTTGTAAAATAATCTATAGCTATGATTATATGGGTATGTCCATTAGAAGAGTGTGGATGGATAGCACCTATGAGATCAAATGCCCATTGTTGAAAAGGCCATTGTGTAGTAAAGGGAATCAGATCTCTCCCTGGAGCATGAATCAAGTTGCCATGTACTTGACACTGTTGAAAGTTTTTAGCAAATTTAATAGCCTCTTTCTCCATTTCAGGCCAATAGTACCCGACCCTAATAATTTTTTGAGCTAACGTTAAATCATTTGAGTGTGACCCACATATACCCTCGTGGACTTCCTCTAATGCACATTGAGACTCTTCCCGTTCTAAACATCTAAGCAGTGTACCATCTAGGCCTCATTTGTACAGATCATTACCAATGATGACATATCGGGATGCGGATCGAATAAGGTTTCATTTCTCAAAATAGTTAAAGGACTCAGGGATGATTTGGTCGTGGAGATAGGAGAATAGATTTTTGTAGCGAGATGAGTCATAACCTACAACAGTGCAGATCATGCGGGTTTCAGGGGAGTCATATGCAGGATAGGATAGGGCTTCCACCAGGAACTCATAGCGTAGCTCATGTTCAGGCTACTGTAAGAGAGTAGATAGTGTCACCATTGCCTCAGCAGCCTTATTCTCCGTTTTGGGTATTTGCTCAAATGTGATAGAGATGAAGTATTTCTTTAAATCATCTACCATTCTCTTGTAAGGAATGAGCTTTTCATCTTTGGTTTGGTACACATCATTGACTTGGTGGATAACCAATTGTGAGTCTCCATGGATGTGCATCTCTGTAACTCTCCACTGTATTGCCATTTTCATACCATTGAGAAGTGCCTCATATTCAATAATATTGTTTGTGCAAGGAAACTTTAATCTGAATGCTTTGGGTATCGAGTATCCTTGAGGAGTGATGAACAATATGCCTGCTCCAGATCCATTCTATGTGTAGGAGCCATCAAAGAATAACTGCCATGCTCTAGAAGAGAGGTGCATGATAGAGGAATCAGGAAATTCCATTTGCATGGGTGTATCATCAAACAGTGGTGCTTCAGCTAATTGATCAGCAATGACTTGTCCTTTGATAGCTTTTCTTTCAACATATTCAATGTCAAATTCGCTCAAGAGCATGACCCATTTAGCTAGTCTACCTATGAGGGAAGCTTTGCTTAGGAGATATTTTAGTGGATCAATTTTAGCTACCAAATGAGTAGTATGAGCTAACATGTAGTGTCTCAATTTTTGTGATGCAAAGATCACAGCAAGACAAGCTTTCTCAATCATAGAATAGTTCTTTTCATATGCCACCAATGTTCTGCTTATATAGTAGATGGCTCTTTCCTTTTTGTCTTCATCATGTTACGCTAGCAATGCCCCCAGTGATGTGGCTGTTGCAGAGACATACAAGATCAATGGCTTCCCATGAATAGGAGGCATCAAGATAGGCGGATTTCATAGATACTTCTTGATATGGTTAAAGTTGTTCTCGCATTCTTCATTCCATGCAAAGGTCACACCTTTATGTAATGTTTTTGTAAAAGGCTGTGATATGAATCTTCTGATAGATTGAACTCTGCCTTGCAACATCCTCATTTGACTGATATTTGTGGGAGGTTGCATCTCTATTATAGCCTTGACTTTAGCCAGATCAACTTCAATGCCTTTCTTTGAAACTATGTATCCTAAGAGCTTTCCAGAAGTGACACCAAAAGCACACTTCTTAGGATTTAGTCGGAGACTAAATTTTTCCATTCTGTCAAGGATCATGCTCAAGTCAGTTAGATGTTCAGTTCTGATCATTGATTTTGCTAAGGTATCATCAACATAATCCTCCATTGTTCTATGCATCATATCATGAAAAATAGATGTCATTGCTCTTTGGTATGTAGCTCCCGCATTTTTGAGTCTGAATGGCATAACATTCCAATAGAAGCTTCCCCACGCACATGTGAAAGCTATTTTCTCTTGATCTTCTGGAGCAATTTTGATTTGGTTGTACCCAGAAAAGCCATCCATTAAGGAATACATTTCATAGCCCACAGTCATGTCCACTATCATATCAATGTTAGGCAGTGGAAAATCATCCTTAGGGCATGCTCTGTTCACATCTCTAAAGTCCGTGCACACTTTGATTGAACCATCTGGTTTTGAAATAGGTACAATATTAGAGATCCACTCAGCATAGTCTATGACACGGATGAATCTAGCTTTTAGGAGTTTTTCTAGTTCTGCTTTGACTAAGAGTGCAACATGAGGATGCATCTTTCTCAATTTTTGCTTGATTGGTTTTACTCTAGGAGCAATGGATAGATGGTGCATAATGAGATTGGGATCCAATCCTGGCATATCTAAATATTTCCATACAAAATTGATCTTTTTTTCTGATAAGAATGTAGTGAATTTATGTTTCTCTTCTTCTGATAGAAATTGTGCTACATGTACCAATTGTGGTTCCTCTGTTGTACCCAAATTGATGGATTGAGTGGGCTCAATCAGAACTGGAGATCTATCCTATAAATGACTCAGAAGGACATCAAATATCTCATCCTTAGGTGCCTCAAAGAGGTTTTCACCTTCAGATACGTCTTTTCTTTTTACTTTTGTAGGATCTGAGACTGCCACAAAGTGGTTTTCACCCTCAGAACTCTTTTTCTTTTTATTTTTATTTTTTTGACTAAGATATTTGATGTCTGACTCAGTCATGCTGACGCTCGGTTCACTGATGGAAGTCCTCATAGGCTTGACTGCATTGAGGTAACAAGCAAGGGCATAGTCACTGGAAAAGGTGTAAACACCATGGCTTGGGTTTGTGGAAGTTTGGTCGATAAGATCAGGGCGTTGGATAGTCAAAGCGGGAAAGGCTTGGGATATGGTGTTCACAAACATGGATATGTCATCATTGGTCCTAACCTGACACTCAAGTTCAAAGGTGATATTACAGCTCAAAATGTTCACGGCTCAACATCATCATGGGAGTCCTCTTCAACCATAGGTGGATCAGACACGTTAAGTTCATTGTTTCGCTCTAGACCTACATTGGGTTGAGATACATATTGGTGAATAACATCAATATATTTCTCTATGATAAGCTCATCTTCTTCTGGAATGGCACCCCATTCATAGTCATTTGACTCAGCTTCTGTTTCAGGATCTCTAGGAAATCTTAGAAAATGTGTGAAATCAGGATGAATACCCCAAGAAGGATTACCCTCAGTCTCTGACTTGAATTCATATTCATGGGAATCAGTGTCAGAATAACTACCCCCTTCTTCTTGATCAGTTTGATTGCCTTCGAGATTGGCCATCTCTTGCGCTACAGTAGGTTCTTGTGTTTCTACTACATTAATTCTTCTGATAGGATCATCTTTATCATCAAGAAGATCTTTGATCTCTTTAGGCAATTTTTCATAGGGGATAAGCTAAGAGCTATCTGAATCATCATCAGAGGGTTCTGTTTCTTCTTTCTTAAGAAGGGGTTCTTCTGGTGCAATTTATGACATGAGAACAACCACCTTTGAGATGATAGGGTTTCTTCTTAAACCCTAAGCCACTGGTATCTTTGTTGGCTCTACCAATATGTGAAATGGGTGTCACAAGACCCTTTCCTCTGATTCCTAGAGGTCCTTGACCGGAATATCCCATCTTGGCTATCAAGTTGTTTCCTAGACCATATGAATTAGAAGGGATTGTAGGTGCTATAGATTCACTAGGTTAAACAATTTTAGATTTAGAATCCTCTTTATATAGCCATGCCAGCATAGCTTCATCCTCTTCAAATTCTTGTTTGGATACTTGCTCCGCCACAAAATTTCTTTTGTATGCTTCCATAGGTTTCTTAGGTTCTGATTTAGAATGCTTCAAGGATTGTCCATACGACTTAGGTGAGATTGGGAGAGATGTCAGAGACAAGACTGGATCTATAGTGTATTCTCCCATCCCATTTTCTTTGATATTGATCTCTTTAGCAATGTCATCCATCTTAGATGTGGAAGCCACATTTTGTTGCTTGATGGAAGATTCTCTGTTATTGGGAACAAGCTTATCGACACTTTCCTTCAATGTATTGCAAGTTGTACTCAGATCTGCTGGGATAGTAACCTCCACTCCTTCATAGGGAAATTTCAAGCATTGATGGTACATAGAAGGAATAGCTTGCATTTCATGTATCCAGGGTCTCCCTAGAAGGATATTGTAAGCCAATGGTAGATCAAGCACCTGACATGTGGTATCTTTGATGATCGGACCCACTTAGATAGGTAAGACAATGGTGCCTTTAGAAGCTCTTTCTTGTTCATCATAGGCTTTTATGGTGATCTTCTTTCGAGGATCAATAGCCATCTCTAAGAATCCCAAATGTGTGATTAAGTTGTAAGAACAAATGTTGAGGCCTGCGCCCTCATCTATCAACACACGTTTGACTCGACGGTTCTAGATCAAGACTTCTATGTGAAAGGGCTGATTATGTGGGTGACTTAGGGAGTTGTCATCTTCCTCTGAAAAGGAGATATATTGCGGAGACGTTAGATGACCAACCATAGTCTGGAACCTGTCTAGATCTAGATCATCAGGAACATTAGAGCCGAGCAAAGCTTTGTCTAGGATATCTCTGTGAGCTGGAGATATTTGAAGTAACTCAAACATAGAGATTTTGGCATTGGTATGCTGGAGTTGTTGGATGATGCTGTAAGATGTAGGTCTTGTATCCTTTGGATTGGAAGATTTCAAGGCAGCCTTCTGTTTAGAAGCAGATGTGAGATTGAAAGGTATCTTAGGGACATTAGATGAACCTGGTGTTTGTCCTTTCAGATGAGCCCGAGCTTGTGATCTGGTAACCACATTAGCTGAGGAATGATTTCTATCTCTTCGTACAATCGTGATGGCATTGCAGCTCTCAGAGAGACATGGTTCAACCATATTGATGACAGCATTGTTTCCAGGGTAGGCATAGTTGACTTTTGCCCCCATGTTAGGCTGAGAAGTGGAAACTCCCTTGCCATGTTGTGGAAATAGTTCTGTAAATGCTATGTGATCATTATTGCTGGTAGGATTATCGATCGTGATGTCCCCTTGATCTATCAAGTCTTGAATGGTATGCTTCAAGTGGAAGCATCCATTAGTTTTGTGGCCTTTAGTCCGATGGAAAGCACATAATTCATTATCTTTCCACTAATATGGTTTTGGATCAGGATCAGAGTTTTGGATTGGTGGTAAAGAGATCATGTTATCAGCTATCAGGGTTCTCATGGCAGATTCCAAAGATTCTCCCAGGGGAGTGAACTTTCATTTATTATCCCATCGTTTGAATGGCTTCTTTGGAGATGGTTCAGCAGATTTTTGCTTTGAAGCTTCAATGGCTTTGGTGGCAAGGGTGAGATTGTAGGTCGGTGCCTTTGATGGGGTGTGGATAGTATCAACAAAACCATCAAAGATGATACCTTTGTTTCTATTCCAGCTCTTGTTTTTATCTTTTGAGCTAGATCCAGATTCAGACTTGTCCTTTTGAAGTGTGATTTCTCCTTTCTTGACAAGTACTTTCTCAATCTTGATTGCATTATCCACCATTTTATCAAAAGATACATGATCTTGCATTTGTAATGGATAATTGAGCTCTAGAACAAGGTTATTGATAAAGATTTCAAGTTTCTCCATTTCAGGAATTTGTCTAGCATATAGAGAGAACTTCTTTCTCCACCTCTTGAGGAAAGTTAGGAATGATTCCCCTGGATATTGCTTGAGGTTACAGATATTGATCATGGTGACCGGATGTTGAATATTGTAGGAATATTGTTGATAAAACAATTTAATCAATTCCTCAAAAATTTTGATCGTAGAAGGTAATCTTGAAAACCACTAAATGGATGCTCCTCCCAAGGATCTAGGAAAAAGATGCATTAGATAAGTCAGTTCATGCATGAATTCCATGGATTGCATATAGAACTCTCAGACATGATCTTGAGGATCAGAGTGTCCGTCATATTTGTCATACTTTGGTATCTCCACTCTTTTTGGGAATGGTGGCATATACAAGTTTTTATCGAACGGGAAAGGACATAGGGCCTCCATGGAGAACTCCTTGGGTTCCTTCTCCTTCTTAAGATTATTAAATTTGACTTGTATAGCATGCATCTGTTTTGTCATAGCTGTGAGTGGAGTTTCTTCCTCATGTGTGATTATATCATCAACGTTAAAGTTGGGAGGAAGCTTAGCCCCTTCCTGGGCTAATTGTAAAAAGTATGCCTCTCTATCCACTTTCAAGAAATGCCTCATCATTCTCTTGAATTCATCTTCATTCTGACATCGATCCACGGTGGGTGCCAGAAATGTGTGTGTGAAAATTGTACCTGATCTGTAGACACAACACTTCAGTAAAACATTAGAGGTTAGCTATAATCAAAATCGTGCAAAATTGAAATCTATCTAGCCAAGCGATTTACTGCCTTCTAGTAGGTGCGAGATTGATGGTCTCAGATTGTAATCAAGATCAGTGACCTAGATGACACCTAAATGAAGGATTTGAATGCAAAAGATGGATATGAAATTGAATGCAATTAATCTATATTTTTGATATTTTCTATGCAATAAGAATGATAAACTAATATGCTATGAATGCTATTGAAAACTGATATGAAATGAATGCTAAATGATCTAACAATGAAGATTCTAACAATGATATGAAAACTATGAAATTCTATGCTAAGATATAAAAACTATGCAATTGAAATTGATCTCACAAAGCTTTGAATTTGCGAGTTGATTCCTCAGCCTCCAATTCTCCATCGTGATTGTGCAAAAAAATGAGATGAATTATGAAGAGCTGAGCCTTGTTTTTATAGAAATCCAAGGCTTTGGAGGTGCATGAGAAAAAGCCATAAATCACTCAAATAACTCAACTTGATTTTTGAGTTATTTTTAAATAAAGATAATTAAGTGACAAAAATCATGCAAAAGCACAGTTCAACTTGAATTAGAAGTTTAGATCAACTTTAAAACTCGAAAAGATGTTGAGTTTCAAAAAGCTAACAACTTGCATTGATTTTCCAATTTTGAGTTTAACTGGTCCTTGAATGTGCACATGGATAATTATGATTTAATAAATAAATAAAGTGATTTATTCTCAACTTAACTGCTTTTTGAAATAAAATAATTAATTTATGGGTTAATTAACTATTTTACCAAACTTTTATTAAAAATTATATTATTAAATAATGACAACATGCTTTAATTAATTAAATAAGAATTTAATCAATTATTCATAGGAATTTTGATTTATTGTCAAAATTAAATAATACAATTAATAATAGATATAATTAAATTTAATTAAACAATTAAGTGGCAAATATTAAATCTAATTAATTAAATATGCAAAATATTTAATTAATCAAATTTTAGGATAAATGTGATTTATTGCCAAATAATTATAAAATTAAAGATAATTATGATGATTAGGAATATTACCAGGAATATTCCCCGATGTAGAATTTAAGATAATCAATTATGATTCGATGATGTTTAGATGTGCCTTAGATTAGGACTTTGATGTCGATTTCGTTCGAATTGAAGATGTAGGAGATTAATGAACTTATAGCCCATTTTTGGGGTATTACAAGAGCCTCAACTCATTCGATCTTAGAACCCACAAAGCTACTAGATTCGATGTTTCCCTCGGCATATGACTCAACAGCTCATCATTGCAATTAACTATAAAAAAGAGGAGAGAATTTAGCTTTCCCATCATTGGTAGTTTGTTTCGCAACGTAAGACTGTCGAAAAGTCTTAAAAAATTGACGGGCATGTCCCCAACAGAAAGCCTATCAACTAATTAATTAGACATGGGATGATATAAGGGTAAACGAGATTAATTAATTTTTCCTTTTACTAAACTAATCCTTTAATCAATATTAATATTGTATATTATTTTTGTGTAACTATCTGTTTACAAATCAATATTGTAGAATGTGATTACACCATCGCATTTAGCGGTTTGGTATTGTGTGCAAGCATACGACTGTTCAGTGGTTGAGACATTTGTGCATTATCTTCATTTGTCTTTTCATAACATGTGGTTGAAATTTTATTTTATAAGGACACGAAAATGATTCTAGAACATGGGAATCTAAATTTTAGCATTCTTCCTATAGGAAGGAATGACAACATTGGGTCATTGTTACCACCTATTCTTGCCTCCTTGTGTTGGCCCTTTTTGCCAGAATCCCCTCTAATTCTTTTTTTTTCGATTTAAGTGTCAAAATTCTGAAGTTATTTTTCCTACCTTTGACACTTAGCAAATACACCTAGCAAGTTCATTGTTCAACCAGAGAGTGAGTCTTGTAGATGATTCTCTTGATTAGTTGTCTTGTCGCCACTTTTATATTTTTTTATAAAAAAAAGCACGCCAAGGGGAAATCCTTCTTAATAATCATGTAGGTTGAACTTGAACTTAGAGCTGCCTTAGTTCAAGGTTCGAGGTACACAAAAGTGTTGTCACTTGGTTATCAGTGAGTATTGGTAATGAAAAGATTGATGTGATAGTTGGTGGAGAAAGATTAGCTTGTATGGGAAATCAATGATTATCATCATTGAATGGACATGGTAAAGATAGAATAATCATGTGAAGTTCAAGATGTGATGTTCTCATTCATTTCATTTGTCATTTGCATTTATTTGACATAATTCTTGATTCCTACATTAAATGCGTATCCCTACATTTTTCCTAGCAAGCTGTTATAAATTACCTCATAGCTTCTCCTTGTCAATTATGGTTATTCTTTGTGCTTGAAGAGGTAATGTCGCTTAGGTTTCTCCTTCTCCCCAAGCAGTAGAACATTTCCAAATGATTGCAGGTTAGTTATTTTCCCTTAAAGCTCTACTATTTGATATTTTGCTGAGTAGGCTTTCTACGCTTTTGCTTTGAATTAAATACCTGCCTTTGTTTTCTGTAAGTCTCTAGTTATTTAAGCTGTCATTTATCTCACCATGAAAGCCCCTATTCCTATTTCCGTTCACATCCGAAGCTTAGTATGCTCCCTTCCTGAGTATGAGGACACTACTATGCCTACCCAAACCTTCCGAGAAATTAGGGAAAAAATCAAGAATCCTCACCTGATCTTATGATAAAAAAAAAATTGAAAGTGGGTTGGCCGAGGCAGCCACCTTCCCTACAGTAGCACCATGCCCAGGATTGGTGATAGAATGTGCGCTATGCTATAACAAAGAGGAAAAATGTATAAATAAGACAGACAAAAGCCCTCTTGTTTTTATAAACAAAAATGTAATTCTGCAAGCCATCGATATACTTGAGAAAGAGCCATACAAGGTGTGGACACTAGCTACCTCTCAAACTATATTTTTTGAGAAAAAGAAAAGGTATAGGAATGAAATAGCACAAAACTAGTTATTAAAGCCACAGGAAAGAGGGTCTAGGCTACCAAAACCCCTTACCATTGATCATTTCAAGCCTGAGGTCACAGATTTAGTGTTGATATTGAATAGACTAAAGGGGAATCAACATTCATATTTATAGCATGATTGGATGTATTTTTATATCCAGGTGACCTTAGGAGGGAAAAAATTTATTGACTGGGCAAAGGATATAGCGATGAAATTCATCACTAGTTAGCTAATTACTCAAGGAGAAATGGGTTTTATATGGTCTCCTACTTGTTTTATGTTCTTGAATGTACTAAGGAATGGAAAGGCCTCTTTAAAGAAACACCATTCCCTGGCATAAAGATTTATGATTATCATCCGCACTTGTATAAAGAGTCATACACAGATAGTTTCATGAAGTTTAATGGCATATTTTCAGGGAGACTAGTGTTCGAGCTAAAGGGTGATACAAAACAAAGACTATCTAAAGAAGACCAAGATTTCATGAACATCTACGGAAGATATTTAATCCAATTTACAAGGTTCACATATTTAAAAATATGTGGATTTGATGGGGAACCCTTCAAGCTTTCCAAGTATGCCCTTGATAGCCTGGTCATTAGGGAAGTAAGTCTCCAATTGGTGCATGTACAAAGAAAAATGAAAGAGAAAAAAGGTAGAGCTAAGTCTTATTTTCCCATTGAGCTAGGACATTACCAGTGTAAAACCTCTATAGATGCATTCAAATTAGAATTGGAACACAAAAAGTTAAATTTGAAGACTTTTGAAGCTAGGAAAGATTTTGATGTTAGAGGCCACACATCTCAACATTTTGGCCTGGTGAATGAATTTCACCATATTCCACAAATGGAAGACTATTGGGAAGATTGCGCTGATGACAAGGAGGTAATCAAAAGAATATGGACTAGGTTCACACTCAGTCAGATTGTTTCATTACATATTGATTTAGATATCACAGGTATAGAAGAAGAGGAAGATGATGAAATACTAAATGCAGAATATGAAAAGTGGGTTAAACATCAGCCTCTGCCTAAAATTCACTGGAGTATAGAAGAAAGAGATAATATTCACATTAAAACCCTTAGTGTTATTAATAGAGCAAAAGATTGGATAGAGAGTAAAAGGCCTCCTAGAAAGGGAAAACATAACACCAAAGGGGTTAACAAGGAAAAATCTATAGCCAGCCCTAGTGTTAATTATAATGAGGTTGTTCTCATTGCAGGTTCTAAGGAGTCTAAAAAGAAGAAGGATCCATCTAAAGTCAAGAGTGAGACTAAGGAAAAATATTTCCCTGCTAAGCATTCCACAAGAGTTCTATTCTCTAAGAAACACAACCCTGAGAAAACCAGAGAGGAGTTGATTGATCTAGACAACATGGATATTGATCAGAACCCTGAACACACCCCCTGAGGCTGGAAGCCAACCAAAAAGAACAATAGTCTAATGTTGGAGAATCCACACTGGTCATAGATACATCCCTATAGACCCCATCCATGACTCTCAACTAGCTTGTGACATCTATAAACAAAAAAAGGAATGTTCTGCCTATCACTTTACCGACAGAAGATATGGTAAGTGCCTTGGCACTATGGTGAAACCCAAAAGGATGAAGATAGAATCCAAGATCACTATTGATGAAATATTAGGGGATTGGATAGCAAAATGCTTGACTCCCAAAGGCAACAAGATTGTTGGTGATATCACGACTGATGATTGCATTGTTGAAAAGATAGACCTCAGAGAAGGAAGAAGAGAAGTAGATGTGACTCATTTAGAATCGTCTATGAAAAAGATGATTACGAGGACTTTCAAAGATGAGAAGGACAAGAAAGAGCTTAAATCTCTCATCAAGCTATTAGTTTACTTCATTTAGGAACTCACAAATCCCAATCCTACCCCAATTTCTCAAATCTCTCATTCCTTCGACCCACGGTCACCTGAGAGCAGCAATGTTCTTGAATAGGTCAAAAGAAGTAAATTAGTTGCAGATGTATTTGGCTAGTGGATATAGGGCATTATAAAAAATACAGTGGATTATATTTCTCAATTAATCCAAACCAGAGAGATAGTAAATACAACAATTGCTAAGATGCAAGTGGACATGACCGTGTGGGAAAAGGTAAAGAGAAAATGGTCTCTTATTGTGAGTCAAATGTATGAAGTTGGGAAGATCAGTGTAACCAACTTTCTTGTTGAAAAACTAGTTGCTGGACTTGATGATGATGTGCTCTATGTGGCCATGAAAAGTATTGAATGGAGGAACACAATTTTGGAGTTTGGACATGACAATTCATTAAAATTGCTGAATAAGCTCAAGGAACTGATCGATCTGATGAGCAAAGACTTGAAATGTCTGAATGTAGTTCACACCAAAGAAGATGGTCAAATTGTAAGGGAACTGAGTGAAATGACTTAGGAATTTGAAAAAGAAATAAAAACGGTAAGAGATAACGAGTCTTTTTCAGCAACAGACTTCACAAAGATGGCCAATGTAGAATCCATGCTAGGTGTGTGTGTTGATCACTTGGAATCACACAAGTAGAAAATGGTGTAGATTCATAAAGAAAAGAAGATGTGGAAGGAGATAGTTTCACACATTGCCCTGCCCTATCACAATATCGTAGATAGATTCTCCAAAGCACACATGGAATGGCGAACCGCTTGAGCCTCCAATTCTCAAGGCGAGCAACCAAATCCTTCAATGATTCCTTGGTCGTGGTTAGTTAGTTCCAGTGCATGCATAGGATGTTATTTTCCTGCATATTTTTTTCTTTTCAGTTTTAAAACAATTTTAAAAAGGACAACTCCAAGGAGTTATGTAATATTTTTTGATGATATACCAAAGACTGTATATAGGAAACATGAAGACTAAGTTAGGGTCGAGATTTTAGTTAATAGAATTTCAAGATTTAGACTTTTTTTTTGGTGTGGTGTATTTTGGAAATCTATTGGGATATTTGAAAATCAATGAAAGAAAAACACTCATTTTATGAATCTATGTGTTTATGAAATTGTGGAGGATCTCTGTTGGGGTATCTAGATTGATTAATGAATATATTACAGATCTTTATTTTATCATAGTTAAGTTTACTCTATTTTATTTATATTTAGTGGATGAGAAAATATGAAGTCTGTAGGATTCATTTTATGTGTTGAATCATCTTTCAATTGGTAGTCATTGTATGTTGATAAATGATATGCTTTCAAATGCCTTAATTAATTTTGAGTGAAAAGTAAAGTCTCATCTTTTAGAAGTTTTTATGTAAGTATTCATTGAATATCTTATCTGAGAGCTATACCATAAAATTTAGAGGATCTAGATGCTGTTGTGTTATTAGATCTTGATGTTAGAAATGTTTACTATTTTCAGATGGGTTGTGGAGTGAAAAATTGATTTAAAGAAAAAAGACAAGAAGAAGTCCCTTTGGTTCTTCAACCAGACCTCTATTACCTTGATACACAAGAGGATATTATAGCTGACTTAAACGCTCTTGCCTAGAAGGTTAAAAATAATGGTCAACAATAATAGCAAGTATGAATCATATTGGAAGAAGAAGAAGACATTGGTGAGTAGTTAAGGGGAATCCCATTAGCTCAAGAGGCTGCAGTAATTGATAGAGCCATTCAAAGGCCAAAATAAAAAAAGCAACTCTGGAGTCCCATCCTTTTACCAGATCCTAGAAGAGGGAAGGTATTTTTGACACCTTTTTCCAACAATTACAAAATTCACAATTACCTACCACTGACCAGCGTAATTTTTAGTGGCGAATATTCACCTTTTTGAAATTTTTGGGGAATATGTTTCATGAAATTGGTGAATCACGCAGGTATAGGCTAGCCCATATTCACCCAATCTTGACATGGTAACTGCTAAATATTCCTTGGAATTGCCAATTATATTTTCCATTTAATGTTGTTGACCATCATATTCACCTATTACTAATTTGAAGTGGTTCTTTTAACAGTCTCTTATTCACCAACAATATTAATAATGAATTTCATATAAAATTTAAAATAGCCAAATGGTTTATATTGTTATCTTAACCACAACCTATTTGGCCACCTATTAATTATTTGTTTTATTGGTCCACGATGTATTTTTCCAACCCGTTAATTAATTGTGTTATTAGTCCATGATGTATTTCACCAACCCATTAATTAATTGTGTTATTGACCACCAAGTATTTTTAATTTTTTGCCAAAAATAGCATTGATCAGGTCGGCACTCGACACATTCTCGCCAAAAGCCCGGGAATTTAAAAAAAATAAAAATTGGAAATTTGGAATCATGGATTGATATAAATTCAAATCAAATTTAGAAAACCTAAAATTAGTCTTATCGTGCATCGTTACAAATCGTTGGAGCCAGAGGGCTAGATTTACAAATAACAATCTTGCAATAGTAAATAGCGGATTCAATATTTCAGAGAGTCAGAATTCAAAGGAAGCAAGACAAAGGTAAATAATTATTTGTTCACATTTCACAATATTGCTATTAATTTTAATTCCTAGAGGCTAGAATCCTAGTGACTAGTGAGAGGTTCAGGTCATTGGATGAAGATGTCGGACAAGGGTGACTATCCTGAGATTGACTATCCTTAGGCTACTACTACTGAAGGGATTCAGATATCAGGGGAGGTTGAGACTCAAACTTCTCACCGTGCTCAGGGCAGTGAAGAGATTGGAAAGCTAGACAAGGGTAAGACTCCTCAGGACAGTGAAGGGCCTGGGAGGCCATCAAAATGCCCAAAACTTAAAGATACTACCATAAAGGATTTCTTTGGAGTTGGCAATGTTTTTGCTCCATCAACATATGCAATTGCGAGTGCAAAAGCCATTCATAGTAGCTCACCAGTACCAGTACCACAAGTTGGGGTTGTCATTGAGTTAAATGAAAATGAAAATGCATCAAATGAGGACAACAATGGTGGGACAAGAGAAGATGTTCATGTTATAAGGGATACACAGAGCCGGTTGGAAGAAAATGCTAGCAATGAAGATAATAATGATGTTGGTAGGAGGAAAAGAAAAAGGGAAGTAAAAATGGGGTGAGAGTGGGAAATGGCAAGAAATTTTAAGGTTGATTGGGTAGAAAAGTACTAGTTCATCAAACCAGTCCTAAGAAATGATGAACAACCAACAGAATGCAGGTGTAAGATTTGTACCTGGAAACTTAAAAGAGAGAAGAAGTTACAGCTAAAGCTTAACACTATAGAAAAGCATATTGGTAAGGTTTATGAAAAATAGACCATAGACGGACAAGAAATATTAGTAGTGAGATGGAAATCAAAGGAAGAATGTCTTCATGTTAAGTATGCCATAGAATATGAAGAGCATAACAAGTGAATGGTAGTAATTGCTGGTAGTGAAAATCCAATCAAGGCTGGGTTTAAACTTGCAGCCAATGAAGCAAACCTGGCAAAGACCATTTAGATGAGTGTTTTTTTTCATATTATGTCCAGAGGGTGTCCTATGAGAGAATTCTCAAAATATGGTAATTTATTATCTTTTTTGAAAGTTCCTCACTATCCTATGTCACATTGGTCAACAAACATTGGATGGGAAATGGAAAACTATCTTTTTGAGGTGGAAAAGAAAAATTTATAGGAGAAGGTAAAACAGTTTAGATTCATTTCATTATCCATAGATGAAGTTACTGTAATAGATAACACTGCTTGGGTTTGTATGCATGTGTATACAGTAAAAGAACATGTCCTCCAAGCTCATCTACTCTGCGTTTGTAAAATGAGGGGCAATTCAACAACAGAAAACTTATATTTTGAAGTGAAGAATGCTTTGAATGAAGTTGTTGCTATGGATGATTTGACAATTGGAAAAAATTTAGTTTGTGTTGGAGCTGTAGTAATGCAAGGCCAAAGGAATGGTGTTTGTGCAAGATTACAAACTAGTATTGCACCTTACATGCTTGGCATACATTGCGTGGCCCATCAAATGAATTTAGCATATAAAATTGTAAGTGATTTTCCTACAATGTCAAAAGTTGAAGATCTAGTTCGCGACATATACTCTTACTTCTATAGAATTCCTAAACATTTTGCAGAATTTAAGAATTTCTTAGAGGGAGTAACACCAGGAAACAAGCTTCTCAAGGATGTTGAGACCAGATGGATCTCTTTGCATGGACCAGTAGAAAGAGTTCTAATAGAATATCAATCCTTGATCGGAGTAATATATGAGCAACACCTCACAGTAGACAAAGCTCCTAATTTGTTACATAAGTTAAGTGATATAGAGACTCTATTAACTTTAGCCACTAGTCTTCTCCCCATGTTGGATTTAATGAAAAAACTTGTTAAGAAAGCCCAAGACAGGACTATGTATATCCATGAGTACTCAGATTTACGTAGAATGACATGCATTGCCCTGGATAATTTACACTCAGATATGATAACACTTGAAAGCCCAAATTTTTTTAGGTGGAAAATAATTTCAGATTTGAATCATGCTAAGATTTTTTTATAATTCAATGCAAAAAATGATTTATGTGTGTTTGTGAAAGGATATGAAATACCAATGCACCAATCTAAGACGAGCAAGTGAGGCAGACTACTTCCAGTTAAAAGGGCTGATTTTGATAGGTTTGTTAAATCTGTTAGTGAGAATTTGCAGTCAATTTCCTACAAAATTTCAAGTGAGATTTGTGAAATATTCCCTCGAGAAGAAATTCTTGAAGCCATGGGTTGTGTGTTTCCTCATTTTTGGAAAAATATCAGAGATAGACAACTTGATGCTCATATGTTTCATAAAAAAATTGATGAATTGATCAGAGAGTTTTCAAAACATGAAGATTGCAATGGACAACCAATTGATGGAATTATAGATTCAGCTAATCTTAAAAAATAATGTAGACAATTTGCATCATGTATGAAATTGCAGTTAAAAAACTTGGAGAATCCATTTGAACCTAGTACAATAACCAGGCTTTGGAAAAGGATAGAGTGGAGTGAATTTTTGCGTGATTCAATATTATAATATTTTAAACTTGCTGATTTATGTCAAACAATGATATTGGGGTCGGTGGAAGATGAAAGAGTTTTCAGTGCATTGGGGTTTTTGAAATCAAAGATTAGAAACAAACTAGACAAAAATTTGGAAACTTGCTTGAGGTTGTTTGTAACTCAGTACAATGTTAGAGACTTTCCTTATGATAGGGCATTGAAAATTTGGAATTTCCTGAGTGAAAGACGAGGGCTTTTGAACACTAGTTCAAATTCAAAACATGGTGGTTCTGAGACAAATGATGGATCTTGGTGCCAAACTCAAAATGAAGATGAAGAATGTTTTGATTTTGAATACCCAACTCAGAATGAAGAAGATCAAGAACCTCTTGCTAGTAGTAGCAGTCAATTTCAAGAGCTGGATTCCATGTGGAATATAGAAGAGGCAGACTACTCACTGACACTGAGTGAAGAGTGAAGTGATTTAGAATTAGCATTCAGTTAATAGTTATTTATAATTTTATACACTGTATACTTATTACTGTACTTGTTGGATAAATTGATAATGGACTTGATTCTGAATATTTATTATTGACAATTTGACTCATATTCAACTACAAGTAATAAGTATTGTTCATGATTTTTGTAATTTGAATTTTGATTTTTGTAATTTGTAATTTGAATTCATGATTTTTGTAATGTAGAATGTTTAAGAAATTTGTAATTTGAAATTTTGAATTCATATAATATTAATGTCCTTTTTCATCACTGTAAAGTGTAAACTGTAAACACCTTGGCCCTCAATGCCTCATAGTCATGCAGGCTGCAGCCATGTTATTTCAAGTTTCAACTACAAGAATAAGATTCAAAACTTAAGTTGGGCTAGTTGCGAAGTTAAGAAAACAATTCATCTAACCTTGTCTCAACTTCACTACATGCGAATTAGAGGCCTTTCGAACCCTTCCAAAGTTACGATGATGGACCGATGGTCTTCTTAGTTCTTAACATCTCCAATTCTCTGCTCTCATATAACCTTGCGAAGTTCCACACAAAGCCTTTTGTAACCTCTTAATTGTTTAATCTTGTAACTAATTAACCTTTTTGAAGTTATGCCTTTTTGCCAAATGCATCATCACAGCTTCGTAACCACCAACACTAATGGCCAACAAACCCTCGTGAAGCTCTGTAAACCAACTGTTCCTGACAAAGTGTCAAATATTAATCTATCCATTGACACATGTCACAGTCCATTCCTCCGCACTTTCCATGTGGCATGCAACTAATTGTCACTTTCAACACTGTTATGCATTGTCACTTTTAACTAATTGTCTCTTTATTTCTGAAGTTACACACACCGTTAGTTGGGAGTCCCTCGAAAGTTTGGAACCCATTAGCATCCTAACCACTTAACCATTGAGAAGTTACGAAACAACCCAGCGTTACTTCAGAACATTGCCGGTGGTTTGTTAGTAATGCACACATGCTTAAAGGTTCTTTTAAGTGACTTGAAAAAGTAATGATGAAATAGAACTGATCTGAGCCTTTCTAGGGCTTATTGGATTTTTAGAGCATATCTCAACCTAGTAGGCTAGCACTTAGGGTTTTAGCATTTTGATAAAAAATTCAAAATTTAGGCCTTGGGGAGGAAAATTGTAGGAAATTCTCAAAGCAATTGTGAAAACTAAAAATACTACCAACATGGTCAAAGACTCAAAGCTTCCTAATTTCTTAGAAATTGTCATTTGTCAATTTATTATAATAATATAATTTATTTTTCATAGTTCATAGTTCATACCCATTAATCAATTTATTATTTGTTAATTTCCTAATACTAAGAAATTGTCATTTGTCATAGTTCATAGTTCATACTCATTAGTCAATTTATTATTCGTTAATTTCCTAATTTCCTAATACTAAGCATTTACTTAATTACAATTGAGATTCTTGACTTGAGCCAATGAGCTCTTTACAAAATTACATAGGCACAGTGATAGAAAAATTGAAAATTACAAAATATCCATGTATTAAATTTAACTTACTTGAAATTTATATATCAAAATTTCAAATTCAAGAATCAATGATCATAGTACCAGTAACTAGACTTAGAGGTGAGAGGACAGAGACTTGAAGTCTCAGACTTCTACGATCTATCAGAAAATTACAAAATATCCTTGTATATTTGTATTAACTAAAACTTCCTCAAAATTTATACATCAATGTCAATGATCAATGATCAAAAAATAAAAACTAACATTGGCATTTGGAAAATTAAACAAATTTGGAAACAATTATTAGAGTGACAACCGGTAGCTTGGATTCTTCAGAATCAGTCTTGATTTGCACCAAAGGTGTATCCACAACAGGTGAACCACAAACATAAGATACCCTATTTGAATTAACTGACCTCCCTCTATTGGCTCTTCATCTAATACTAGAATTGTCTCAACTAATTCCATCATCCATGTCAATGTGGTAAGACAAAGGCTTGAATCTCTCCAATATTTTCCCACACCACAATTTCCCTCTTTGATGGCCAAGTTACCTCTCTAACTATCTCCAAGTCTTCAAGACATTTGTTCCACTTGGCATCCGTTATGGCTCGAGATTCAGCAACAAACTTATTCATGTCAATCTCCTACTTGTACAATTCATCCACAACTTCATAAAAAGTTGAAATGTCAGCATCACCAAAAAAATAAGAAGCCACCTTGCTACATTCCAAAATTTGGTTGAAAGAATCAACCCACTCCTACCATTCCTTCAAGTGTCCCTCTTTGTCCATAATAGCAGGGATATATCTTTCATTTTCTTCAGCAAAAACCTTAAGCTTTGCCTGACCGTTTTGTAACTTGCCAGTGAAAAATGCATACAAGTCCTTTACTAATAACACCATTTCCTTAACATCAATTATTTTGTCAGGTAACTCCATTTTTTTCCCATTTGTAAAATTAACCTATCAAAGAATTGCAAGAATGGGCTCCAAGTATTAAATAATGGGGTTAGTACAGACAAGGCATTAGAACATTGATATTTTGTCCCCTACAAAGAAATGAAAGTACTATGAAGGATTTGAGACTTCCCTTTTAAAATATTTACTCTGTGCTATAGCACCTTCTTCAAAGTCTCCTTTTCAACAATTCCAGTATCAGCAGGCTCAGGCTGATCAACGTCCATTATTATCTTTTCTGTTGCAAGTTCTAGAGATAAGCCCCCTCATGCTCAGTTTGGACCCCTGCATCACAAACCTCTGTAAATGCCCTGGACTAATTTTTTAGAGTATTTATTTCATCTTTTAGCTCCTTCACAGTCTTATCCAAGAAATAATTATTCTTCAATTCCTCTTTAAACTTTTTTCTAATTGCCACATAATCTCTGAATGTCCTGGCTAGCCTATTCTCCAAGTCCTCAACCACTGCTTTATTCATGGAGGATGCATGATGTAGGATATTTTCTATCTCTGATCTTGTAGTGTCCTGCAACCTCCATATTAATTGGCTACCCTATGCTATGTCTTGGATGTCAATCAATCTGGGCTTAGTAGATTCTAGGGCCACACACCATAGTGCTAGTGTCTTAATGTCCATATTGAATCCAGAACCCCTCACGAGTCCATCAGGGCCAAAAGCTTCATAAGCTACAACTTTATTTTGCATCTTGATTTGGTCAATTATGAATGAGGACTCCAAGTCCCATCCAGGGATTAGCAACATGCCACTTCTCTATACAAGATCTCTTGCCTCCTCCACAGTTAATGTTTCACTGTTGGGATCATAGGCCTATAATTTTTCAATCATTTTAATAGTTTTTTCCTATGATTCCCCTGGTTTCAAAGATAGTGTTAATTCATTTTGCTTAACTCTAAAGAGAAAACTTTTAAACTCATCGGACTTGATGAATTCATCATCATCTATAAACTCTTTAGCTTGGATGACCCTGTCATCCAATCTAGTGGCAACCAATTCTAACTCATCTAGGGCCTTTTCTCCCTCATCTGCCATTGATGTCAAAAAATTATGTCTTAAGTCAGTAAAGTAATGGCTATTACCTAGCAAGATTTGTAGTGCCTTTTGCCTTGCCTTTTGTGGTACATTCATCAACTTTTGTTTCTTTGATGGCCTCCGCTCAGATGTGGATACCAATGACTCTGCTTGTTCTATTTCTACCATAAACACCACATCAGGTTCAACTTCCTCAAGGTTTATTTTATCCTCCTCCTTCTCCTCAGGGATGTCTGGCAATTTAGACATAATATCTTCATAATTCTCTATACACATTTGAATTTTCCCAATGTATTTGAGATTAGGAAAGAAATTGGGGAAGGTAGGGTCCGCCTTTTGAAATTGTTCCTCTACCCTTACAATATTTTTCCATTTATAGGTTCTCTCTTCATAGGTAACTTTACTATAAACATTTCTAATAACATCCTCCTCTGCCATAGGCTGATTTAGAGCCAAATTGTGATTCCTCATTTCTCTCAATGCTACTCTAATGAAGTCTTTAGGGTCATACATCCTTGCTTTACCAGAGGGAAATCTCAATTGTCTCAGGAATTCATGGATTTGGTCCTCAACATCTTTACCTATAGAGAAATCCCCTATTTGGAACCTCCTTACCAGAAAGGTTCCCTTATGTCTTTTAGGGCCTAAGTGCTCTCTATCCATCATTATAAGCTGCCAAATGAATTCTACTATTGCCAATCTTTTTGGGAAAATTTTTGGAAGTATGTGTGGAGGTTGAGGGAAAGCATACACTCTTATAATAGTAAAATTCTCAAAAAAAAAACATATCACCCCAATTGTGCTTAATGCCATTGTCAATATTAAATGCTACGAGTCTAAGCAATTTTCTTACAAGTAAAGGAAATCTTTCCCTCACAATACCTAACATGTTCATTACTAGATCCACAAATTCACTATAAAAAATAATGGAATTAGAGAAATGGTAAGTTCTATGCCATAACCTGGTCCACAGCTGAACCAGAATAGTTCCTCCTACATTCTCAGTCTCATCGATGAACCTTGGGTTGATGTAGCCAATATCGCAATAGAGGATCAGGTGCATCAGCATGGAGTAGTGATTGAACTTGAAGCTTTTCAAATTAGTCTTTGCATTCATCAACTCAATGTGCATTACATTGATTATGTGTTGCACATAATCATTCTCCTTGTTGGTGTACAGTTCCTGAACATTTGTAGCTATGACAAAAATGTCAGGAGTCACTGTCGAACCTCCATCTAGTCCAATAACTTTGTGTAGACCGTAGATGGTATTCTAGAAATAGGGAAATAAAAGCTCAATATCAAATGAATCTGCATTTGCAACCTTCTTCGGTAACAACCCTGCCTCTTTCTTTTCTCTAGGAATATGCCTCCTCATAACCCTTCCATGGAAGTAACTTTTCTATCTATTAAATAGGGCCTTCTCTTCTGCTAGGTCAATGTCCACGCTCATAGGTCCTTGAAGGTTGAAAGCTTGAGTAAAAGTCACTCTATCTAACATGCAGAGTATAGACTTGTCATGCTTGTGGAAAGCTTGTGTCACTGGATTGTATGCTTGAATTAGTGCTTTCATGAGGTCTACATCCAAAAATACCTCAAGTACTATCAAATTTCCCAAGTTCCTATCCCATGGGTTTGGAATAGGAGGGCCTCTAGTTCTATTGTTAAAGAAAAACATGAAGAGATCATACCCAGTTGTGTTTGGGTAGTCAGCATCCCTGCAAAATGCATAAGGGTCCCTCCATTCATAAGCATTAGCTGATTGCAAATTTGAGGATCCAGGCAATAGTTTCATCCATTCTTCAACGTATATGTTTGGCCTCTTTGTTCTTGAATGCACAACGACACTCTTTTCTGGTACTACAAAAACATTAGGAGATCCTTGTTCTACCATTCTTTTAAGTATACTAAACTTAAGTCACTCTGTGAAGTATTCTTTTATGGATGCTCTGTGAAGTCATTAAAGTGTGAACTATATTTAATAACTAATAAATAACAAGCAAATCACAAGTACAACCAGGCTACCAGCCACTAGGCCACCTACTCTATTAAAAATTAAAATCTCATCAAGCACACACGCATGAAATTAGTAATTACCTTTTAAAAAAAAGTATCACTGTCAACTATCACTTCCACCATAGATTTGGCGACGATCCAAGAGCAAATAATTAGCATGTTGCTGAAGTGATGCTAGCGGTACATCTAACCCTAGGTCCCTATGTCAACTTTGCTAAATTATGACCTACAAATTAGGGCCCTTGGCCCTTGGCCTTTTGAATTTGAAGTCCAAAAAATTTGAGACTTGCAAAGTCACGCAACACCTTTTCAAAACTTCAGGATTGTTAAACTGACCAAAAAAATGAAACCTTGAGATGTTACGACACAACCTGGCATGCTGCATGACACTTGTACTTCACACTATCCACATGGCATGCAACTTACTCTCTATCTCTCACTTTTCAACACCTTACAAAGTTACGCATGAAGTTAGTCGGGACTTCGAAACCCTAACCATCATAATAAATTATCCATTGAGAAGTTACAAAATAGCTAGATGAAACTTTAGAATTGATCACCATCATAATAAATCAATCATTGAGAAGTCATGAAACAACCAGGCGTAACTTCAGAACCGATCATCATCATAATAAATTAACCGTTGAGAATTTATGAAATAGCTAGGTGTAACTTCGGAACCGATCACCATCATAATAAATTAATTGTTGAGAAGTTACGAAACAACCAGGAGTAACTTCAAAATAGATCACCATCATATTAAATTAAACGTTGAGAAGTTACAAAACAACCAGGCATAACTTCGGAGCTTGGAGTGGGTTCCAATTTATTTAGTACTTTGATTTAGCATTCTGATTTACTAATTACAATTTACATATTTTTCAATTTAGAAATAATAAAATTATTGTTTAATTTCATGATTCACATAACATGTTACTGTATTAGAATTTAGTGTATTGACTATTGAAATTTAAAGTATTAGCAAATAACGCTTATTACGTAAAACTAAAAATAGTAACACTATTTGAAAAATAGTATTTTGACTTCTCAATGTTTCATTTGTATATAATATTACAAATTTATAGACTACAATGTTACTATGAAATTCAAAAACTGGTATACAATATATTATAAATTTATATACATAATACTGGTAACTTAAACTAAATCATTGATTGACAATTTCACTAAATGGTTGTGGTTTCCCTAGAAGGAGAAGCGACAAGCTTCCAACCATTTCCAAAACCAAAATGAAAAGTACATTCGATTATTTTGAATTTGTATTTACAAGTAAGTTAGTAACAAAATTTTTCGTAATATCTGTTATCTCTCAAAATTTGCACCCAAGTGCTAGGTCCTAAAACCTAGCAATTCTAGAGAAACATGGGAACAATCACAAGCTTGTGGGTAAACTTATAGATGTGACTGAACCTTCAGGTTCTAGGCCAACTTCCTATTTTGGTAACTTACTCTATACTACCTGAAACTGATTCCTTTTTGATGGAGAAAAGAGGTAGAAGGATAACATAAGATAAAATCTATGTCCTAAATGGTGATGCACAAGACAAAGTATCTTCAAGATCTAACAGATAATCAACATATGATAAAAACAACAATAAAAAACTTTTTTGGACAACTCAATAATTTAGAATCCTTGCATCAACAATTGATAAGAAGGCTAAAATAATAGTCTCTAAAAGGAGGATGAATTCCTCACAGTCTAAAATTGCTTCTCAAAAACACAACTTTCAACCTGCAAAAGACTAAAATACTTCTGTAGAAGGCATTAGCATGACACACAAACATAGAAAATAAGAGAAGGCACCAGCTGACAATCACTGTCAAAAGCTGCTGCAAATCTGTATATCTCTTTGAAAAATGGGTTACAAAAAATCTCTGCTCCTGTCAAGAACTCTGATAAAAACTTACAAAACAACAAAGGTAGAGAAAAGAGAACCTAGCAAAAGAAGAGCCTCAACTCTATACTTATACAAAAATTCCCAACCCTAGCCTCTCAAAATATCTGAAAATAATATCTCAGCCAATTCTATCCTCATTTATGACTCAACACTTAGTCATAAATCTTTTCAAAATATCTGTCTTTTTTAACTTTTAAAAGAAAAAATAAATATTTATTTTTTGCATAATAATATTTATTTAATAACTTATATTTCGTAAATGAAATATAAAGTATTTAATATTTATTGAATAATTATCTATTATTATATAATTAATATTTAATTATTTTAATAAATAACAATTATTCTAATAATATATTAAGTGATAATTAAATAAATCACTTAATATTTTATTAAAATAATTGTATTTATAAAAATGATAAATAAATTATATAATAATAAAAATATTAAGTGCAAAAAATCAATATTTAATTTAATACTTTTAAAAATTAAAAAACAGAAGCAAAGCAAAAATAAAAACAAAAACAAAAACTAAGTGATATCATTTATCACTTACATGGAAATATTGCTTGCCTTTTAGAAAAATGAAATATCCACTTAAAGTGGCATGAACACTAAGGGAAAGAAAAATTAAAATTTTTAAAAGGCTAAAAGCCTTTTCCCTTTGTCACGTGAAAAGCCTTAAGGGAGTTTTCATAACCTAAAACTTTCATTTCATTTTTCATTTTCTCTTTGGTGGGAATGAAGAGAAGGGTTTGAGTTGCCGCCATGGGAAGAAGGAAATGAGGGTTTGTCTACAATTTTTTGTTGCTGCATCTTCTTGCCAGCTACCCACGCCATGAATGAGGATGCTTCAAGATTGAAGGTTGCTAGTCTCTTTTTTGTTGTTGCTTCTTTGCTTTTACATCCGCCATGAATGAGAGAGGGTTTGAAGGATTCTTTTGGTGCATCTTCTTCTATGAGCTTTTAGACATTTCTTCTTTTAGATTTGGTCTTTGCCATGCTCATGTTTTTTCCTAGTGAGTCTTATGATCTTTCTTGAGCTTCATATGAAGATTTTGATCTATTTATTGTAGACTTTCGAATATGTGAGCATGTTTGGCATTCTCTTTGCAAATTTGGATTTTTCTTTTTGAAAAATCTGAACATTTTTTAGAATCCGAAATTTTTTGAGAATCTTTGAAAATTTATGAGAAATTCTGAAAGTCTGAAAACTCTTAAAAGTCTGAATTTTTTTAGAAAATCTGAGAACTCTAAAGAAATCTGAATATTTTTGAGAAAGTTTGACAACCTCTGAGAAAAATCTAAACAAGCTGAATCTGAAAATTTCATTTTCATTTACTTGGCATCATTCTGGTTCTTCAACTGTTCTCTACAGTGTTGTTGGCATACCCCTCCTTTCACGTGAGGGTTTGGAGATTTATTAGTTTTCTATTTCTTCACAGCTCATGGCATGAAACTGAAAGAAAAGCTTAAGGGAAAGTTTTCATTTTACTATCACTTAATACACCAAACTTAACTGCAATCTAGGATCCTCTTGGTTGAAGCATCAATGTCTGATTTTGTTTCTTTTCTAACATTTTTAAAACCAAGGGTTTTGCCAGTGTCTCTTTTATATTGGTGTATTCATGTTAGAAAAAGTTCATTGCTTGCTCCATTTTTTTGTTGATGTGGTTTGATGGGAGTTACCGTTATACTTTACCAAAAACTGGGCTTTACCACTTATTAATGTTCTGTTTTCATAGAAGAAAATCCTCTTTTTGCACTGGCCTGAGATTTCTACTGCCATTTTTCTATTGGTGTCTTGCCATAAGACTTCTTTACTCTCTGATCTCTGTGTTTCTCAGTCTATCTTCTGAAGGTTTATGAGAGTTTACTCATGAGGATGCATTGCATTTTTAGAAAAACCTCCATGTTTTTTTGAATACAGCCTCTATTTTTTGGAAGTTTAATTCACCAGCACTTAGAATATCATTTCCTTCAATAGACTATCTCATAGAAGTAACTATCTTGCATTTTTCTGAAGGTGACTGAATTTTAAGTCATATGCTTGATCATGCTAAACTTGTTTCTTTGTTTGGTAAAGATATGCTCATAATTTTCAGATTGTTAGCCGACCTTTCTGATACTATGAAATGACCCTTTTCCATCATTCTTCTCATACTCTGTTCTTGTAGCACTATTGTTTCTATTAATCTGTAAGGTTTCAATTTGAGGAAAAAAGTCCCTTAAACAGATTCTGAGCAATTTTAATTGTTTAATACTTGCATCCATAATACAATAAAAGGTTCCATGAATGATTACATGCTCCTTTAATACTGTATTTATCTTTTTCTATTGATCTGAATCACTCCTACCATTGACATGTTTGGCTCAAACCCTTGTGGGAGCCGCATTTGCATCCACATGTCAGTGGTAGGCATGATGCTGCACAGGAAACAAACCCATTAGCAATAAACTGGTTCTTTCTTGGATTTTGGATGTGAATGCACATGCATAAGATAGAATGATGAGATTGTTGGCCATTGCTTAGATCATATTGATCTAACTCATTTTATCTTGTAGGATTTGGAGCAGGAAAATGGAAAGCAAAGTAGCGGAATCAAAGGCTCAGAAGAACTTCAATGCAACCAGTCATTCTAGGCAATGGCTGGCAACCATGACTCATTTCATTTTCACATTTACATTTAAGTTTGTAGATTAGATTTCAATCCTTATATCTTTGGTTAGTTTCATAGCTTGTGTGAAATGTAATGAGGACTTTGATGAATAAAAAAATTTACATTTTCAGAAAAGCATAAGATGTAATTCATTCTTCTTTCATGTTATTGGTTAATTTTCATCATAAAATGTAAATTTTTACTCATAGAATAAATCAAAAGAATGTCATAGGCATTAAGCAAGTTTTTTAGATATAAAAGAATAGTTCCAGCTAGCATGGTTGTACCAATTTGAACTCAAAAATGAAATTGGTAACAATATCCACAAAGAAAAAAAGATTAGTCGATGTGCAGACCAACAAATAACAGGATCCTCTAATTCATCTCCTTCTGGAACACCTCCTGGTCGAAGCCATGATCATAAAAAATGGCGTGCATCTCTTCCTTGTCATGTTCTACTTCAAGTTTGAACATGTCACTTAGGTAGCCTATGTAACTGGTGGCAAGATCCCTTGCTATAGACATTAGATGACTAAGGACATCCTGCTGAATCTCCTCTTCCATATCCAAATTTGGTTGGATAAAAGGTTCTGGGTTCTGATGTAGGGGCATCCAAGGTTAAGGTAGGGGCATTTTGTGTGCTCGGTGAAAGTGCATAAGTGTTTGTGTTTTGGCCGATTTTTCTCAGTTACAGCCTTGATCGACGGTCTTGATCATTGAAGGAAGCTCAGTCACTGAATGAACTCGGTAGTCTCTGGTGCTCGGTGATGCTATTACTCGGTCATGCCTGTGGTGCTTGGTCGACACTGGTGCTTGGTGATGCTTGGCTTGCTCGGTTACTTCACTGATGCTCGATAGTTTTGGCTCACTGACTGGAGTTCTGTGTGATTTGTTGGGCTGACTTGGTGCATTTATTGTTGGTAGTTGATGATTTTAGGCCAACATGCTGAATTAAATGTTTGTATACATTTGTAAGCCAAATTGTATGGCATTTAATAATTGTTAGGAAGAGTTAAGGGTTTCATCTTGCCGACTTGTGACTAATGATTAGTATTTAAGGGGGGTTTGGGTAGATGTTTTGAGGGACACAACTTAGTAGATCTAGATCTTAGATGTGAAGCCTGAAAGCTAAAGTTGGTGAAGTTGTGGAAAAGACCTTGCATGATCTTGCAGATCAGATTTCTATCTGATAGTTTTTATTTGCAGAGCTAGGGGTTTGCACACTTGGGAACAAGGGGATTGCTTGGAGGCTTGCAAGATCAAGTTTAGATCTACCTTAGGGTTTCCATTAGTTCCTGATTATCTTCATAGTTGAACTAGCTAGTGATTGTATTGGATCTAGTTGTGGATCTTGCAACATTATTTTTTGATTGTAATTGGCCCTAACTCAGAAGGCCTTATAGCCAAGCATGTTAATGAAAATTAGTGTTAAACAATTACTTGTGTTGCTTTGTTGAGTAATCCACTATGTAATTCTATTGGCTACAAGATTTGGACTATCCTTAATTGGATCCACCATCCTTGACTACATCATGTGGTATCAGAGTGACGTTGGTTCCTATTTGAGTGAAGTTTGTTCTTGTTGGAGCCAAGAGTTTGATCTTGTTGAAGTAGAAGCTTGACCTAGCAAGGCTAATATTGTGAAGTTGATCTTGTTGGCAAAGAGATGTGCACAATCTGGATTGTAGATCTGTAGCACTGAACTTGTGAATTGTGCCCTAGTTGTTTGTAGGATTGTAGATTGCGATTTGACTTGCATCTAACTTGGAAACTATCACAAGGAGGTCAGTGAGGGTTTTTTGCAGAGGGTTTCTCTTTCTTTAAGGATGCCTCCAAGAAGATTGGACCTTAGAGCTATTTTTTATCTTTTTGATACTGTTGAATCTTGGATCATAGAGAAGATGAAATTCGATATCAAATCTGAGATGGAATTGATGAAGAATGACATGGTCGCTAAGATCATGAGAGTTGTTACTAGTATACCTTGGAATGTTGGTACTGAGGATGGCTATGAAGAAGCTTCTGAAGAATTTGAACAAGCTAGATCCAGTAGTGATGACTAGAGGGATAGATCTGGTGAAGATAGAACTACTCGGTTACCTAGATCTGCCGCTCGGTTAGGTAACTACCAAATGGAAGTTTCTACTTTCACTGGTACTTTGAAGCCCAACAATCTGACTGATTGGATTGGTGAACTTGAAGATTTCTTTGAGCTGGAAGAAATTGAAGATCCTCTTCAGGTGAGATTAGCACAGACAAAGTTGAAAGGACATGCTACTCTTTGGTGGAAAGAATTGCAGAGAGACTGAGAAGATGAAGGTGAAATGAAGATCAATTGGTGGAAGTTGATGGTGACTAAATTGAAAGCTAAGTTCATATCTGCTGAATATTAGCATGAATTGTTTAAGAAGTTGCAGAATCTAAAATAGAAGGATTTGTCTATTGAAGATTATACTGAGGAGTTCCACAAACTTACTATTCGGTCTGGACATAGAGAACTTGGTAAGGAAAAGGTAGCTCAGTATGTGAATGTTCTAAGATTCACTATTTAGGATGAGCTCGGTATGCTAAAGATTGATTGTGCTAAAGATACATATCAGTATGCTCTGAGGGAAGAAGAGAAGTTGAAAAGGAAACAACCTAATAACTCCCAAGGGAAGGAGAAAGTTGATCACTCGACAAAGGATAAACTGACTTATGCAGAAGATGAACAAAAACCTGTGGACCCTAAGAAGAAGATAGGTAAAGTTATCTTTAAAGGTACTTACTATAACTATGGAGAGGAAGGATACCATTCTTTTGAGTGTATATAGAAGAAGTTTGATCAAAAAATTGCTATGGTAAATGAAAACATTTAGAATGAGCCTAAATCAAAGAACTTTCTACTTTGACAAACATTGCTCGGTACAAAGGATGAACCTTGTCAGAGGAGTAACTTGTTTAGGACCTGATGCAAGTCTGAAGGTAAACTCTGTGATGTTATTATTGATAGTGGTAGTACTGATAACCTTGTTGCTGAGGACTTGGTTAGGAAACTTGGTTTGAATAGAATGAAACATCCACATCCTTATAGGATTGGTTGGTTACAAGATGATCATGCTTTGAAAGTTAGAGAACAATGCTTCATTGATGTTCAGATTGGCCAGTATAAGGATCTTGTGTTATGTGACATTGTGAAGATGAATAGTTATGATATATTGCTTAGTAGCCCTTGGCAGTATGATTGCAGAGCTATTCATGATTGTGTGAAGAATGTCTTTACTATTGAGAAGGATGGAAAGAAGTTTTAACTAATGCCTTTGATGGATACAACACTCGGTAGGAGAATCTTGAGTATTGGTCTTGAGTTGAGTTGGTGGATCCAAAGAAAATGAATGATCAATTTGGAGAATAGACCTGTACATTGTCTAGAAAAGACTTGAAGAGATAGAGGAAACACAAAAGGAAGAGTATGCAAGCAGAAAAGGTGGAGGACTTGTATGTGAAGAACCAATTTAGGGTTTACATGTTGAACCCTGGAAAATGTTCTTCTCACATATGAACATCTTTTGGAACTTGGGGTGTTTGATGCAGGGGCATCCAAGGTTAAGGCAGGGGCATTCTATGTGCTCGGTGAAAGTACATAAGTGTTTGTGTTTTGGCCAATTTTGCTCAGTTACAACCTTGATCGATGGTCTTGATCATTAAAGGAAGCTCGATCACTAAAGGAAATCGGTAGTCTCTAGTGCTCAATGATGCTGTTACTTGGTCATGCCTACGGTGCTCGATTGACACTAGTGCTCGGTGATGCTTGGCTTGCTCAGTTAATTCATTGATGCTTGGTAGTTTTGGCTCACCGACTGGAGTTTTGTGTGATTTGTTGGGTTGACTTGGTGCATTTATTATTGGTAGCTGATGATTTTAGGATGACATGCTGAATTAAATGTTTTGTATACATTTGTAAGCTAACTTGTATAGCATTTAATAATTGTTAGGAAGAGTTAAGGGTTTCATCTTGCTGACTTGTGGTGGATGATTAGTATTTAAGAGGGGTTTGGGTAGATGTTTTGAGGGACAGGACTTAGTAGATTTGGATCTCAAATGTGAAGCCTGAAAGTTGAAGTTTGTGAAGTTGTGGAAAAGACCTTACATGATCTTGCAGATCAGATTTCTATCTGATAGTTTGTATTTGTAGAGCTAGGGGTTTGTAGACTTGGGAACAAGGAGATTGCTTGGAGGCTTGCGAGCTCAAGTTTAGATCTACCTTAGGGTTTCCGTCAGTTCATGATTATCTTCAGAGCTAAACTAGTTGGTGATAGTATTGGATCTAGTTGTGGATCTTGCAAAATTGTTTTTTGATTGTAATTGGCCCTAACCAGGAAGGCCTTACAGCCGGGCATGTTAATGAAAATCAGTGTTAAATAATTACTTGTGTTGCTTTGTTGAGTAATTCACTATGTAATTCTGTTGGTTGCAAGGTTTGGACTGTCCTTAATTGGATCCACCATCCTTGATTGCATCGGGTTCTCATTTGATGATCCTTCAACTGTTGGAAGACCCATTCTGTGAAAGCACCCAGAAAATACAAATAATCACCAACTTGTCATCCAAATTTAGAAATTTAGAAAGTGCCCATGCTCTGCAATTCCACTACCAAGGAGTATATAAAGAAAATAATCACCAACTTGCCAGCTGCAATAAATTTTGAAGGAATGTTTCACGTAAGGTGGCTTGCCTGGGAAAAGGAAATTAATGAATATCAGTAAAGAAAAATTGTAGACATTGTAATGTCCTACGTAACTTGGCTCCGAAGTTGAAAAGAAGAATAATGAATGTTAATGAATCACAACTCATATCCCATAAAATTATCCTTTCTAATGTCTAATCAAAATCCTGGCCTGGATAATGTACCACTCAAGTTACGCAAACTGCCAGTGTTGCCTCAGAACCACCATATCCTAGTGATTTTAAATTTTGAGCTAACAACTTGGTAACCACATTAAACTTTCACATAATGTGACTTGGCTCCGAAAAGAAAGATAATGAATGTTTATGATTCATAGCTGAGATCTTGTACAAATTAACTTTTTAAACATCTAATCAAAATCTTGTTGTTGTTAAGTCTCATTAATTGTACTTTAGTGTTCAATGTCACTGCAACTTCCCAGCTAAGTTACGCAGACTACCAACGTGGCCTTGGAACCCCCATATCTTACTTGCAATCATAACTTTTGAAGTCACACACACTATCAACCTGTCCTTTGCATTTATTCATGGCCTTCAACTAGAACCTGCCAGCATAACCGCCAAAGTCACGCACGTCATCAACCTGACCATTACGTATCTTCATAATTGTCAGCATCGACCCTCCTTTTAGCCTATCAAAACTATGCACACTATCACCAGTCACCACAAATATTCACCAATTTATATTTTTTATAATATAAATACTCTTTTATATTCACCAATTTATATTTTTTATAATATAAATGCTATTTTATATTCGCCAATTTATATTTTTATAATATAAATACTATTTTATATTCGCCAATTTATATTTTTTATAATATAAATACTATTTTATATTTGGCAATTTATTTTTTTTAGTTATGAAACAAAAACACAGTTCACCAAGATAGTTCCACCTAGTTTTAGTGAGCATCAATGATTCACCAATTGAGATTATATTTTTTTCTTTGAAAAGAAAATTTTTTCGCCAATTTTATTTTTCCCTTCTAACTTTCGCCACTTTTTTACACCTTTTTTGAAGGGGGGGTTTCTTAAAGATTACCCTACCACTGACATACTTAAAAGGAAAGCTAAGAGTAAACCCCCTTCCCCTCCTTGAACATCTCTTGCTGCATAATCATCTTCCAATAATTGGCAAGCTCTAACCCTATCAGGAATCCAAGCTCCTCTTGTTACAATATTTCTAGCTACTATTATGACGCAACCTTGGGGGATGACAGTAGGGCCAATAAACTTAGGGGCAAACCATAATTTTCCCAAAGGAGCAAGAGATATCTTACCCAAATTCTATGGGGATTGAAAGGTTTTTATGGATGATCATCTCAATGCCTTTAATACTACTTGTGGGATTCTGGCTATTCAACATGAAGACATGGTAATCAGGTTATTTGTACAAACCTTGGCTGAGTTGGCTGCAGATTGGTTCTACCATTTATCCAATGGTTTTATTACTAATTGTAATAGAATGAAAAATGTATTCGAAGCATGTTTTAAAAGTCTATTTGATGAAAATGCTTTATTATCTCAATTAACCCAGCTTAAGGAGATTCATGAACCCATGTGAGAGTTTATAGCTAAGTTCAATAGAGTAATTCAAAAAATTATTGTTGCCAAAAGGCCAACTGACAAGAATAGGAAAGATTTTTTCTTAAATGCCATGCCACCTGATGTAAGCTTTCATGTAAGAAGAGCTAGGGTAGATGATTTATAGGCCGCTCAAAATATGGCTGTTGAACTAGAGGATGACCTAATAACTGCCAGTAAATGGAGGAAGGATGTGCAAACTCCCAAAACTCAGAGTGCTACTACTTCAGATCCTCTTTTACAGTGGCTAGTAAATGATGTGATCATGATTAAATGGAAGATATCTAAAACAAGTGTCAATCCCCCCATTTGTATAAAGATATTCCTAGGGGAAACTTAGACAAGGTGGGACCCAATTATAGAAATGTTAGGCATTCTCAGGTGGAATACAAGGTGATAGAACCAGCCCCAAGAAATGCAAACATGTGTACCTTCCATCTTGTAGATGATCATGATTGTACCACCTACCCTGAGATGGTGAGATCAATGTAGATGCTTGTAAATAAGGAACTGGCTTATGAAAATAAAGGAGATATAGAGAGTCCTCAGTTACCTAGCGGCTCTAAAAACTTCTACATAGAATATGACTCTGATCTAATTAAGGGGGAAATATTCTAGTAACTCTAGAGGACCCTACGTGCATCATTTTGATAAGAATCCAATACACTCCTCAAACTAATGACCTTCTTGGACCTTCACAATGATTTGACAAAGGTAAAGACTTCTCACCTAAGAATCCATTTTCAAAAAATCAAAATTCTAAAGAAGTAGAAGCCTTGAAAAAATCTACTTTTGATTCTTCTTTTGACATTATTGATTTTTGTAAAAGTTCCAAGATTCAAGTGTCACCAGCTGAATATCTTAGGATGAATCCCAAGGAGTTGGATAGGTTAGTTAGTTATGTCAAATCTAGATAGTCTACCCCTGAAGCCTTTGCAAGCCAAGCCACTCATGCTGTAATGCCTGAAATAGTTCAACCTATGCTAGCCAAAAATTCCATCGAGAATAAAAATCCCTCTTTCAATCCAAAGCCAGATCCCTTTTACCTGTCTTTGTTTATCCATGGGTACAAACTTAATAACTGCATTATAGACTTTGAAGCATCAGATAACATAATGCTAGCCTCAGTTGCTAAAGCATTGGACCTCTCTTTGACCACTACATTTGGTAAATGTTTTTCCATGGACTCAGATCAAGTCCCTCTTTTAGGTCAAATAAAAGATGCTCAAGTAGCCCTAGCTGTGCACCCAAGCAAAAAACTCAAATTGACCATCCTAGTGGCTGATATCCCAGCCAGCTATGGGATGCTGAGTAGGAATTTCTATAGAGATCTTGGAGGGGAGATAAAATTAGATTGGTCCTAGGCCACCATTCCTGTTGGAAATAAGAGTATTACCCTACAACCAGAGACAAAATCAAAATATACTATTTTTCCTTTTGGAGACCCCAAATCCCATATACTTTACTAGGAATGTGAATTTGGAAACTATATGATCTCCTCAGATATAGATGCAAGATAGGTTGAGAGAAAAGATACAAATTCCTTATGGTCTCTAGAGTTTGATGGCAGTTGTGCTTCAATTGGTTCCAGGACTGGGGTTGTATTAATATCTCCCCAATGGGAAATGTTCCCATATGCTTTCAAATTGGAATTTGACAACACTAACAACACCACTGAATATGAAGCCCTTCTACTTGATATCTAAGAAGCTAAGAAAAAGAGGATTAGAATGCTTAAAGCCAAAGGAGAAGTGGAGTTGATAGTAAGACAAATCAGGGGAAGATATGCAGTAAAGAATGAGAGGTTAAAGCACTATAGAAACCATGTATGGGATGAGATTGATGGGTTTGATGCTTTTTCCATAGATGTTATTCCTAGAGCTCTAAATAGTAAGGTTGATTCCCTGATGGTATTAGAATCACTACTTTTGCCTCATCCTAAGTTCAAGGAAGATTCTTATAAAATTGAAATGGTCTATAGGCCAAGAGTTCCTAATAATGCAAGCCATTGGCAAGTCTTTCAGGATGATAAGCAAATTGAAAAGTTTTTGTAGATGGTTGAGGTTTTTAGCACCACATTCTTTGAAGGATTAGAGTCAATTTCCTAGTAAAAATATAGATGCAGAAATGGTCCAGTTAAAGGGAAACCACATACCCAAAGGTCTGGTTTCCTTGGACAACATTTTTGATTGCTATGATGCAATTAAAAATAAACCTAACTCCCATGAGGTAGTTGATGGAGAATATTTTGAAAGAATAGACATAGGGGACGATGGAGATCCCAAATATGTTAATTTGGGAAAGTGCTATACCTTTGATGAGAAGAGGAGGTTTGTTAATTTGTTAAAAGAATTAAAAGACACCTTTGCCTAGTCTTATCAAGACCTCAAGAATTTCAAAGGAGGAAAGTTTCAACATCACATACCCCTCAAGCTCGAATCTACCCCATTCAAGTAGAAACCAAGGAACTATAATCCTAAGGTGTCAAAAGAAATTCAAAATGAGGTAAAGAAAATTCTTCAAGCCCAAATCATTTACCCTATCCATCACTCTACCTTGGTAGCAAATATTGTCCTTGTGAGGAAAAAGAATGGGGAAATTTGAATTTGTGTTGACTTTAGGAATCTAAATCAGAGCAGCTTGAAAGCTAATTATGGACTTCCTGTGATGGACCACATATTATAGATAGTTTCTAGGTTGGAGATGTTGTCTATGTTGGATGGATTTTATGGTTACAACCAAATCTAGGTTTTTGATGAAGATCAACATAGAACAACCTTTACAACACCATGGGGAATATATGCCTACAATCGCATGCCTTCTAGAATGATTAATGTTGGTGCAACATTCAATGAGCAATGATCTCTTCCTTTAGTCACCTGATCAATAAGATAATCCTCATTTACTTAGATGACTTGACAGTATTTTCCAAAAGGTGGAAGAATCACTTGAAAGATCTCAAAACAGTCCTTCAAAGGTGCAGAGAACACAAAATATCCTTGAATCCCAAGAAATTTGTCTTTTTTGTTACAGAGGGAAAGTTGCTAGGTCACATTGTATCAAAAGATGGGATAAAAATCAACCCTGAGAGGGTGAAATCCATTCAGTAGATTGGGTTGCCTTCTAATAGATTAGGGGTGAAGTCCTTTTTTAGCCAAATCAACTTCCTAAGGAGATTTTTACCTGATTTTGTCGAGACTACCAAACACATGGTAGGTCTTAAGTTGAGCCTTGAATCAATAAAGGCATTTGATGATGTTAAGAAAGCTATTGCATCTGCCCCTGCCTTAATAAACCTTGATTACAGGAAAGATTTTGTTATCTATTACTATGCTTCAAAGCACACATTACCTGGGATACTATCTCAGAAAAATGACAAAGGAGAGGAAGTGCCAATCACCTTCATGAGTTTTCCACTCAAGAAACATGAGTTGAACTACCCTATGGTCAAGAAACAAGCATATGCAGTCATAAAGTCAATGAAGTATTTTAGATTTTATATCCTACATTCCCATTCCACCGTGTATGTACTTAGTACTATTGTGAAGGATGTTTTAACTCAACAAGAGGTAGGCATGAATAAAAGAGAAACTTGGATCTCAAGGATCCAAGAGTTTGATTTAGATATTCATCCAATGAAATTATTCAAAGGATAAGGTTTATGCAAGTTAATGGCTGAGCAAACACTGGAAGATAATACACCTCTAGTTTTATTTGTTGGTTTACAAGACCCATGGTTCTCTAATGTTGCTTATTATTTGACTTATGGAGACTGTCTATTGCATCTAAGTCCTAGAGAGAAGAGGAACCTTAGGTTAAAAGAAACAAAATATGTCATTGTAGATAACATCCTGCACTAAAAAGGGTTGGATGGAGCTTTTCTAAGGTGTGTATATACGGGCCAACAAGAGAAATTGCTCAAGAAATTTCATGATGAAGCATGTGGTGGTTATTTTTCCTCTATGGTAACCACTTTCAAATTCCTTAGGAGCTATTACTATTGGCCTAGAATATTTGGAGATGCATATAAGTGGGTTGCTAAATGTGAAAAATGCAAGCTTTTTAGTGGAAAGTCCCAACTAGCAGCTCTACCTTTGAGACTAGTGGTAATTGAGGAACCCTTCAGGTAGAAGGGATTAGATTTCATTGGGTCAATCAACCCTCCCTCTAGTGTTGGACATACACACATCCTGACCATGACTGACTACTTCACCAAGTGGGCATAAGAAGTCCCAAGAAAAACTACTTCTGAGGTGGTGTGTGATTTTTTAAAAAATTACATACTAGTTAGGTTTAGCATACCCTACAAGCTAGTCACTGATAATGCTACTAAAATTTCCTCCTAAGAGCTAAAAATGTTCTCTTATGATCATGACATCCACCTATCCCATGTGTCTTAGTATTAACCCTAGGGGAATGGTTAGGCGGAGTCAAGTAACAAGAGTTTGATCACCATTATGAGGAAGTTAGTAAATGAAAGTGCAAGGGATTGGCATAAGAAACTCTTTGAATCTCTATGGCCTGATAATACCTCACCCAAGAGGGAAATTGGGATGACTTTGTTTGAATTGGTCTATGGTGTGGAGGTAAGTTATCCTTACCTTTGGAGCTAGCAACATCAAAGCTACAAATAGTAATTGAAGATCAATTGTTCTAGAATGGACTCAAGAAAAGGATTATGTATCTAAACAAAATTCAAGAAGAGAGGGAAGAAATGGCAGAACATATAGCTTTGCACCAAGCCTAAGTAAAGAAAAAAATTGATCAAAGGAGTAGACCGTGAAACTTTATGGAAGGAGATCAAGTCCTCCTTTGGGACAAGAGAAGGGAGCCTAAAGGCGCACATGGTAAACTCAAATCTTTGTGAAAGGGACCTTTCCTAATTAACAAAGCTTTGGGAGGTAATTATTTTATTTTGGAATATCTTGATGGATCTTTTTTACCTCTGACCTTTAATGGTTAGGATCTTAAGTTGTATCAGATGTAGATAGGTCTTTGCCTCAATGTACATAGTGTTCTTGTGTTTTTCTTTTCTTGAAACTTTCTATTTGTTTCCTATTTTGTTTTGAGTTCGACCCTTTCCGAAGTTGACTCCCTAGTTTTTGAAACCAAAGTCTTCAAGTTCATTCTATGTCCTCATGAGTCCTTGTCCCCATATGGAGCCATTTTTTCCACCCATTCTTGCCTCCTCGTATTGGCCCTTTTCACAAGAATCCCCTCTAATTCTTTATTTATTTATTTAAGTGTCAAAATTATGAATTTGTTTTTCCTACCTTTGACACTTTGCAAATACACCTAGCATGTTGAACCTAAATTCTGAACTGTCTTATTTCAAGATTCGAAGTTCATTGTCACCCCACGACGTGTTTGTTTTTATTTTGAAACCATGTGGTGTCAGCGGCAAGTTATGCAAAGTAGGCTTTCCCGTTAAACCTAAATATTAAACTATCCCTAGTTCAAGATTCAAAGTTCAACTATAGAGTGAGTCTTGTAGCTAATTCTCTTAATCAATTGTCTTGTTGCCGCTTGTATATTTTTTATAAAAAAGAGCCCACATAGGGGTAGTCCTTCTTAATAATCATGCAGGTTGAACTTGAACTTAGAACTACCTTAGTTCAAGGTTCGAGGTACAAAAAAGGGTTTTCACTTGGTTATCAGTGAATATTGGTAATAAAAAGATTGATGTGACAATTGGCGGAGAAAGATTAGCTTGTACGGGAAATCATTGATTATCATCATTGAAGTGACATGGTAAAGAAAAAATAATCATGTGAAGTTTGAGCTATGATGTTCTCATTCATTTCATTTTCCATTTGCATTTATTTGACATAATGTTCAATTCTCACATTAAATGTGTATCCCTACATTTTTCCTAGCAAGCTATTATAAATTACCTCATAGAGCTTCTCCTTGTCAATTATGGTTATTCATCGTGCTCGAAGAGGTAATGCCGCTCAGGTTTCTCCTTCTTCCCAAGCAGTAGAACACTTCCAGATAATTGCAGGTCAGTTATTTTCCCTCAAAGCTCTGCTATTTGATGTTTTGTGGAGTAGGCTTTCTACGCTTTTGCTTTGAATTAAATACCTATCTTTATTTTCTATAAGTCTTTGGTTATTTAAGCTGTCATTTATCTCACCATGAAAGCCCCTGTTCCTATTGCCGCTCACATCCCAAGCTTAGTATGCTCCCTTCCCAAGTGCGAGGACACTGTTATGCCTACCCAAACCTTCAGAGAAATTAGGGAAAAAATCAAGAATCCTCCCCTTGATCTTGTGATAAAAAAAAAATTGAAAGTGGGTTGGTTGAGGCAGCCGCCTTCCCCGTAGCAGCACCATGTCCAGAATTGGTGACAGAATGTGCACTGCGCTATAACAAAGAGGAAAGATGTATAAAGAAGGTGGGCGGAAGCCCTCCTATTTTTATAAACAGAAATGTAATTCTGCAATGTAGTACCCCTCCATAGTTTTCTTTTCTGTTATTCTTTCCAAACTCTTTTAGGCCACTTATATGTATGCTTTGATATTTCAATTTTATTATAATTTTTGGATGTATGTCACTTCATGGTGAATCTTTAATAAATGGATGTTTATGATGATTATATTGACTCAATTATATGTTGTTATTTATGATGATGTTATACTTGTCTCAAAATGTTATTTATAATGATGATTATACTTACCCCATACTTGCATGTGTATGGTGTTCATGTATGCTTTTATACTTTTGCTTGATGTGCTTGAGGGATGGAGTCGTAGTTACTTGCTTGCAAGATCCACACGATCGGCTGATCCCCACCATTGTCTATCATATCTCTATACATATATGCACATGCTTATCTCTTATGTAGGTTCGCAGGTACCGGGCATCGACTTCCCTGAATTGTCAGGATGAGAGTGCCCTATCACTAATCTCAATGGTAAAAGAGGGGAGATAATATTCAGTTCCAAATCCTAACCTAAGCCAAATATTGTCCTAAAATAAGGGACAAGATTCTATGTTTCCACCCCTTCTAAACTCGTCCAATTGGCAAGAGTTTATACCTATGTCCTGAGTATGAATGTGGGTCCTTAGGTCTTTTTATTCTTTGAATTGTGGCATTTGGTGTGATTTCTATTTTTAGCTGTGAGATATTATTTAATTATTTAGTTTAGTTATTATTTTCATTGTATAGTGGTAGCAATAAATTAATTATATGCAATTTTTTTTGAGTGTGGTTGAAATATTTAATTAATGAGAATTAATTAAATATCTTCACCTTTGAAATATTTAATCATAAATTGAACCTTTGTTCAATTAAAATATATTTATTAAATTAAGGGTTATTTTAGCATGTGTTAATTATTTTAACTAAATGTTCTAATTATTAATTGTTTAAATGCATTAAGTTGCACATTCATAATTGAATGAAATTGAATTAATGATTTAGTTAAAGTTTTGGTTAAGTGCTTTCAACAAAAGTCAAAGTGAAGAGGAGACTTCAGTTCAGTTAAGACTGAATTGTAAACTAAAGTTTGTCTTCATGCAAAGCCCTCTTGGAGTTAGGTATGAACTCATGCATGTAAAAGGAGATTCCTTTAAGTATTGGGAGTTTTAGCCTTTATTTAGTACACAATTTTTGGAGGAGGAATTTTGGAGACAGGTTTGGAGAGATAGTTCTTCGAAAAGCTTGGAATCTATTTTCTTCATTCTAGACATCATCGAATCTGTATAATCTGGATTGAGGTAGGTTTTGAATTTAATATTGTTCATCTTTTTCAGAATTTCTGTAGAAAGTGTCTTCCTTGTGTCTGTTGGATTTGAATGTTGAGAAGTTTTGTATGTTTATTGCAATTTGATTTGAATAGTTTCACCTATCTGTTTTGTACTTTGATGGTTTTGAGGAATCTATAAAAAGAATATTAGAAAGCCCAATTGGAATAAGGTTTTGATCTTTGTTGAAAATTAGTGGAGTAAATATTTGTGTTAAGAGAGTTTTCTTGTTATTGTGGGACATCTCTAGGTAATCATGTATTATTGTATTGATTAATATGTATATATATGAGAATATATATATATATATATATATATATATATATATATATATATATATATATATATATATATATATATATATATATATATATATATATATATATATATATATATATATATATATATATATATATATATATATATATAATCCTAATTTGTTTTAAAAATTAAATTAACTTTGAAATTGGACTAATATTGAATTGGTTTTTAAATTAAAAAAAATATATAAATATCGAACAAGAAATTTTGGTAGTTTATATATATAAAAAAAGGGATTTTTAAATTTTTTTTTTGTTAAAGTGAATAAATTGAATAGGGTTTGAGGGGCTGCGAACCCCCCCCCAAACATCCACACGGTAACCCATGGAAGGGCTACCATGCGGCAACACTCGGAGGTACTGTCACATGACAGTCCTCCCTTGGGAGGGGTTGCCGTGCGGCAGTACCCAGGGGTACTGTCGCACGTTAGTCCCCCATGAGGGGCTGCTGTGCAGTAGTGCCTCTGGTACTGTCGCATGGTACTGCAACTTTTATTATTTCAATTTCAAAACAGACTTTTTTATTAGTTGTGTATTTTATTATTATTAAGTTTTTTTCTTATATTTTATATTATTAAGTTATTAAATTCTTTAATCATTATTTAATGATTAGTTAAAAATTTTGATAATTGTTTTAATTAGTTTTTGTTAAATAATTTTTGTTTAAATAATAATTTTAAATTTTAAAGTATGTTTTTATATTAATTAAGATATAATGTTTATATCTCTAAATTAAATGGAGTTTTTGATTAAATAAGTATTGTGTATATTTATGGTTTTCTAAAAGTTATTTTAGGGGCACTTTTACTATTTGAAAGGTGTTTTGATTTAAATTTAGTAGTTGGAAGATTTAATAAATGCATGATTTTTACCTTGAAGTATAGTTGTAATTGATAAGATGTTAGTTTTAGAAACTATGAATATGCTCCTAAATGGTAGATTATCTTTGCTTGTCATTCAACCATATGTGTTTGCAATTAAATAGGGGAATGTTTATACCTTGGATCTTATTTGAGAATGTTAAACCATGCTTTGGACTTATATGACGTTATGTTTTATATTAAAAACTAAGGGATTAGAATCATCCACTAGAGGGTGTAAAATCCAGAGGCAGGTTTTGGTTAACTTTTTACCATGTTGTTTGCCTTGCATGCGTTGTTAGGTTGTTCGAGATGTTCTAACCCTAGGTGGGTTTGTACTTGGTGTTTTTGGGTCTTGCATGTTGGATCTTGATGTTGTGAATTCATGAGTTGTGTTAACTTAGAGTTCATTTTGATCTTGTGAAACCCTAGGGTAGTTCATCTAAGTGTATCTCAGGAAGTGGCTTGTAATTGGTGCCGGAGCTTGGAAGAGGCTACCAGGAGATCCCATTACAAGTAGTTTAATAAGTGATAATTAATAAACATTAGGAATTTAAAATGAACCTAATAAGATATTATGAGCCTCGCCCATGCCTAAATTTCCAATTGAGTTTGACTAGGATGGGAGTGAGAAGATACTTGCCACCTTTATGGACTGGATATGGCATAGATAGTACCTTGTCTACATGAGAGGTTACTAAGACCACATAGAGTCACTAGGGCACCAGGGTCTGAAGGGACTACTAGGATAACCTTAGAGTTGGCTCATGTGATGACACTTCCTTTATGCATCTTAGGTTTCCTGTGTTTTGGTTACCTCTAGTAGAGTATGTTCATCTTGTTGTACTTTTTGTACCTTTGAGTTAGAAGCTTTCAGGACCTCTTCCTTGGTTGTTGTTTTTGTTTGTTATCCAAGTGGGATTTGGTGTTATCTCCTTAGCACGGTGGGAGTGGACTGTTTAGGTTCACGAGGTCAGGTGGTAGTGATTCTTTTACCATTTGAGATTCTGACATTCATGCACCGAGGCTGGATGATCCGTGTAGCAGATGTTCCTTCTTGATCTTCATTGTTGAAGATGTGTTCTTATTCTTCTTTCTTCTTGTGATCTTGTATCATTGTTTTAGATTTTTAGAGATATCATGTTGTACATCTTTTTAGTTATTGTATTTCATACCTTGTGACATGTGTAGTGGATGTAGATTAATATGGTTACCTTATGGTGCAAATTATATTTATGTAATCATTCATATGTTGTTATATTTATCTTTTAGATGTAATCTTGGAATTCATAATTATATCTTATCTTCATTATTATCAACTCTTTCATAATCTACATCAAGGAACCCTTGAGAGTGTAACCTATGTTAGTTGTTTATTGCTTTGCTTCTGCTTTGTAAACTTTGATGTTATTGATTGTTAACTTTAAAAAAAAATTATTCTGCAAACTTAGTCGCATGTTTAGGTTAAGTTCTTCTGGGTTCCCTGGTGGGGCATTACACTACAAGCCATGCCAGGTATACCTAAGAAAGAGCCATATGAGGCATGGACACTAGCTACCTCAAACTATATTTTTTGAGAAAAAGCAAAGGTATAGGAATGAAATAGCACAAAACTAGTTATTAAAGCCACAAGTGGGAGGGTCTAGGCTACCAAAACCCCTTACCATTGATCATTTCAAGCCATTTCAAGCTTGAGGTCACAGATTTAGTGTTGATACTGAATAGACCAAAGGGGAATCAACATGCATATTTGTAGCATGATTGGATGTATTTTTATATCAAGGTGACCTTAGGAGGGAAAAAATTTATATATAGCAGATGAAATTCATCACTAGTTAGCTAATTACTCAGGGAGAAATAGGTTTTATAGGGTCTCCTACTTGTTTTATGTTCTTGCATGTACTAAGGAATGGAAAGGCCTCTTTAAAGAAACACCATTCCCTAGCATAAAGATTTATGATTATCATCCACACTTGCAAAAAGAGTCATACACATATAGTTTCATGAAGTTTAATGGCATATTTTTAGGGAGACTAGTGTTCAAGCTAAAGGGTGATACAGAATAGAAACTATCTAAAGAAGCCCAATATTTCATGAACATCTACAGAAGCTATTTCATCCAATTTAGAAGGTTCATGTATTTAAGAATAGGTGGATTCGATGGGGAATCCTTCAAGCTTCCCAGGTATGCCCTTGATAGCCTGGTCATTATGGAAGTAAGTCACCAATTGGCACATGTACACATAAAATTGAAAGAGAAAAAAGGTAGAGCTAGGTCCTATTTTCCCATTGAGCCAGGACATTACTAGTGTAAAACCTCTACAGATGCATTGAAATTAGAATTGGAACTCAAAAAGTTAAATTTGAAGAATTTTGAAGCTAGGAAAGATTTTGATGTTAGAGGCCATGCAGCTCAACATTTTAGCCTAGTGAATGAATTTCACCACATTCCACAGATGGAAGAATATTGGGAAGATTGCACTGGTGACAGGGAGGTAATCAGAAGAATATGGTCTAGGTTCACACTTAGACAGATTGTTTCACTACAGATTGATTTATATATCACAGGTATAGAAGAAGAGGAAGATGATGAAATAGTAAATGCAAAATATGAAAAGAGGGTTAAACATCAGCCTCTGCCTGAAATTGACTGGAGTATAGAAGAAAGAGATAATATTCACATTAAAACCCTTAGTGTTATTAACAAAATAAAAGAATAGATAGAGAGTAAAAGGCCTCCTAGAAAGAGAAAATATAACACCAGAGGGGTTAAAAAGGAACAATCTATAGCCAGCCCTAGTCTTAATTCTAATGAGGTTATTGTCATTGCAGGCTCTAAGGAGTCTAAAAAGAAGAAGGCTCCATCTAAAGGATCAAGAGTGAGACTAAGGAAAAATATTTCCCTGCTAAGCATTCCACAAGAGTTCTGTGCTCTAAGAAATAGAACCCTGAGAAAATCAGAGAGAAGGAGTTGATTGATCTAGACAACATGGATATTGATCAGAACCCTAAACACACCCCCTGAGGTTGGAAGCCAACCAAAAAGAACATCAGTCCAATGATGGAGACTCCACATTGGTTGTAGTTACATCCCTGCAGACCCCATCCATAACTCTCAGCTAGCTTGTGACATCTATCAACAAAAAAAGAAATGTTCTACCTATCACTTTACCGATAGAAGATATGGTACTTGTGCCTTGTCATTGTGGTGAAACCCAAAAGGATTAAGATAGAATCCAAGATCATTGTTGATGAAATAAAAAGGCATTGGATAGTAGAACACTCAGCTCCAAAAGGAAACAAGATTTTTGGTGATATCACGACTGATGACTGCATTGTTGAAAAGATAGACCTCAGAGAAGGAAGTAGAGAAGTAGATGTGACTCATTTGGAATCATCTACCAAAAAGATGATTAGGAGGACTTTCAAAGATGAGAAGGAAAAGAAAGAGCTTAAAGCTCTCATCAAGATGTTAGTTGACTTCATTCAGGAACTCACAAATCCCAATCATACCCCAATTTATCAAATCTCTCATTCCTTCAACCCATGGTCACCTGAGAGCGGCAATGTTCTGGAACGGGTCAAAAGAAGTAAATTGGTTGCAGATGTACTCGACTAGTGGATACAGGGCATTATCCAAAATGTAGGGGATTATATTTCTCAATTAATCCAAACCAGAGAGACAGTAAATACAACAATTGATGAGATGCAAGCATACATGACTGCGTGGGAAAAGGAAAAGACAAAATGGTCTCTTATTGTGAGTCAAATGTATGAAGTTGAGAAGATCGGTTGTAACCAAATTCCTTGTTGAAAAACTAGTTGATGGACTTGATGATGATGTGCTCTATGTGGCCATGAAAAGTATTGAATGGAGGAACACAATTATGGAGTCTGGACATGACAGTTCATTAAAACTACTGAATAAGCTCAAGGAACTGATCGATCTGATGAGTAAAGACTTGAAATGTCTGAATGTAGTTCTCACCAAAGTAGATGGTCAAACTATAAGGGAATTGAGTGATATGACTCATGAATTTGAAAAAGGAATAACAGTAAGAGATAACGAGTCTTTGTCAGCAACAGACTTCACAAAGATGACTAGAGTAGAGTCCATGCTAGGTGTGTGTGTTGATCACTTGGAATCACACAAACAGAAAATGGTGCAGATTCATAAAGAAAAGAAGCTATGGAAGGAGATAGTTGCATGCATTTCCCTACCCTATCAAAATATCATGGATAGCTTCTCCAGAGTACACGTCAAATGGTGAACCACTCAAGCCTCCAATTCTGAAGGTGAGTAGCCAAATCCTTCAGCGATTCCTTGACCATGGTTCGTTAGTTCTGACACATGCATAGGATTTCATTTTCCTGCATGTTTTTGTCTTTTCAATTTTAAAATGGTTTTAAAAAGGATAATTTTAGGAGTTCTATAATATTCTTTGATGATATACTAAAGACTATATATAGGAAATAGGAAGACTAAGTTAGGGTTGAGATTTTAGTTAATAGAATTTCAAGATTTAGACTTTTTTTTGGTGTGGTGTATTTTGGAAATTTGTTGGGATAGTTGAAAATCAATGAAAGAAAAACTCCCATTTTATGAATCTGCGTGTTTATGAAATTGTGGAGGATCCCTGTTGGGGTATCTGGATTGATTAATGAATATCTTATAGATCTTTATTTTATCATAGTTAATTTTACTCTATTTTATTTATATTTAAGTGGATGAGAAAATCTGAAGTCTGTAGGCTTCATTTTATGTGTTGAATCATCTTTCAATTGGTAGTCATTGTATGTTGATAAATGATATGCTTTCAAATGCCTTAATTACTTTCGAGTGAAAAGTAAAGTTTCTACTTTTAGTAGTTTTTATTTAAGTACTAATTGAATATCTTATCTAGGAGCTATACTGTAAAATTTAGAGGATATAGATGCTGTTGTGTTATTAGATCCTACTGTTAGAAATGTTTACTATTTTCAGATGGGTTGTAGAGTGAAAAATTCATTTAAAGAAAAAAGACAGATTCATTAACTAACAGTCACCTATTATAAGGTCCTAGCAACTAGAAGCTGCAATTGCTACTGTAATTTCATCTTGTTGAATAAAGAAAGTAGAAAGAAAGACTAGCATTGGAGGATTCCAAAGGAAAGTTGACAGAGCTAGAATTATAGTTGTCAAAAATTGATCGTTTATAAGAACTGAAGCCACAATTGTGAACATGGGCGAAGGGAATGCTCCTGGGTGAGAAGCATTGAGTTCTTGGACTTAAAATTTCTACTAGAAGACCCCCTCACATGGATTTTATTGGCAACCATGGGATAGGTATGACTATAACAACTCTTGGGAAAAGATCATTAAACTCTTGTCTCATTTCCTTCTTTTCACGTCACACTTTCCTTGATACAAGAAAAGTTATCAAAAGGTGGTTGATGGTAGTTTGGGAGTTTTTGTTATCTTTTCTAATCAACCAACCAAGATGTCATGAGTCCATTTAAGTTTTTTTCATAGGGAATAAGCTAGATATGTACATAGACAGGAAGAGCAATGAATAAAATGAATGTTTTCTTCTTATTTCTGACTGATTTCCTGTGATAGTCATGCTTTTTATACTGATAAGAAGCTTACAAATCCTTGTAATGGATTAGATTCATTCTAAAGTCTATTGGAAGCTTGTAAATCCTTGTAATGGATTTCTAATAATGTTTTCTTAAAATAACATTATGGGTTTTTCTATGCAAGACTTGAAAGTTAGGACTTCGTACAATCTTGTTTACGAATGATCACCAAAATTACTATTCATACTTTCTAAAACAAAGCCAATCAAAATAGAAGGGTTTTATATATTAATAGAATTTATTTATAACTTTATGCTTATCCTAAAAGTCTGAGATCATGATCTATGATAAATTTCTACCTTGTGCATGTGCAAACTAGAAAATGGAAGCCAAGAAAGTTTCTTGAAATCAAGGGGTAATTTTGTGAGAGTTATTGTCAGAGCATGGTGATTTGTAGAATGTAAGGACTGAAAATATTCAGAGATCATGAACTAGAAATTTGAAGTGTTACCCATTACATTTTCAAACATAATTCTTATTGATGAAACACAATACAAAGCTTTATACATGATATTTCAAACACCCAAGCACTAAAATAAGGATAGGAGAAATTGACCAATAAATTTTGTCAATTGAATTTTATGGAATATACAAAGTCAAACCAATAACATAATAATGAATCAGAAATATACAGAGGCCTTACAACTTTTGAAACAAAAACATTGGAGACTAATGTACCAATTATTTAGCATTAAACTACTACATCTGGTTATCATACAAGAGCAATAGAAATTAAATATTTTTAGTGTAAAAATCTCAAAAAATTAATTTTTTTTTATGGCTAAGCCAGTATTTGTTTCATTTCACAGAGAAAAAGTTGCATTCTCAAAGTAGCTAGAGGGAAAATAGACAATAAATAACAAATAGATCATTAATCCTCCAACATAATACTCAAAATCAAGCCATGGTGAAGCACATCATAAAAGAAATTAAATACTATAGCTGTATTTTTTGTTTATAACTTTTCATTTTTTTTTCCTTCTTATTTATTCTTGCAAATTTTCTAGTTGAACTCACCATCAATTTGCATCACACATTTCATTTAATAGATTGAGTTCTTTCTACAAATAATTTATAATTTTTTACTTGAACTTAATACTAAAAAAACTATTTTTATTTGTTGGGACTTTTAATGTCACTTGATGATTTGTTTGATAACATGTTGTAAATAGTCGACAAGGAACTCAACTATACATATTTCAAATCTCCAATTATTTCTCTTTGTCCACACCAATATTTTGTCATTGCATTAGTGGTTCCTACTCTTATGTGCTGTCATAGAATACACTATATAGTTATTCTTTAAAGGGTGCTGGCTCAATGGAAGTGAACCTACTTTACAAGTAGGAGGATGGTGGTTTGATTCCATCGCATCCTAACATGAATTAATTGATGATATTGATAGCATGATTTGTGAATAGAGGTGAAAATGGGTTGTAGTTGTTCACCTCTATGGATAGAATGATATGATATAGTGGTATGATGAGTGATGGAAAATTTTGCAACTTGTTCTAGACTGGACATGCCAAGACAGAGAAAACCCATAAAGCTTTTGTCTTTCTAGAAGTAGGTCATCCTTGACCCAGATAGCGGGGCAAGGTCTTACCCCAAGGCAAGATCCTACCCCTCACTGAAGGTCATCCCTAACCCAAAATAGCTCTGATGGAAAATCTTTTCATGGATCCTGGAAGTTCATTGAAAAGGGTATCCATATCTACACTTCAATTCTCTATCCTGTACTTGTACCTGCAAGAAAAATGGTTTTTTTTGCTTGGATGAGGGGTTTGCCTTGGTCAAACCCTAGTTTGGAATCAACCTTAATAATGAAATTAAAATGAAGAATGCTAGCAAGTAGTAGAAGTAGATCTAACAATGAAGTTATGATATTCAATAGATATGCAATTATATTTGAAATGTAAACAAGTATATTGATATGAAAGCTTGGACTCAACAATGTAAATCAAAACTATAAATGTAAATCTAAAACCTCCATGATTTATGCTTGGAGTCCACCTTGAGAGAAGAATGAATTGATCTTGAAGATGAACAAAGAATCTTGAAGGAAGATCACACCATCATGATGGCTAGATCTAGGGTTTGAATTTTGAATCTTGAATGCTTGAACCTAATCCCTTCAAAGGCTTGAATGCTTGAATCCTCAATCTTTAAAGGAGAACTTGAATGGATATGAGGGCTTGAATTCTTCCTTGAAAATTATTGCTTGATCTTGCTCTTGATGATGGATGCTCATGAAAAACTTGATGTCAATTGATCATGAAATTACTTGATTGTGGATTGAGAAAATGAGAGAGGAAGGCCTCCTTTTATAGTGATCTAAGGAAAAAACTCCTAGAGAAGGCCAACATTGGAGAAATAAATCCCAATTAACCTTAACCCCTATAAATGGACCTATATTAAATGCAATTTAAGGATTTAATGTTAGGAATGAATGCAAAGTATTTTGGCAGTCATTCTGTAGCAGTTGTTGTTGCATTCATGACTTGGATTGTCATTGATGTCAACACAGTGATATTCTGGATATCAGCAGGAAAGTAGGTACAATTTTGTTTTGCGCACATGTTTTATTGTAGATTAAATTTTGTGTAGTTGATGGTATGTTCTTTGGTGTTTTATTAACCTATGGTTAACAGTGCAAAAAGAAATTCATTCATTCATGAGAGTTATGAGCATTTTGGTGAAAGCAGTGTTTAGACAGTGTTTCTGTGAAGTGATTTTCAGAAATCAGAGGATATCTCTTAGCTGGGATGGAATATAATTTTGCATAGTTAAAGGGATGTTGGAGACTCATTAATGATGATGTGGTTCACAACGCAAACTTTGAAGATATGTTTGGAGAAATTTAAAGTATCTGGAAGCCGACAGTTTTATGTGAAATTTTGTGTGTAGCGTGTAGAATTTATTATTTTGTAATTGAGGACCAACTCATTTGTAATTATTTGAGTTTGGTATATAAGAAGGAATTTTTTCCTTGTTATAATATGTATTGTGAAGGTTGAGATGTGAATATATGCATGAAGTGAAGAAAAGAGCTAATTCAGTGATGAAGGAAGACTTGTGAGTACAGAGATCTGAAATTGCGATCTTGTGTAGTAGAGAGTACGGTTTTGGCACAGCGTGAAGGAGGTAATATATTTCATATTATTCTATTGAATAATTCTAAGATCTTTTGGATAGTGGGTTCAGAGATCTTGCCTTGAAGCTGTTTGGGCAGTGGGTCCTTCTGTCTTCCATAAACTCTTAACTGGGTTAGAATCTTTTAACAGGGATTCAAAATCTCCTAATGGGGATTTATATGTACTAAATGTATTTCATAAGACTCCTAATAGGGCCCATCCTCTAACAAGGAACTTTCATATTAGTGCATCATTTTTTGGGCATCATTCCCACCGGGGTTTACTCTTTTCAAGAGGTTCCCTAGTCAACATATCTTGTGTTATTGTGAAATTGTGTATGGTTATCTTTCTATGGTTGATTAGCACATTAATTATATTGTTTAAAGTAGGTGAATGGTTAAATTATCAGATAACTGATTCACCCCCTCCCCCTCTCAGTTATCTTGGGGATCTTTACTTTTTAACAATTGGTATCAGAGCGACAGGTCCTTGAAAGAAAAGTTTAACAACTTAAGGAGATCCATGGAAAATTTCAGAAAAGAAAGCCCTAAGTTTGATGGAGTAAATTTTGATAGCTGGAAAGAAAAGATGAAGACTCATCTGTTATGTTTAGGACCAAGTTATTGGTTGATTACAAAGAATGAGAAGACTATCATTGAGGAAGACAATCTAGAGGCAGGAACTAAAGATGAACTAGATCTATTCATGTGTAACATACTTGCAAGAGAAGCACTTTTGTTAGCACTACCAGAGAATGAATATAGTCAGGTAAGATGTTTGAAAACATCTCATGCAATTTGGAAAGCTTTACATTCTACTTTTAAAGGTGATGAACATGCAAAGAAGGCTAGATTACATAATTGGATTTGTGCATTTGAAGATATCAGAATGATGGAAGATGAATGTATTAGAAGATATATTGGTAGGATGTCTGAGATTGTAATAGGAATAAAGTCTTGTGGAGGTGATAAGATAGAGAATGAAGTGATATGGAAAATTTTGAGAACTTTGACACCAGTATTCAAGCAGACAACACAGATGATTGAACAAGTGATACCTTGTACATCAAACTTTTCAAGAGAGACTCTTCTTGGAAGATTAGAAACAACAAAGATGAACTTGAGATTATCAAGAGAGCTACCTAAATGGAAACAAAATTCAGTACTCTTAACATTAGATCTACAAGAAGTACTAGTGTGAATGGAGATTATGCCAGCAGTAGCAGATCTAAATCTGAGGAAGATAAGAAGATTGAAGAAGGTATTGCATTACTTGTAAAAAGAGAACTAGATGGTAAGAAAATTTTTAAATGTTGGACTTGTCAAGAATATGGTCATTTTGCATCTAAATGTCCTAAAAGAGTTAAGAAGTATAGAAGCAATTTTAAACCTAGGAGATCTAAAGAATGTTATTATGCAATGATGAAGATCTTGAAGCAGGAATTGAAAGACATTTAAGTGACAGTGATAATGATAACTTTGAGGAAATAGGATTTGTAGCAATTAAAGAAGAAAGTTCTGAAACTGATAAAAGGGAAGAAAAAGCATTAGTTTCTCAAGTTGAAAAGAAATCTGATTGGATTATAGACAATGGTTGTTCACATCATATGACTGGAGATAAAAGAAATTATGTTAAGTTAGATAATTATGATGGAGGAATTGTTAGAGTTGGTAATAATGCACCTTGTTTGATTAAGGATATAGGATCTATTACTCTTGATGGAAAGACTAACACTGATGATGTTTACTTTCTTGATAGATTGAGACATAATCTACTAAGCGTTGGACAATTGGCTGATAAGGGTTATGAAGTTTGGTTTACTAAGAAAACTTGTGTGATAAAAGATAAAGATGGAAATCTGATTGGAAAAGGATCCAGAACCAGAGGTAATGTATTTCAGTTGAATCCTACTGAGATGAAATGTTTGATAACTAAGATTGATGATAGTTGGTTATGGCATAAAAGGTTTTGTCATAAAAACTTTGATAATATTGTCAAGGTGAGCACTACACTTACGGTAAGAGATTTACCTAGAATTATGAAACCTACTAACATGATTTGCAAAGAATGTATGATGGCAAAGCAGAAAAGGAGTTCATTTCCTAGCAAGAAGTTCACATCGACAGAGAAGCTAGAGATTGTTCATACAGACTTGAGTGGTCGTACTAGCACTAGAGGATTCTATGGAGAAAGGTATTTTATGATTCTTGTTGATGACTTTACAAGGATGATGTGGATTGCATTTTTGAAAGAAAAATTTGAAGCATTTGATAAGTTTAAGATCATGAAAAGAAAAATTGAGAATAAATCTGGACTGAAGATTAAGTGTCTAAGATCTAATAGAGGTGGTGAATTTACATCTAGAGAGTTTAACACCTTTTGTGAAATGAATGGTATTAAGAGACAAATTTCAGCCCCTAGAACACCAGAACAAAATGTTATTGCAGAAAGAAGGAAAAGGTCAATAACTGAAGCAACAAGAGCTATGTTGTTTGAAAATGATTTGGCTAAGATTTTTTGGAGAGAAGAAGTGAAAACATCAGTATACACTATGAACATAGTACAAATCAGAGCAGATACAAACAAGACACCTTATGAATTATGGTTTGGACATGCACCCTTAGTTAAGTATTTTAGAAATTTTGGAAGTAAATGTTATATTAAGAGAGATGATCATATAGGAAAGTTTGATCCTAGAAGTGATGAAGGAATATTTCTTGGATATTCTTTGAAAAGAAAAGCATATAGATGTTATAACAAAAGAACTAAGACTATTGTTGAAAGTGCAAATGTAAAAGTTGATGAGAAGTTTAAAATTTAGGAAAGAATGCTTGATTATGAATCTGATGGAGAAGCACAACCTCAGCCTAACATTGAAAATGCAAAATTATTTTTTGAAACTAACAGTGATTTGCTGAATGAAAGTCATACTGAAGAAAATAGAGAAGAAAATAGAGAAGAAAATAGAGAAGAAAATAGAGAAGAAAACAAAGAAGAAAGTAGAGAAGAATCTACAGTTGGAACAAGATCAGTAACTATGACACCTAACATGTATATTTCAAGACATCACCCTATTGAGCAAGTTATTGGAAGTTTAGACAGAGGAGTTTTGACTCAAAATAATGTACATTTATGTTTGATTTCTCAAATTGAACCTAAGACTACTAATGAAGCTTGTGAAGATGAACATTGGATTAATTCTATGAAAGAAGAACTGGAGTAGATTGAAAAAAATAAGACATGGGAATTGGTCCCTAGACCTGAAGACAAGAATGTGATTGGAACAAAGTGGTTATTCAGAAACAAGATGAATGAGCAAGGAGAAGTAATAAGAAACAAAGAAAGATTGGTATGTAAAGGATATTCACAACAAGAAGGAATTGACTATGAAGAAACTTTTGCACCTGTGGCTAGACTTGAAGCAGTGAGAATGTTTCTAGCATATGCAGCTTACAAGAAATTCAAAGTGTATCAGATGGATGTGAAATCAGCATTTTTGAATGGTGAATTGGAAGAAGAAGTCTACATTGAGCAGCTTGAAGGTTTTCCTTTGACACAAGAAGGAGATATGGTATGTAAGTTAAAGAAAGCTTTATATGGATTAAAACAAGCACCTAGAACTTGGTATGCAAGATTGGATAAGTATTTATTGAAATTGGGATTTATAAAAGGGACAACAGATAGTAACTTATACACAAAAGAAATTGAGAATGGTTTGTTGGTTATAGTTATATTTGTTGATGATATTATCTTTGGAGGAGAAGATGAAGCTAGTGACAAATTTGCAGATGAAATGAAGACTGAATTTGAGATGAGCATGATTAGAGAAATGAAATATTTTTTTGGATTACAGATATCACAAAGCAAGGAAGGTATATTTGTAAGTCAGACTAAGTATTTGGATGACTTATTGGAAAGATTTGGAATGAATGATTCTAAACCTGTTGGAACACCTATGGTAACCGGACATAAGTTATCTAGCAAAGATGAGACACCAGTAGTTGAGCAGAAAAAATACAAATCTATGATTGGAGGATTGCAGTACTTGACACATACAAGACCTGATATAGCACATTTAGTTGGGATTGTAGCAAGATTTCAAGTAGAACCTAGAGAATCACATTATGCAGCAGTAAAGAGGATACTGAGATATCTGAAAGGAACAATGGATTATGGATTATGGTATGAGAATTCTAATGATTTTACTTTATGTGCCTATATTGATGTAGATTGGGGAGGCAGCGTTGATGAAAAGAAAAGCACCAGTGGTGGAGCATTTTTTCTTGGAAGAAAATTAGTCTCTTGGTTAAGTAAGAAGCATAATTGTACTTCACAAAGTACAACAAAAGTAGAATATGTTGCAGCAGCAAATAATTGTAATCAAATTATTTGGATGAAGTAGATGTTGAAGGATATTGGAATAAAGTTTAATGAGCATGTTGTTATACATTGTGATAACACCAGTATAGTGAGTATGTCAAAAAATCCTATTTTACATTCTAAGACTAAACATATTGAGATCAAGTATCATGTTGTAAGAGAGAAAGTTGCAGAAAAAGAAGTAAGATTGGAGTACATAAGCACAAAGGAACATATAGAAGATATATTTACAAAACCTTTACCTAAGGATACATTTGTGTATCTGAGAGGTATGCTTGGGGTTATGCCCCAACCTATTTTTGAGAATTGATGCAGATGATTGCATTCATCCAGTGGTATATGAGCCCTATCTTTCTTCTAGATTGGATGTTGGAACTTCCTCTATGGGGGAGTTTATGAGCTGAGTCATGAGGAATCTTGTTATTGTATTTTTCTGAAAAGTGTCTTTTGACATTAAGTTGTTGTTGACTTAGTGATGGAATTTCTATCATTGATGTCAGTGGGGGAGAGATATACATGAAAAACATTGTGGATTGTATGAGAGAGTTGAATAGGAAAGCGAAGCAAGATTTAATTTGATATTTTGCAGTGATGTTGCAGTATTGGATTTTTGGAACATTGGATGTTTTTCATCTATGTTTCCATTAATGCCAATGGGGGAGATTTTTAGGAATGAATGCAAAGTATTTTGGCAGTCATTCTATAATAGTTGTTGTTGCATTCATGACTTGGATTGTCATTGATGTCAACACAGTGATATTCTGGATATCAGCAGGAAAGTAGGTACAATTTTGTTTTGCACACATGTTTTATTGAAGATTGGATTTTTCACAGTTGATAGCACAAAAATAAATTCATTCATTCATGAGAGTTATGAGCATTTTGGTGAAATCAATGTTTAGACAGTGTTTCTGTGAAGCGATTTTCAGAAATCGGAGGATATCTCTTAGTTGGGATGGAATTTGATTTTGGATAGTTAAAGGGATGTTGGAGACTCATTGATGATGATGTGGTTCATAGTGAAAACTTTGAAGATATGTTTGGAGAAAGTTAAAGTATTTGGAACCCGACAGTTTTATGTGAAATTTTGTGTGTAGCGTGTAGAATTTATTATTTTGTAATTGAGGACCGACTCATTTGTAATTATTTGAGTTTGGTATATAAGAAGGAATTTTTTCCTTGTTATAATATGTATTGTGAAGGTTGAGATGTGAATATATGCATGAAGTGAAGAAAAGAGCTAATTTAGTGAAGAAGGAAGACTTGTGAGTACAAAGATCTGGAATTGTGATCTTTTGTAGTAGAGAGTGCAGTTTTGGCACAGTGTGAAGGAGGTAGTATATTTCATATTATTCTATTGAATAATTCTAAGATCTTTTGGATAGTGGGTTCAGAGATCTTGCCTTGAAGCTGTTTGGGCAGTGGGTCCTTCTGTCTTCCATAAACTCTTAACCGGGTTAGAATCTTTTAACAGGGATTCAAAATCTCCTAACAGGGATTTATATGTACTAAATGTATTTCATAAGACACCTAACAGGGTCCATCCTCTAACAAGGAACTTTCATATTAGTGCATCATTTTGTGGGCATCATTCCCACTGGGGTTTACTCTTTTCAAGAGGTTCCCTAGTCAACATATCTTGTGTTATTGTGAAATTGTGTATGGTTATCTTTCTATGGTTGATTAGAATATTAATTATATTGTTTAAAGTAGTTGAATGGTTAAATTATCAGATAACTGATTCACCCCCCCCCTCTCAGTTATCTTGGGGATCTTTACTTTCTAACATTTACCATTCTAAAACCTGAAATAGCTGACCCAGAAGTGAGAAAATGAAACTTTCTGAAACCTGACATCTTGAAACTTCTAGAATTTGAAAATTGGACCTGGGGTCAAGGATGAGGTATTCTCTACCCTAGGTCAGGGATGAGGTCATCCTTGACCTAGGTCAGGGACTAGGTCATCCTTGACCCTTTAGGTCATCTTTGACCCAGAAAGTTAAGATCTTTAGATTCTCAGAGAAAGTCTACAGAAATGAGGTTGGTAATAGGGAGAGAGAAGTTAAATAGGGGGGAAGAGCTAGATCCATGAAAATACCCAATCAAGGCACTTGACATGACCCTAGACCACTTACTCAGAGGGCTAAATGCTCTTAACATGGAAGTGCTTCCATTTTAAGATGATACATTAAGCCCCCACTTTAGCAAGAGTATGGACACGATGCAAACTCTTGGTAAAGGAGAAGAAAGGAAAGATTAAAGTGGATTCAAAATGGGATAAAATAAAACTTAGCTAAGGAAATAAGCTCTTAAGCTAAGGATTCTAACTCAACATACATGCATAAGGGTGAAAAAATAAAAAGAAAACTGAAACAACACAAAAGTGGGGTTAGTACTAAACAAACCCAAATCAACTAACATAAGAAACTTGCTAAGAAATATTTCTCATACTAATATCATATTTGGAAAGCTATCATAAAAGCATAAATGATTACATAAGAAAGACAAGAGAAACACTATAAATAAAATAGCTTCATGATCTAGTCCTACTAGCATAAAAGTGAAAAGAGAGAAAAGAGCAAAGTGATTACCTTGCCCAGTAAGATGCCCACCTTACTGTGAATCACCAAGGAGGGAGAGCCAAATAGGTTGCCAAACCTAATAGTTCACCCATAAATTATGCTTGCAATTGTAATGCATCTTTTGACAGCTTCTGGAATACCCATAGATCCACCTTCTTGTATCACTATGAATACGAAATGCATCTCCTCAGGATTTAGCAACTTATGTGCGTTACCTTCAGAAGATTTAGCATATTGAAAATGCGTGTCTCTTCAAGATTGAGCAACTTATGTGCATTACCTTCCAAGATTTAGCATGTTGAAAATTGAAAAATGCGTGTCTCCTCAGGATTTAGCAACTTATGTGTGTTACCTTTGGAAGATTTAGCATACTGAAAATTAAAAAATGTGTGTCTTTTCAGGATTTAGCAACTTATGTGAGTTACCTTCCAAGATTTAGCATAAAAATAAAAAAAATATAGTACAAGGGAGACCCTATATATGCCCCCCTCCTAATTGTGGTTGTCTACTAGACACGATAAGGAAGAGGAAGATGATACCTACTTCACAATGCAAGGAGATATCTTGTTTAGCAACAATGTATACCATATTCCTAGCAAGGTATATTGACCCCTACATCCAAGAGTATAGATAATCGTGAAAAGGATATGTCACTCATGAAAAAAGGATCCTCAATGAAAAAGATCTTATCAACAAGACCCCCACCATAAAGGAGTGCTTTTGATAAAATATCATCTTTCAAAGGTGGGAACAAAGATTCAATCATCAAGCTTCCCACAAAGAAGAGGAAAAAGAATCTTTGGAATGAGGGAAACAACTCTAACACCAAAGTAAGGGTAAGAGTTTATAATGACCATAATTTGCAACATAGAGAAGAGGTGATGACCTAGGACAACAACCTCTCATATAAAAATATTATCCATGGTCATAACATCTATCAATATGATGAAATAATATTGCAATATAAACAAATACCACTAAGCTAAGGAAATAAATTCCCTAGACAAAGAGAAAGAAGGAAGAACCTTGCCCCCCAAGGATAGAGACAAGGGATACCTTTGCAAAAAAAATGTCTTAGAAAGGATACCTTTGAATAAGATTTATGGATGATTATAAACATAATACACAACCATAGAGAGATAGGAGAGAAAGAATACCAATTAAGCCCAAGATAAAATATATGCCAAGAGCCTAATGGATCCTAGGAGACTAGATGGAAATACACCTCTTGCCCCCCAGTCTAGAGACAAGAGGAGAAGAAATATATATTATATTAGAATGAGGGGAATCCCCTATATCAAAATTATGAAGGAATTGTAAAACTACACCAGAGTGACATATAATTCCTAAAGCCTCTCTTTCCCTAACATATATCTTTAAATGTTTACAATCAGAAACTAAATATGCATTACTATAATGAAAATGACATTTTTACTTGGATAAATCATTTTTTGGTATAGGTTTAAATATTTCTTTCTTTGAGTTCATTAATTGAACATACACCTTCTTAGCCACATCATGACGAGTATCAATGTTATCTACAGTGGGTGTAGGGAGAAGAATATGAAGAGGAGGACGATGATCAACATAACCTACCTTGACTTGAGATTGCGAACAAGAAACACCATGCAAATATTATTTAGGGGGTATATGAACTAGAAACCTGATACTATGCTCATTAACTCCAAGTCCTAAACCTTTCTAACCTTGTTTAGTTATCATATTATATCCTGTAGTGTACATATCATGTAAAGGTTCTATAGGAGGTGATTGTTTATCATGCTCATGAGTAAAGGTTGTAAAAAGTGGAATAATAGGTTTTGAAGAAGTTTCTTTACCATTTCCTTCAATATCATCATGAATTAGAGGAGGTAAATCAAAGAATTCTTGCACATCTACATCCTGAACTATAGCTTGAATCCCATCATAAGTACGGGAAGAACTAGGGATAGAAGATGAAGAATTAGGCATTGGATTAGGAATAGGAAGATTAGGAATCAGATTAGGATTAATAGGATTAGGATTAGGAAGATTAGGAGATGGTGTATCATCTACTAATTTCTTCACATAATCCAAAAGAGTAATAAGGCTACCACGTAAATCTTTAATGAAAGTCTTAAAAGTAGGAAGACTAGTATCGGTCAATTTCACAAAAGCATAAACAAGTGCAAAATGAAAGATCATCATCATAATGAAGTGAATGATACTCTCATAAACATCATAGGTATGGTAAAGAGATGCTAAAAGAAGGGTTATAAAGAACATAACTACACACCAAAGCATCTTATAAATCTTCATAGTAAATGACATGCAAGAAATGTTTTTGTATTTTATTGAATATATAGATTTTTTTGTATTTTTGAATTTAAAATGAAAGAGCATAAAATAAATGTAATCTTAATGCAAGAAAACATTAAGAAAAAATATAACATAATAGGGCATCTAAATCCACAAAAGAAAAGAGGGTAAGTATGTTGGGTTCACTAAAATGAATAGAGGTGAAAATGGGTTGCAGTTGTTCACCTCTATGAATAGAATGATATGATATAGTGGTATGATGAGTGATGGAAAATGTTGTGGACATATAAAATAAATAAAATAGAAATAATTATCTTGAAAGAAGGCTGATGAAGAAATCATTGTTTTCTGATGTCTGTGCACAATTTTGGGAAATTCTGCAACCTGTTTCAAACTGTAAATGCCAAGACAGAGAAAACCCAAATTTTTTTTATCTTTTTGGAAGTAGGTCATCCTTGATCCAGATAGTAGGGCAAGGTCTTACCCCAAGATAGGATCCTACCCCTAACCAACGGTTGTCCTTGACCCAAAATAGCTCCAACAGAAAATCTTTTTGCGGATCCCAAAAGTTTATTGAAAAGGGTATCCAGATCTCCACTTCAATTCATTGTCTTGTACCTGTACCTACAAGAAAAAATGGTTTTTTTTTTGGATGAGGGGTTTTCCTTGGTCAAACCCTAGTTTGGAATCAACCTTAATAATGAAATTGAAATGAAGAATGCTAGCAAGTAGTAGAAGTAGATCTAACAACAAAGCTATGATATTCAATAGATATGCAATTGTATTTGAAATGTAAACAAGTATATTGATATGAAATCTTGGACTCAACAATGTAAATCAAAACCATAAATGTAAATCTAAAACCTCAATGATTTTATGCTTGGAATCCACCTTAAGAGAAGAATGAATGGATCTTGAAGATGAACAAAGGATCTTGAAAGAAGATCACACCATCATGATGGCTAGATCTAGGGTTTGAATGATGAATCTTGAATGCTTCAACTGAATCCCTTCAAAGGCTTGAATGCTTGAATCCTTGATCTTCAAAGGAGAAATTGAATGGAGATGAAGGATTGAATTATTGCTTGATCTTGCTCTTGATGATGGATGCTCATGAAAAACTTGATGTCAATTGATCATGAAATTACTTGATTGTGGATTGAGAAAATGAGAGAGGAAGGCCTCCTTTTATAGTGATGTAAGGCATAAAATCCTAGAGAAGGCTAACATTAGAGAATTAAATTATAATTAAACTTAACCCCTAGAAATGGACCTAAATTAAATTAAATTTAAGGATTTACCATTCCAAAACCTGAAATGGTCAACCTGGAAGTGAGAAAATAAAACTTTCTGAAACCTGACATCCTGAAACTTCCAAAATTTGAAAATTGGACCTAGGGTCAAGGATGTGGTAGTCTTTTCCCTAGGTCAGGGAAAAGGTCATCATTGACCTAGGTTAGGGACTACATCATCCTTGACCCTTCAGGTCATCTTTGACCCAGAAATTCAAGATCTTCAGATTCTTAGAGAAAGTGTGCAGAAATGAGGCTGGAAACAGGGAGAGAGAAGTAGAACATGAGGGGGAAGAGCTAGATCCATGCAAAGACCCAATAAAGGTGCTTGACATGAACCCATACCACTTACTCAGAGGGCTAAACACTCTTAACATGGAAGTGCTTCCATTTTAACATGATACAATTTGTTATCCAATTACATTGAAGTCTCAATGAATAATTTTTTTTTAAAACTATAGGTTTTCTCAGAATTTTGAAGAACCCCATTTGAAAAACAAAAAAAATCTGATGTATGTGTTGTACAAGCAACAATAATTTCATTGTAATGTCAATGAAAAGTTTGGTCAATATTGTCAAAATATTGACGAACTTTTGGTGCTTTTTTATTGCAATTTTGACAATGTTTTCATCAATCTTTTGATGAAGTTTTTTTTGATTTTCTGATGAAAATTTTGTTGATACTTTGATGAAAATAGGTTTCATTTAAATTGGCCATGTTCAATGATGTTTCATCAAAGGTTTGAATAATTTAGCTTCGTCGATTTTTTGATAAATTTTGCGAAGGCATTTTGTCAAAATTATGACAAAAGTTTGTTGATATTTCAAAAAATATTCATCATAAAATGGTGTCAAATATAGTAGAGTGTCCATCCTCATCCATTTTATTGTGGAAAAACCACTTTGTTCCAAACTTCATAAGTAGTTTATTATGCAAAAGCCTATGCCAATTCATTTTTAGATAATGCACTGAAAATGGCATACTTTGCTCTTTCATTTTCTTCATATGCATCGATCACATTCAAAGTAGTACCTATCCATTTTTTGAAATGGTATATTTGTTCTCCATATCTTTCCAATTCTTGTAACTTAAGGAAATCAAATATTCCCTAATCTTCAATTTCTTGTAGCCTGCAAGTCATGTCCATCAAAGGTAGGAATAGTCATTAATATATTTGCGCCTCTTTTTTGATTGTCATTTCCAACAGATGGGCACATTTTATGAAATTTCTATTTTTTTTGCAATTGTGCCCAATACCATCACAATTACGGCACTCTTTAAACTATCACAATTACGATAGTTCTAGGCACACATTTAAAAAAAAGAAAGATCAAATTCATTTTTTATTTTTTTGCATGAAAGAAGTGGCCTAAAGATAGCTTTACGAAAGCTCACCCCATTCTTGGGAAGCTGAATGCCGTGAAGCTATGAGTGCCATGAAGTTTCTACCCTTGAATGTTGTGAATGTCATGAATGTTGTGATTGATAGTAGGTATGCATCAACATTACCAATTGTTTTCTATTTCCATAATATAACCTAAATCATGCCATAGCTTTCTGAGATGGTGAGTAGATAAATATTGTAGGGTGAAATACCTCAACATAGTACATGAAATACCCTCCAACTACCCTTTAGATAGTAGTGGATTCTCCAAATCTAGCTATGGAGGCTTTTCAGATGTTGCAGAGCCATTTTGTAGTGCAAGAAGTGTATGGTTAGAAATTTTTATGAATGCAATTTCAAATGAATCAAGTTTGAAGTATTTTCATGCAATGTGTAGAAATATATCTTCATTTTTGTCATGGACATTCAAAACCCTTATCAAGGTAATTGATGAGTAAAGATAATTGCACAAATTTTTATTTCATCGTGGAAAAATTCTATAAATTGGTGCATTTTCTCTCCAAAATGTGTGCTTCAATATCTATAGGGTGGCAAGGTGTGATCTTGTTGTTTTGTCTATGATTGATGATGCCCTTGTGACTGGAAATGCATATTAGGGCTGACTATGAACAATAAACAACATAATTGTTGAAGTTTAGTGTTGATGGATGTATCATTTAGATGGATAATGGTGTCTTGAGGGTTGTAAACAATAAAGGAATCCTCATCTTGAAGGAATTCCATGGACCATGAGTTGGAACATAATCAAAATGTCATGAAGGCTCATTGTCCTATTTAGACTAGTCAGCAATCGTCATGATACTTGTTTGTACCCTTCATGATTGGAATTTTTTCTACTTTTTCCCATCAGTAGAGTCTATTTACAAATTATTTTAATGCCTTGGAGCCATATGAAGAGTTTATAGGGGCTACCTTTTGTTTTTTTAATTGAGGAGTCAAATGTTGTTAATGTTTATCAACTCTATTTCCATTATGTACCTACTCACCTAGAAAGTATTATTTCACGACCAAGTGTTTGAGTTTTAAAAATGACCCAAGCCTCTCGTAAAATTATTGGTGATGTCCTTTCATGGTGATGAGTTCCTATTGTATGGGTGCTAAGGGAATAAGTCCATGTTGGCACTACTAGTCAAGTACATAAGCAAATGTTATTGATTGTTGTTTGAGGTTGAAGTCAAATGCTCCAATGGAATATTGGGTGTATCAATAAGCCTTGAAGAGTGTGATGATTAGAGGTCCCTTGGTATGCATGGAGTGGGTTTATGAAGGGGAAGTCAAGCCTAAGTTTTCTTTAAGGTTGGCTTTGGGAGTCTCCCAAAAGGTCACTATTTTTTGTCTTTATTTGAGGAATGTTTAATTGATTGGGTAACATGTAGAAGTGATTTGCATCATCAACCTTTCATTTTGGGTAAATATTTCCAATTAAATTAATTATGATAAAAATAAAATTCTCAAATACAGGTTGTTGCATTGACATAGCTCCAATCAATAATTCACCTCTATATCCATACGATTCAAATCCTAGATGAAATATAGCCATAACCTTGATCTATTAAACTTTAATTGTTGTTAAAGTATCAATAGGTTGCAGTACACTATTTTCTGTAAGAGCCATTAGATAAACATTAAATTCACTATTAATCTTGTTGAACATTCTTCTTATATGAATGTGAGCTATGTAGTTTTATTATAATTTATCATATGGGTGACTTACATAACATGCATATTGACCTAATTAATACTAACTAATACCTAATACACATATTAGTATGAATACTTTTAACATGCCCTCAATCCAAACAAATTATCCCCAAGGCTTGACATAAGAAAAACTGAATAGAATGTTCATTGGATCCCATGGACCATCATCAAACTATAGGTTTTCCTATTAGATCAAAACCTCTTCAATACCAAAATCTCAACATGTGACCAGAACCTCTTTAATATCAAAATCTCAAATTTTCATGTTGTGTTTGTTCAAGATTCCCCTAGCTTTAAAAGATGAATTCCTCCTCATCCAATATTGGAAGGTCTATTACAACTTGTATAATGAGCTTGAAAACTCTCTCATGGTGAGAACCATGAAAAAATAGTTGGAATTTTGAAGAGGAGAGAAGTTCTAAGTTTATATTCCACCTCACATATGTGTTGCACCACTGATAATTGCATATAGTTAAATTAGACCCAACTTATGACCCATCTTGTCATACAAGGATGACTACTTGCGAGTATGGAGACACAAAAATACCATATCAACAACTTCAAAGATATGCTCTTACCAATGCTGATACACCTACAAATTCACATGGTTCTAAATTTGCATAGATCTTTCCTTAAGGACTTCGCTTAGAAAAAAATCTTCCATGAAGAAGGGATTTGTTGACTACTTGGAACCGAGAACTTGAAATATATATAGCCAAAGAATATGGGGTTGACCATTAGGAACCTAATGGAGGATCATTTTAGAGAAGAAAAAACATTAGAAGATGAATTATCTAACACAAGAACACATGGAAAAGAGTTCACACATGTACTCTCCCAGAATTAAGGTGAAGGATGTTTAATGTCCATATGAAGTTGTATTAAGGCAAGCAAAAATTATTGACAATTTCAAGAACAACATCTTGAAGATACGTGTGGTCCAAAAAGGATCCAAAAAGGCCCAAATTGGAACAACACTCTAGGAAATTGCATTTAGAGGCATGAAAATTGCATGATAGGTTTACAATACTACTTGAGACTTTACCTAGACACCTTAAGTTCAATTTAAACCTCAAAAAATATTGTTACATTCATTTTACCTTTACCACATTAGATCATAAGATTAGTCCACAAATAATTCATGCTCGGCTCCAACACCAAGTCATGTAATAAGTTCACATTCATTATCATAAATCAAGTGCATTCTAACTTAGTGATGAATCCAAGGAAAAATATCAAAATTACATCAAAAAAGGACTTAAATTTCCTTTCACAATACAATTTACATTTAAAAAGAAATAAGTAAATACATTATTTACATCAAAATAAAAATCCAATGATCAATCTCGATCCATAATCCTCTAGTTCCTAATGGTGATTTCCATGCCACCTAACCTCATGAAATCAAAAGATCTAGTCTTGACATGCTAGGAGATAGTTACATGACATGCATACACACACATACATGCAAGACACAACTAGAAAAGGGCATACACACATCCAAGAATGAAGATTACATGGAATCCAAGCATGAAGATTACATGGAATCCAAACATGTAATAAATTCAATACCATTATGAAAATTAACTACTCATCTTGTTGGTGTCACTCAATTACACAAGGATTAGATATTATAGAGAAAGAGAGGGAATGTCATTTTGTAGCTCAAAGGTATGGATCATGCATAATTGATTTGTCCTCTACAAGAGAGATGGAGACTCTATTGCACTATATCAGTGCTCCCTATGCAGTCAGGTCTTCTCAAGTCATCACGAGTCTGTATGATCACTCAAGGTATGATTGGGGCATTACTTAGTTAACTAATTACCCTTTCTTTTTTTAGTTGACACTTATTACCTTGAATTCCCAATGAGTTATCCTCATGGCCTCTTTGTTCCTTAAACTTCATTGTAAGTCACTCACATAATTGTCTCTAATAACTACACCTTAGATTCATCACATCCTCCAACGAGTGTGGCACAAAAACCAAAATAATGAATAATTTTTAATTTTATAAAAAAATTCACAACACAATCCCAATGGATCTCATTCCATAAAACATGAAGTACACACTTGAATTCATATTATAATTATCCAAAGATTATCCATTTTATTCTCTTAGAATTTCACTCTAGAATTTATTATTTCCATAATAACTACTTCCATTTTGTTCATTAGTGTCTGTCACTCCATATTTTCCCTTGAAATATCCTTCAGTTTATTTTCTTTCATATTTCCAATACTACTTTGAAGGTGAAATTACCCAAAGATTACCAAATAAATTATTATTGTATATCCTTTTCCAACATTGAAAGAGTATCATGAAATCATTTGGTAATGTTGTTAGCCACCCCAATTTAACACATAACCATTTCCAACACTTTTGTGCAAAGGGAGAACTAAGTAACATATGATTGATAGTCTCTTCATTATTGCTACATAAGAAGCATATGGATTGTCCTTGGAAATCAATCTCCATGACCTGATATGTTGTTAGAATCTCACCTTGAAGAGATGCCCATGTGAAGTTTCCTTCCTTTGGTATGCATGTTTTTTTCCAACATAAGTGTATTGGTAATTTTGAATAATCCCTTGTTGTTGATAAATAATCTTATACCCATATTTGGCATTATAAATCCCCATCTTAGAGCCATTACATATGATTTCATCATTACCTTTCTTAAAGGAGATAGATCTATCTTTAAGAATTGTTCTAAGTTTTTCAATGTCTTGTGATGAAAAGTTTAGCTCTTCCAGATTCCTCCACTGGCATTTATGAGAATGTATGAGATTTGATTTAATAATATAATGTCTTACATGATATCCCTAATATTGTTCACAAGTATGTCTAATTTTATCCACATTTATTTGATTGATTATGATTGGATAGCCTCCCCATGAGTCTTACCAAAATAATTCCTTCCCTCCATCCCTTATATTCCATGAGATTTATTTTAATATAGTATCACTATATTTGGCCATAAAATTCCAAATATTGAGATCCCCTTGGGAAATTGGATATTTAGAATATTTCTTTGTCATTTGAATATGTGATATATTTTCCTTTAATAGTCGTAAACCACTTGTAATTCGGTTCCTTATGGAGTTTCCAAAATAATTTTTCTCTTAATGCCTTATTCTACCAAAGTTGATTTTTAATACGTTCCTCCATACTTAATAGGTCTACATATTTTGTCCCATGAAATCAACACATTTTTTCTTTAAATATGTTCCATACCAAAATAAATTACTCAATTTCTTCACTAAATTGGCATAAGCCCCACTTGAAATGAAATAAATGATATTAAGTAGATGGGGATCACTAACAATGTTGCTTTCAACATTATAATCCTTCTTGTCTAGGACAACTAGTTAGCTTTCTGCAAATATATTTTCCTATCCATCTTTTCTCCTACTAATTTCCAAGCCATAGTCATTCTTAAGTTTTTGTCTAGGGGCATTCCTAGGTATGAGCTTGATGTACCTTACCTTCCTTAAAACCCAATAAGTCTAGAACTTGTTTATCTAGTTCAGAATTAACAAGGAAAGATAATATATGTGATTTGTCTTGATTGACCTATTTTCCCGAGGCTTTGGAATATAATTTTAGCACCCTTTTCAAATGTAAAGCCTCCCCTTTTCTTCCTCATCCAAAACCATTGTATCATCTACAAATCGTTGGTGAGTCACTAATTGAAATGAGGATGTCACTTTTAACCCTTTCAAGATTTTATTTCTTTGACAACTATATAGTTTCCCACGTAATGCCTTAGACATAATGATGAACAAAAAGGGAGAAAGAGGACCCCCTTGTTGAATCCCTCTATAACTTTAGAAAAATCCATGACAATTACAATTTATCAAAATGAAATTTTTAGACTAGAAATACAATAGAATATCAAGTTAATCTAGGATTTGAAAAACCCAAATAATTTGATACATTTACAGAGGAATCTCCAATCAACATTGTCATATGCTTTTTTAATGTCTAGTTTGATAATCATGCTTGATTCCTTTATCTTTTGAATAGAATGTATCACTCCTTGAGCAATGATTACCCTGTCAAAAATTGATCTTCATGGAATGAAGCTTGTTTGTTCCCCTAAAATTAATTTTGAAAAAAGTTTTTTAAATCTATTAGCTATCACTTTAGCTAAAATTTTATAAATAGTGTTCTAAAATGATATCAGTTTGACTTAATCTAACAACATCACTTTCTCCTTGTTTGGGATAAGTACTATAAGAACGTTGTTGATTTCTCTTAAGAACCTCCCTAAATTCCTCACTACTTCTAACACTTCAGTCATTTATGATCCTATAATTGATCAACACTTTTGAAAGAAATCCACTAGAAATCCATCTAGACTTGGAACTTTATTTGGATGAAGATGGTTTAAAGCCTTCTAAATTTATTCTTCTAAGAATTTAGTTATCAACATTTATTATCTTCCTCTAAAATAAGATGAGGGATTTCCTTTATCATCTTTTGTTGAGATATTAATTCTGACCCCTCCTCATTATCAAGAAGATCTCTATTAAAATCCCACAATCCTTCTATGGATTTCCTCTTGATCTTCTATGCTTACATTATTTTCATCACCAATCTTATGAATTTTATTTACACTTCTTCTTTGTCTTGTACTATTATGAATATTTTTTGTGTTCTTGTATCCTCCCAACAAGATCTCTCTTAATTTCTACCTCCAAAACATTTCTTCTTTCGCCAATATGTTCTTATACTCTTTTAATAACTCTTTTTCCCAAATAAACTTCTTAGATTCCATACCCTAAAGAATAACCCACACATTCAGTCCCTTGTTGTTCTATTCTATAATACTCTTAGATGCAAAAATATTCTTGAAGTGATCCCTATTCCATATTGGCAAATTATTTTTTATTTTCTTTAGCTTGAAGTCATATGAACCATAATAATTTAGATCCTTCAAACTAGGATTTATTCCACCATTTATCAATAAGATTAAAAAATTCCTCATTCTTCATCCACATATTTCAGCCATGTTACTAAACACCAGTCTCCTATTATTACAAGTATAAGTTCTATTTTTCATTTCTATCTCCATAAGATTGTCCTTCACCACCCATCATTTGAAATCTATTTATGGTTGACATTATTTTTGTATACCCCCCATTTCCTGAGAGATAAAGTATGGCTTTAAAATCACCCCCTATGATGAAGTTCCCCAAAGGACAATGTTTGAAAAAAGTTAATGATTTAATTGCATACTTCCACTTTCTTCTTTGTCAAAATAGGACCATAAACATTGATAATCACAATTTTCAAGGGTCTATTTAGATTGTTCACTAGTCCTCCACTCTAGCTAGCACATATGAATTTGGCTAGAATTTGGTTGTCTACAACTGTTTTTCCATGAGTATATTTTTTTGAAAAATTATGTATTGGATTTTCATTTATGTTTAGTATGCACATTAAATGTAAAATAAATAAATAGAATTATACATAAGTTTATATTCTACATCTAGCTACACTTCTGTTAGCCCAAAAGAAAATGGAAACTAAGCTATATGGAATTGTCTTACCACTAGTCCCTAGGTTCAAGGTTTGTTGATGATGGGTTTTTGGCTGGGAATTTTCAATCTTTAATCATTGGTGCTGCCAATTGGATAAATTTTCCTAAGACAAAGAATGAATACCAAGATCTAAAAGCTCAAGAGATAGGACAAGAGAGACAAAATATGATATGATCCAATGATCAAATACTGAATAAAATAGATTGATTGATTGATACAATGTAGGAATGCCTCAATATATAGGCAATGCATGATACCAAGAAGTTATGCAAGTGATAAGCTATCAACTAGACATGGTGGAATCACGTGTCCACCAAAGGTGGATCATCCTCCATTGTACATCAAAGTATGTGCAACATGTGCAACAATGAGAGGATGATAATGTGATAAGAGCACTAAAGGTGGATCTCACACACAAAGAGGTATGTGATGACAACTAATATGCAATTACATTATCCTAGGTAAACTTAAGTAAAGTGTAATCAGTAATATTAATTACACCAACACCCCCCCTTAAGTGAAACTTAGGAGAATACACTTAAGCTCACAATGCAAGATGGGTCCCAGCTACTAGGCCATGTTCAATACCCATGTACAATATGCAAGAGCAATAGATAATGCGATCTCTCATAAAGCAGAGAAAGAGGGAAAAAATCATGTGAAAAACCCTCCCCCAAAAAGAGAGATGAATACAATACAATAATATGATAGATAAGATGTCATGTGAGGAAAATATCTCCCCCATAAGATAGAAGAAGTGAAAGAGAGAACAAGTAGCCCCCCCTCAATGTAGAATGAACACCAATGGTAGATTCTCCAGGCTCGATATAGAAAATTCTCCATGAGTGTAGAAAAACATTCCTCCCCTTAGGAAGAAACAAGAACAAAGGTGAATATATGAAGCCTCCTCCCCAATCTATAAGAAGAAACCTTAAAGTGTATGGAATCTCTGAAACTTGCTCAAGTATCCCCATGTCAAAGCTAAAAGGTGCCTCCTCCAAATCACGTGTACTAAGCCACTCTGCTAAAAAAGACAAATCAAAATAAACTGATTATGAATGTAGAACATGTACCAAAGACCCAAGTATCTCCTCTGAAGATAAAGTGACCTCCTGCAACTACTGTATCAAAGTATCCACAATCATGTCACCTTGAAAAGAATGATCAAGTAGAGAATGAAGATGAGGGTCAGCATGCTCCCTCGCAAAAATTGAAGGATCATCCTCAACAAAGAGAAGACGAATGTCATCAATGAAGTCTCCCAAATCTGAAATGTAGGACTCCACAAACAAACCTACAATGTCTGTCAAGTAGTCATCACATATAACCAAGTTTGGAAGACAATGAATATCTTGTTGCACTAAAACACATGAACCCATGGTTGTGTGAATGCAAGCATCATCAGGAGCAAGAGTAGAAGTAGTCTCAATAGGAGGAGATGGAATGGAAGGAAAAAGAACTTGAGCATGAGTGAGAATACCCAAGTTCAAGTAGCCAAAACTCTCTTTAGAATCTGAATCATCACTATAATCATCATATGCTGAAGAATCACTGTCTGAAGAATCACTATCATCAAGAGGAACAAAATATGAAAAGGAGTACAACTGAGAAGAGTGATCCACTATCCCAATAGCAATAAGTGCTCCACTCTCCAAGTCCTTGATGAAAATTGAATCAAGTGTAAATTCCACAATCTTATTTGATAGATAGAAAGAAGGTTATTGGTCAAGTGTGGAACACACAACACATCATTGAAGTGTCCCTCCCTAACATCAATACTTCCTTTCCCAATAACATTCATGTAAGTGTGATTGCCCATAAAAATAGGTGGACCTTTGCAAGGCTCAAATGATGAAAACATGGACTGTGAAGAAGCCATATGATGAGAAGCCCCTGAATCTAGAAGCCATCTACCTGAATCAAGACTTGAAGAAGCATATAAAGCTTGTCCTTGAGTGACAAATGTGCGACCCTTTCCTTTATATTTTTCTAAATTTGGTGAAGAAGAGGTTGAGGTAGACATCCTGGAAGGCAAACTGATGTTGTTCTTGGCAAGAAGATTCTTCAATTCATCAATGTCCTTGTAAAAAAAGCGTTCTTCATGTCCACCCTTTTTGCAATATGCACAAAACCGCTTCTCCTTCTTTGAAAATTCACCCTTTTGAGGTGATGTAGAAGTGTCATGTTGTATGGAAGTTGATTTTGTACCTTCTTGTTGAGATTTAGACTTCCAAGTCTTCTTCTTCTTTTGACTTTGATTGCCTTGACTCTCATGATTAGCCACCAATGCCTTGGAAGTTGAAGACTTGAGAATCCCCATACTCATCAATTTTTCTTGTTCTAAGACCAACGTTTTTAAAAATGACTCAAATGAAGGCTTAATGAAGGCACTACCCATGGTCAACTTGTGAGTATTGTAACTTGAAACAAAAGCTGTATATTCAGGAGGAAGATATTTCAACAATTGACTAACCAACTTTGAATCCTTCATGGGATTACCACAATTATCAAGTTGTGCTCTATAATCATTGACTTTGTTGAGATAATCTTGGATTGTGTCAAAGTTCTTGGGCTCTAATTTGAGGAGATCAGTCTCAATTGTGAATCACATTTCTTCATCCACTTTACCAAATAATTGTGCAAGTCTATCCCAAGATTCTTTAGCATCATTTATGGTTTTGATGTGATACATGACAACTTTAGAAATATTCTCTCTCAAGACTCCTAAAGCATTAAAATTTTTACATGAACAATTACCTACTACAACAACATCATCATCAATAGGTTTTTTAATTGTACCATCCACATAAGGATTTAAACCTCTAACCATTAACTTGCTCCATACATTATCTTTCCATGTAACATAGTTATGTGGAGTTAATTTTGCAATAGAACCCATGATGCAAAAATGAAAAGAGCACAAGAAAGAGAGAAGCCAACACACAAGACACCCACCCAATTCACTCAATAAAAGAACCCCCCCCCCCAAAAAAAAAATAAAAAAAATAAAAAAAATTGATGATTTTGGGACTTTATAGCTAGTGCGTGTACAATTACCACTTGACAAAATGGATCAAAGTGGACTTTTGATTTTGATGTTCACAATAGAAAATATGAAGCTATAGTAGACTCAATAAGAGAAGACATAAGATCCCTCAAGGATCTAATCAATTACAAGTGCCAAAATAGGCCAAAATAGACCATATTGTAAAAGTACTATGTCCACTCAAAATTTCTCCAAACTGATACTAGATCTAGAAAGTAGATGAAAAATTATGCACTTTCAAAAAAAATTGCACTTGAAAATGTGTCCGTATGAGCCCAAATGAAGCCTCTGAAGTTGTAAAAATAGGGATTAGATAGGTATAGTCACCAAAAAATGTAATTTTTGCAAAATAAATGATCCAAAACCAAAAAAGAACACCACCACTAAAAAGTTTAGGAAATTTTAGCCAAAATATAAAAAAAATTGCACTCAATTTGGAGTCCAGATGACCAAGTTATGGCCTCCCAAAGTCAGACTATAAAATCAAAACTGCATATGGTGAGGGTTGGAAAACTTTGAAAAATTGCTGATGTCATCCATTCACTATCTTAATTTTGTTAGTCAAATGACCATCATCACTGTGCAAAAAACCCAATTTTGAAGGTCAAATGGACGTCAAAATTAACCTTCTAAAATGTTGATGTAATCAGTAGCTTAAATTTGATGTCTTGGAGACTGTCACAACAAAATAAAAAAATAGCCCAGATGACATCTAGACGGGTGTCAACTTTAAGATTATAAAAATCTATGAAAATTCAATTTTTTTTAATAAACAATACCCAATTTTGGGTGTGCCATGTGGCAGCTAGTGAATTAGTGCTAGTGGGCTCTGGGCAGGTGACATGTCTACCCGCATGTCTTCCATGTGGAGGTGTGTGGCCGGTCTTCATGGTAAGTGGAGTGGCGGTGGTGGGCTCCAGGTTGCCTACGTAGCTTGGTGGAGTTGAGGAGAAGGTGGCAGAGAGGAGCTCCGTCGAGGTGGATGTGGGACTATTTAGTCCCACAGTCACCTCGTGGAGGATTTCTTTGTGGTATATTTACCCCTGCGCCCAGATAGGATAGAAATGAGCCTGGTCTACGGAGTTTGTTGGAAGCTTAGTGAGGGTCACTGAGTGCGGCCGAAATCGGCCTAACCTTTTAATGTAGTTGTACTTGGGTTGGATTCTGATTTCAGAATATGGATGTCTAATGTTACTCCTTCAACTGGACTTGTATGCCCTATCCAAATTTGTAGATTGGGCTACCCAAGTCCGATTTGCAAAATTTTTTTGCCTCAAATTTGACTTTTGCCCAAGGTGGGCAAATTTATAGTCAAAATTTATGGAAACAACCACCTGGATGCAATGGTGAGCTCTGATCTTGCTCAAAATGCTCCCACAAAATACTGATCTTGGATCTGAATCGTGGCCCTCCAAAACATGAAGCAATCAATGGCTCTCCAACTACTATGTAATGAAACTCCTATGGCTCTAATACCATGTAAGAATTTGTCTAAGGCAAAGAATGAATGCCAAGATCTAGAAGCTCAAGAGATAGCACAAGAGAGATAAAATATGATATGATCTAATGATCAAATAATAAATAAAATAGATAGATTGATTGATACAATGTAGGAATGCCTCAATATATAGGCAATGCATGATACCAAGAAGTTATGCAAGTGATAAGCTATCAGCTAGACATGGTGGAATCACATGTCCACCAAAGGTGGATCATCCTCCATTGTACATCAAAGTATGAGCAACATGTGTAACAATGAGAGGATGATAATGTGATAAGAGCACTAAAGGTGGATCTCACACACAAAGAGGTATGTGATGACAACTATCACACCTAAAGTGAAAATTCTCCTAACCATGTGCTAAAATGAAATACAAACTCCTAGGTGTCACAATGACAACTAATATGAAAATACATTATCCTAAGTAAACTTATTTAAAGTTTAATCAGTAATATTTAATTACATCAACACCAATTATGCAAAAAAATCCTTTTTATGGGCATTTAGAGGCTTGTGTAGTTGGCTTCTATCTCTGCATGGCTTAGTGGGTAGTTTTCTTCCTTGCTAATCCTGGGTGCCTGCTTCTTGCTAGTTATTACCTCACTGGGGAATTTTTCTTCAATGCTTAGGCTTTGTCTTGGAGACTTGTTGTATCATAATAAGCCAAGGTTGCAAATTGAGCACTAGATATGGCCAAATCAAACTAAAAAATCTAGCTTTTACTCTAATTCTAGGCAACTTCTAATCAAACCATTTTTTAGGTAATTTATTAAGTTTACAAATTATATATTTTGGTAGAGTAATATCTTCTTATGGGGCATCACCATAAATATTATATAAGTAAATATTTACATGCATGATTTTCACTAGATATAAATATTAAGGTTTATTTATTTTGGTAACTTTGTTAATTTATTTATTTATATTAGTAAAAGTTACTTGCAACTTTTTTTATTTTGTTCCCTCTTGTTGAATGTCACCTAAATTTTATTGTTGCTAAACATAGACACGAACTTGAACCTTGTGACATATGTTGCCAGGTTCAAAAAATTGATTTGTTTGGATTGTAAAAGGGTATTGGCAATTTCAAAAAAAAATAGTAATATTTCTTTTTGAATAAAGTTTTTTTTGATAGAAACTAACAAATCTGGCTTGTCAAAAAGCCCCAAATCTGAACCAAATCTAGCTCTAGTTGGTGATGGTGGGGTTCCTTGAAGTCTTAAATACTGCTATAGTTATACAAGGTAATAGAGAAGTAAGGTACACTATCATATTAGGAGGCATTTGTCGATCATTTCTTTTTGTTATGGAAATCTAATTTCCAAAGATACAATTCTTCATATTCCTCAGTTTTAAGTGCATTTTCTAAAGGTAAAAGTTCCTATACGATGACATATTCATGTGTTGTATTTTTACCCAAAAGAGAATGCCTCAGTCAAATAAGGTTTCTCACTAGAAAGATCCCCATCTAATCATCTGATGTTTAAGACACATTAAAAAGGACATATATTTGTAGCTAAAAACTTGAGGCACTTTCTACCTCTTCTATATCCTTGGATTGTACTTTCTCTTTTTTACATGACAACATGAATAAATGGAATAATTGATTTCCTTTTGCATTTATGAAAATTTTTGTTAGGTTGAATACAACAAATTTAATGGGTGCTTTGTATTTTTTTGAAGTAACTTAGGAAGTAATATGTGTTTGTCATATATATACCTCATGGAAATATTCTTGAAATTGCCTCCTTTTTTATTTAATGTCTGCAACCTAAATGATGTAGGAACTGAAATTTTTTTTTTTCATAAATTTAAAGTCAAAAGGTCATGTATTTTGGGTACACGTGGAGGACATTATAATGTCCATGCCAGATATAGAGGAAAATCAAAACATACTTTCTTGCAAATCTTTTACTTTTTTACTTTTTAGTGTTTTCTCTCTCTCTCACTAGATTGTCTATTAAATGAAGATATTGTAATATTTCTGATATCTATTCATTTTTATTTATTTCAATATTTTCCAAGGGTTAGCTCTTCATATAACCTGAATTGTCATGCGGTTGTAAAAATGTAATTATTGATGCATCTATTATAGTCATCAATCTTACAAAATAAAACACTCTTAATACTCAGCTTTGGTGAAATGACCCAAATACATTACATCTCTATTCACAAGGCATTTTTTGCTTAACATGCCAGATTGTAGATCTAAGAAAAATCTTAGCAGTTATAAAGACAATATAAACCATCTTATTAACCATGGATGAACATCACAACCTTGACTAGCAACCAACCACAATCCATATCAATCATGCATATGAATTGTAGGTATTAAATATTAGTAGCATCTCCTTGTTTAGTGACCATCCATGATATATATTGATCATGTATATGAACCACAAGAATTAAATATGAGCAACATAACCTTGACTGACAATAACTCATTGAATTGCCACACATTTATGTCAAAAATAATATGCAATACTTAGCCCTTCTAACCATAGTAGTCATTTTGCTTATGGTATCTATTTATAATATTAATGAAGGTATTGTGAGATATGCTTAGATCATTGAGGAATGGTGCTATGAAATCCTCATATTATGTGAGCATTGACATTGCCAAATCAATCCTCACCTCTAGAAATAAATTGACTATTATAAGAGAACTTATTTTAGGGGCTAGGGGCCTGGATCTAGTGGTAAATGCTTCTGGTGGTAAGAACAAGGTCAACATAGTCTGGGCCCACCCCCACCCATGTGTTATTAGAGGATGTGTTGCACCAATAGTACTGTTCACGCTAAATTTTTTACCTAGCACTGTAAGTTATCGAGGGCCGTCCGAATTGTGTAGTCTAAAAAAAGAGAATTTATTTTAAAATTTCATTTTACTTAAGACCATTTTGGCTATTTATTATAATTTTATTCCATTTCCTTAGTGCAAGATTCTCAAAACCCATGGAAAATCATGCGATGGGTGTTTTGGGTTTCAACTTCACTTGATTTTGAAAAAGGGGACATTATAGACATGTTTTGGTATCTTTTGTTACCATTGATGTGCCACATGCCTAAATTTGGTATCAAAGGTGTCTTGTTGATTCCCTCTTATGTGCATTCTATATTGTTTACTTTTCACTTTTCTTTCTAGGGAACCTCTAAATTAAATAACATAATGGTAGAAAGAACAATTTAAAAGAATATGAAGTAAAGGCATTGGTGAATGTTGTTGATTATCTAAGCATTGTTTCCTACAAGCTTAATGATCTCCTCAATCATCATTCTAAGCCCTCAAATGTGGAATCTCGTATAGATTTCCTTGATTAGGTACTTACATGTGTAGTAAATAGTAGCTTAGTTGGTAGACTCTCAATGAAGTCTTGAAAATATCATTCCTCACTAGTTATAGATGGTTATAGATGCGCACTATAAAAAGCTACATATGTCCTGATCTAGGATGGATGTTGTTGTTGTTATGGAATAAATACATGATGTCCTTTAAGTTATTTATTCACAATTAGCCATTTCTTGTACATTGACTTATCATTGAAACTTAAGATCATCGTTTATCATATCATACTATTCTTCACCATTTTTCTTTCAAACAATTAGTTACAAGGCATAATAGTATTAGATAGGCATATTTGTCATTTAAAGATTAATGATAAAGGCCCCCTTTTTTATTTATTTTTACATCTTATGAACATTTTAATTGCCCAAACTATAAACAAAGGTCCTTATAATGCTTGTAAGCAACTTTGAAGGACCTAGGGCATGATGCTAAGCCACACACACACACACACACACACACACACACATGTAAGTGCATACACACACAACATATATAACCTTCACCTATATATAAGAGTTTATTAGAGAAGGTATGTATGCATAGGTGATGAACATGCAAATTTTCCTAAGCACTATTGGGAGCTTACCCTACAACAAATGTACTATTGTGAAAATCATCACAAGTCCATTTTTTATAGGGTCTAGCTCATAGTAGTGCTTGGTCAAATATGCATGTTTGTCACCTATGCATATACCTTCTCTGATCAACTCTTATATGCATAGCTAAAGGTTGTATATGCACAGGTGAAGGATGACCAACTCCAATCTCCTATTTGTATCTATATGTTATGCAAACATTTTATACTTATTTTTAAATGGCCTATATTTTCCTTCCCTTCAAAGTTGCAGGTGCTTGAAGATTTGATAGTGACAAACAATTGTGCCCCCATCCAACCATCCTTGGAAGCTTGTTCCCAAATTATTCCACAAGGTACATCTTTTGTTGCATCGCTTGATGTTGCACTGCATGTTCTAGAGTTGGATAATGCTTATTGCTAGCTACAATATGTTGGAAACTACAATTGAAGCAATTGTTGTGTTGTCATTGATGTCAAAGCTTAATTGGTAAGACTGTTGCTACTTAGGAAAGTACTATATCTATTTGATTGTTGCAAAGGGGAAAAGCAAGGTTGGTAACAATAGAATCTAAGGAAAGGTTGAGTTATCTTGATATTTCAATGAGTACTTGATTATGTGGCACAATGATAAGATAATGTATTGTTTATCTACGTATGATTGAAGACTAAACTTGTAGGCTTAATCGAGAAAAAGTAAAGAAATCTAGTTTAAGCCAAGTGATGTTAGTGTCGATCGAGCTAGTATATGCAGAGTAAATTCATTGTTGACCAAACAATAGTTAATTTCTGAGGAAGACAATATTAGCCGAGGAAACAGTTTTTCAGGTGACTGAGCTTTCTAATGAAGATCGAGGAGTTGAACACTATATTGATCAAGCGTCAATATTTTACATTTGGGGGAGAATTCTAATTTCTAGCTGACATCATTGAATTTTTGGATTATGTAAAATGTGTTGACTTTATTTATTGATTGTACGAAAGCATTTAATGCACTATAAAAAGTTTTATTGTAAATCTATTAAGAGATTTGAGATATTTCTAGAAGGATAGCCGAAGAACATAAAGTAGGAAGGATTCGATGAATCTGACCTAACCCTAAGATCTACGAAGGAGATTAAGCAACAAAAGATGTATTGACCTAATTGAGTAAGTATTAAGGGAACCTAAGCATGAGGTTAATAGAAGAGAGGATGCTGGAAGTGTTGTTGATGTTATTGACTATACAAGTAGAGAAGGATGAAGGAGAAGTGTTGTGATTAATTGAAGGAGGGTTCTGAGTAGATCAGTGATGGTGATGCTAAAGGTTCACAATCAATAAGGTAGCATATGTGTATGGAATTGGATCTGATATTTGCAAAGTGAGTTGTATGTTTTTTAGATCAATACTACTGCTACTTTCTAACCATTGTATCAGTCAAAATCCTTTTAATAGAGGTTGACATAATAGTCATATGTATAAATCCTTTGAACAAGATTGCATTCTATAGGAGTGTATATAAGTCCTATAACAAGGCACACTTTTAACAAAGTAGTTTAAATCCTTTAACTGGGTCACACCTGACAATGTGTTTGTAACCTTTGACAGGATTGGCTTTTCATTGAGCTCACTTCAGAAGAGTGAACATAATAGTAACATGTTACGAAGTGGTTTTTCCCAAATTGGGTTTCCACTATAAATCCTGGTGTTGTTACTTGTGTGAATGTTTTGGTTTGAACATTTCTATGTTTTACAAGTTAGATACTATTGGATAAGTGGACTACACTGTTATATGTTTTTGTTATGAAATCAGTAATGAACGAGTAGCTATTGGTTATTAGATCTGATTTGTTAAAGAGTTTTAAAGTTTGTTTTATACATCTAGACCCGAGAACAACTAATTCACCCCCCCCCCCTCTCTGTTATTGTAAATCATATTAACAATTGGTATAAGAGCTGTTGGTGCTTATAGAGAAGAAGTTTGAAGGTACTTGAAGAAAATGATCAAGATGTATAAGAAGGAGGTACCAAAGATGAATAAAGAGAACTTCCCTACATGGCAAAGCTTGATGAAGCTGCATTTGGCCGGTATTGGTGATTCTGCAAAATATTACATTGAGCATGACTATGTCACACTTGTTGCATGTCTGATTGCCAAGGAAATGAAAGCTAAATAAGAGCATAACCAAGCTATGTTGGAGATTACACCTGCCCTAAGTTAGCCAGAATTTGAAGACATCAAAGACTACATTAATGCAAAGTAAATGTGGGACACCCTTGTAAACATCTATGACAGTGACATAAATGTTTTGTGAGCAAAAGCTGAGAGCCTAAGAGGTATATTTGATGAAATGAGAATGCAAGAAGGTGAGAATATTACATAATATTGTGGTAGAATAAAAGAAGTTGTAAATGCTATTAGAGGAGAAAATGGAACGATTGATGATGAAACTTTAATTGGAAAAGTATTGAGAGCTTTGCATCCTATCTATGCCATCAAAATTTTAGCAATTCAGGAATCTAGATGTGACCCTAACTATACTCTTACTTTGGAAAGTTTGGTTGGTAAGCTTACTGCTTTTGAACTTTCTAACTATGATAACTTTACTGTTGGCAATGTTGAATCTTCTTTTAAGTCACAAATGGTTATGAGTAAGTCAAAGAAGGAAAAAGAAAGATGCATAAGTGAAAGTGGCAGTGACTCATCTGATGAAGAATTTGAAGATCTAGAAGCTCTTATGGCTAGAAGACTAAAAAGGGGAAAAGGAAAGTACAAAGGTAAACTCTCTATTATATGTTTTTCATGTAATAAAGTTGGTCATATAGCTACTAGATGTCCTGATAGGGATGATAAAGATGAAGAAAGAGACAACACGCATAAAGACAAAAGAGAAGATAGAGGTTACCGAAGATACAAGGACTATAAAGGAAAAGGTAAGAAATCCTGCTATATTGTTGAAGAAGAGACTAACACTAATAGTGATGATTTTGAAATTGAGGTTGTCTATGTTTCAATGAAAGATGAATCTGATGAGGATGAAAAAATTGTATTGATATCTTATGTGAACAAAAATGATAAATGGATTATTGACAGCGACTGTTCATATCACATGACCACTGACAAGAGTAAGTTTGTACCTTAGATCATTATAAAGGTAAAAGTGTGAAATTTGGTAATGATGCACCATGTCCTGTTAGAGGAAAATGATTGATTAAGTTGACTGATAAGATCACTTGTGAAAATTCTTATTGGGTTGAGGGTCTTAACTATAATCTACTAAGTGTTGCTGTGAGGCCCACCTTAGTCCCACATTGTGATCTCGATTTATAGACCTTGCTTTTCATTTTGATTATGTTAATGAGATACTTGGACTCATTTGATTTACTGTTATGATATGATGGACATGTTAGATTATACATTTTGTTGACTCTGTATGTGGATCCATGATTAGTGGATTTGGATTTGATCATGTTAGACTTTATTATTATCTTCATGTTTTGAGAACCTGATGAGTATCTTATGGATGATCTTGATTTCAATTGAACTATGAATTGAATTAGGCAAATTAAATTATGAATTATATATGCAATTGAAGTATGAATTGAGTTATGCAATTTAATTATGAGTTGGATTATGCAATTGAATGATTAAATTTAAGATTGTTATATCATATATGATTATTGTATTGGTTTTCTTCCTTGAATTACTGATGCTGCATTGAGGTATTGCAGGTGGAAGGACCATGGAAACACATTCGGGGAAACCACATTGAATGCATGTGCTAACAGTAAAGCCAAGGCCCCATCTATTGAAGAGACCAGGGCCTCGTTGTAAGTGTTTAATTCATAACCGTAATGTGAATGTATGTGTAGGAATGTTAAGTGTTGTAATATTGTGGACATACCTTAATTGTGATGTTAATTATGTGAGTGTCACTTGACACTAGAGTTATATGTTAACTAAGGTATGTCATGTGGTTAGAGTATGAGAGCTAGTTCTAGAAGCTTCTTCGGGGGGGAATTCAAAGTGCATCCACTTGTCATAGGACCCCAAATTGTAGTCACATCTTAATTTTTCGTGCATACACTGAACCATAGTTTTTGGAGGGTTAAATGGGACCCTAGGGGGTGGTTTCATGCATTTTGAGGTAGCCCATTCCTTGTACCCAGGGGTTAGGGGTATTTTTAGCATGGGAGAAGCCATATATTGACTTTTTGTCCCCTCCAATAATGCTAATTTAACCTTGAACGAAATTCCAATTTGTGGTATGGCCCAAGATACTTTTGACCCCTTACCTTGCTTAGAGGAGTGCTAGGTCACCACTTGGTAGGACCATCTTTATGAGATTTGTGGGGGTAGGTTTAGAGGCCCTTTTTAGAGGAATTTTGGGGAAGGATGGGGGTTGTTCACCCATTCTCTATCTTGAGAGAGTACCAAAAGTTAGAGGAGGAAAAAGCTTAGAGATTTGGATAAGGGCTCAACACTCCTTCAATTAGCATTTGGACTTGAGGTAGGAATTTTTGCTCTCATTTTTGTTGTAGTAGATTGTATGTGTTGTTTATTTGTTCTTTGGCTCCCCATGGTTGGTCATGGAGGAAGCTTGCATTGCTTATTTGTTGTGTTTTATCTCCCCATGGTTGGTCATGGTGAGAGCAAGAATGTATTGTGTTTTTCTTGTAATTGGATTTAGGGTTGTTTACTCTTGGATTCACTCACCCTTGGGAGGGAAGAGCAATCAAGAGGGGTGTGGGAAATGGAGGCAACTCCATGTGTAGAGTCTCCTCCATGTGTGGGGAAGGATGAAGCTTGGGTGAGTGATTTTCCCCAAGTAACCTTGCATTTAGCCCATGAGGCATTGGGGGAATAAGGAGGGAAGATTGGCCATGTGAGCCTTGTTATGAAATTGTGATATTTGGGTCCATGTGTGGCCTTGTTTATGATTATGAAATGGTTGTCTCCATGGGTTGTCCACCCAAACCCCACAAAAGGAGTTCATGGAATTCCTTAGTTACACCCTTGAGGGAATTTTGGGTTTTGCAATTGTATGTTTCTTGTGAGTGTTTGTATATGAGTGTATGTATCCCATTTGATGTGGTTTCCCCAAGCTCGGGGGTGGCCTCATGAGAGGCCTAGGATGGGAGGTGAGCTTCCCATGGTCTTTCCTTTGCCTTGTTCTTGCAGATTTGTGGAAGCTCAATGAAGGTGCTATCTTGGAGGTTTCATCTTTTGGGTGGTTGTGTGAAGACAACCCTATCTTTCCTTTGTGAATCTCTTTTTATTTAGACTTATCTTTTGATGTAAGAGATATTGTAATGCCTTTTCTTTGGGCCATTGTGAAGATGAAATGGAGAGAAGACTGTTATCTTCTTGAACCCTCATTGTGTGGCATTATCCATTTGCATTGCCTTGTTGTAACTATGAAGTCTTAACTTTATTTGATGTATATGTAAATGTATTGAAGTGGTTTTCATAATGTATATGATGAATCCTTGCATACATAATTAAAATCCTCTATCTCTCACTATAGTTGAAGTTATTCTTCCTTTGCAAATGTATTGGAGTAAAAGATGTGGAATACTTGAAATGCATTCTCCTTTCTATTTGAAGTTTCAATGAAAATGATGTAATGGTATGATCAATTTTATCTTACTCCTTTGAAAGAAAAGAAAGATAATATATGATGTGTTCTTGGTTATTCCAAAGAAAAGAAAGTTACCAATTCAATGTAGATATTTTATGGAGTTTATTGTATGTATTTGATTAAAGAATTGAAAACAAAAAAAGAAAATTATTACCTCTCTCTACCTCTTCAAATTTGAAATTGATAACTTGTTATTTCATATTGTTGTAGAAACAATAGAATTTAGTTATGTAATTTGAGCAAATTCCTATCACTATATTTCATTCAATAGAGAACTAATTATTTCAATTTGATAGATAGGTATATCACCTTAGGCATGCAATTTAGAAAACAAAAGAATAAAACATGTAGAAATAAAACCAATAATGTGCATGGAGAAATAAAATTGGTAGCAAACTAAGTCATTGGAAAAAAATAGAGACCTTCAGGTCTCTGGATTTTGTATGGGAAATAAATCCCATACAAAGTCCATACCACAGTCAATATAAAACAATATATATTAGCCACTATTTTTTCTTTAGCAATAAAATAATTATTATATTCTTCTCCCTCATAACTTCACCAATAAATGGTGTAGAGTAATATAGCCTCACCTTGCAATAAATCATTATGGGTCTGCATGCAAATCAAATGCCTTGTCTAGCCTTTGTCATAAATGAGTAAACCATTGGACAGCATGGGTTATGGGCTAGCATGGCTTGAAATGAGGTTGGGTCCCACTACCCATACCCTCTTCATTGTGTGCTAGCCCTTGTTGACTTCCTTTTACCTAAGCTGACTTCATTACTTCCTAAATATATGCGCTGCCTTATGGCTTTGTAATCCTCCTTTGGTTTGAATTTGATTGGTGGGCCCTCCATTTTTGGTGCTACCTTTTGAGAGACTATTTCAACTCCCCTAAAATAGCGCACCCTCATCCATGTTTAGGATGTGACTCCTCTTGGCATGTGGTTTAGGAGTAAATAGGAAGGGGAGATAGGAGTTAAGATAGGGATTAGGTTAGGTAGTGTATACGATATTTGATAGTTTAGCTTGTTAATTAATTATGTTATTATGTAATTAATGCCTTGTTCTTAGCTATAGAAAGTTATTATTTTAGCAATGTTTTTATTTATTACTTTGTTATTTACAAATTGTTCAATATTATTAATTAAATAGTATGTATATATTATTAATTAACATATTATAATTTATTAATTAATTAATAACTATATTAATTAATTGATATATTATAATTATTAATTAATTATATATATATATAATATTTAATTATAATCATTAATTAAATATCATTAATTAATACTTTATAATTTATTAATTAGTTAATAAATATATTAATTAATTAATATATTATAATTATTAATTGAATTAATTCATGTTTATCTAATCTTGGTTAATGGTTTAATTGATTAATAATTGACTATCGAATTATAATAATATTTTTGACATTTAAGTTATATATATAGAAAATAATTAATCTATATATATAAGAATATCATTTAATAAATACCCTAGGAATATTCTTTTACCCCTTGATAGTCTATATGATTAATAGATTAATGTTCAACGAATTGTTCGTAAACTTGATTAACGAAACTTTTTAAGATAGAATTTCCACTTAGTGTCTTATTTAAAATAATTATGCTAATTCGTCCTTTCCTGAATAAATTCTTGGTGTAACTAGTAGGGTGATCTATCATGATTGATCATCCTAACCTTTTTTTGAAAACTTAGTTACAACTTCTCACCCTCGTTTGGATTTCTCGCTAGAACTTCTTAGCTAGTAACCTTGGAGAACAACTTGTAGAGGTGTTGTCCTCTTGACTCTTTTGAACTTTGTCATAGACACCTTTTAACCCGCATCATCAAACTTGGTACTTTATCCTGTAAAAAAAAAATTGTTGGTTGTGTTTTGCCTGAACTTTTGGGCATTACAGTTGCATAGCTTAATAGCACTCTCTACCGAGTGGAATTTCATCATAGGAAGGCCAAAATATTTGATGCCACTGGTGAACTGATCGGAAGTGGAGAACAAACAAGAGGTAATTTGTTCTATCTAGACCTATTTGAAGAAACATGTATGATTGCACAACTTGATGATATTTGGTTATGGCATAAGCAGCTATGTCATGTTAACTTTGATAATCTGGTACAAATTAGTGAGAAAAAGAAAGTGAGAGGTCTACCTAAATTGAAGAAACTTGAGAATGTAATGTGCAAAGAATGTCAATTGGGTAAGATGAAAAAGTCTAGTTTCAAGAGCAAAACGTTTACTTCTAAGAATACCTTAGATTTGGTTCATACTGACCTTTGTGGACCAATGGGTGTACAAAGCTATTGTGGTGCTAGATATTTTATCCTGTTTGTTGATGATTATACTAGAATGATGCATGTAATGTTCTTAAAGGAAAAATCTGATGCTTTTCAATTCTTTAAGTGGTATTTGGCTAAGGTTGAAAAGGAGACAGGTAGAAACCTGAAGTGTCTGAGATTTGACTGAGGTGGAGAATTTATATCCAATGAATTTAATCTATTTTGCAATGGTAGAGGGATCGAAAGACATATGTCTACACCTAGAAATCCTCCACAGAATGGTATAGCAGAAAGAAGGAATAGATCTATCTTGGATTGTGCAAGGACATTAATGATTGAAAAGAATGTTGCACAAAAGTACTGGAAAGAAGCTTTAAGTACAACTATTTATACTCTTAATCGAGTACAAATCAAAAAAGGTACAAATCTGACACCTTATGAGTTATGGCATGGGTATGCACCTAATGTAAAGTATTTTAGAATTTTTGGAAGTAAATGCTACATACTAAAGGACAATAGAAATGAAAAATTTGATGCTAAAAGAGATCAAGGTATATTCCTAGGCTATTCCACAAAAAGTAAAGCTTATAAGTGTTTGAACTCTAACACTAACAAAATTGTGGAAAGTGTGAATGTCAAAGTTAATGAGTATGCTGAGAAAAATAAAGTTGACAGTAAAAGAGAACCAAAAGATTATAGATATTTTGTGTATATAGAGGAAGGAGAGGCAAGTGACAGACTTGCACCTAATGCTGAGTCTCGGGTAAGAAATCCCAAGCACCAGGAAAACAATGTTGAGAGAGAAGAAGAATGTGCCGAGTGATAGGAAGAAGCTGCTGAGTATCAGGAAGAGGTTGCTGAGCATTCATAAGCTAAATCTGACAATCTTGTTGGTGAACCTGAAGAGAAAAATGAAAGGAGAGAAAAAATTGTTCTAGCACAATATGTAAGGAGACATCACAAAATTGAACAGATCATTGGAGACAAAGATACTGGAGTTCTGACCAAAAGCAAGACAAAAGATCCAACATGTTTACTATGTGAATTCGAGCCTAAGACAACAAAGGAGGCATTAGAAAATGAAGACTGGATACAAGTAATGAATGAAGAGATAGAATAGAAAGAGAAGAATGATACCTAGACTCTGGTGCCGATACTAGCAAATAAAAATGTCATTGGGACAAAGTGGGTATTCTGAAATAAGCTGAATGAGCATGGTCAAATCACAAGAAACAAAGCTAGGCTGGTATGCAAAGGCTATGCACAAGAAGAAGGAATAGATTAAGGGGAGACATTTGCCCCTATAGCTAGATTGGAAGGAGTAAGAACCTTACTTGCATATGTTGCCTATAAAGATTTCAAGGTATACCAAATGGATGTTAAGTTTGCATTTTTAAATGGTATATTAGAAGAAGAAGTGTATATTGAATAGCCAAAAGGATTTGTTGATCCAAACAAAAGACACATGGTTTGCAAACTGAACAAAGCACTGTATGGACTAAAGCAAGCTCCCAGAGCATGGTATGAGAGGCACAACTACCTAATACAGATTGGATTCTCAAGGAAAAATGACACAAGTAATCTATACATGAAATATGAAGAAGGTAAATGAATCTTTTTAGCTAAGATCTTTGTAGATGATATTATATTTGGTGGACAAGATGCCTTGTATAAGAAATTTTCAAATGAAATGCAAACTAAATTTGAAATGAGTATGTTTGGGGGGATCAAAATTTTTGTTAGTTTACAAGTATATCAGATGGAGAAAGGAATTTTCATCACCCAGTCTAAATATGTTCATGAGATACTGAAAACATTTGGTATGGAAGATTCAAGGCAAGTAAGTACTCCCATGGCTACTGGACAAAAGTTGTTTAAAAATGATGATGTTGCAGAAGTAAACCAAACTTTTTATAGATCTATGACTAGAAAGCTATAGTATGTTGTACATAGCAGACCAGATATTGCTTTAGTTGTTGGGATTGTGGCAAGATTCTCTGCCAATCCTAAGGAAACACACATGATGGCTGTCAAAAGAATAATGAGATATTTGAATGGGACTGCTGACTATGGATTGTACTACAAGAAGCATGAGAAGTTTGAACTGAGAGTGTATACTGATGCTGATTGGGTAGGAAATATGGATGACAGAAAGAGTACTAGTGGTGGAGCTTTCTTTCTTGGATAGAGATTAGTCTCCTGGACAAGCAAGAAACAAAATTGCATTTCCAATCTACTGTTGAAGCTGAGTATGTGGCTGTAGCTGTGAACTGTTCAAATTTGGTATGGATAAAGCAATTTTTGGTAGGCATGAAAGAAGAAATCATTGAACTGGTTTTCATTTTTTGTGACAACACAAGTGCTATCAACATCTCTAAGAATCCAGTAATGCACACAATGATCAAACACATTGCAATCAAGTATCATTACTTTAGAGAATTGGTACAAGATAAAGAGTTTTGAATGGAATATGTGAATACAAAGGAACAACTAGCAGACATATTCACTAAAGCTTTACCTAAAGAAGCTCATGAATACTTGAGAGGTCAATTAGGGGTCCTTTCCCTAACTGAGGCTACCTAGTAAAGCTAGGAGCACTGCATCAAATGTGCTACAAAGAGTATCTAACATGTTGATGTAGAGACAAGTCACACTTTAGGAGTAGCCTGGAGTTGTGAAAAGTATAGCAAAGCCAAGAATTAGTCATAAGGAAAGATGATAGAGGGAGAAATACTGTTACTAAACTAAAAGGATAATATCTACATCTGCAGGATGTATGTTTTAGTTTCCATTTTGGCATTTCTGTTAAAGAGGGAGATGATCATAGATGAATACACAGAATGAAATTTTCATGGAAGATCAAGTAAGAGGGAGATATTTAGTGGATGGTCATACAAGCATGGCTAATAGATTCTATATTAGAATGAAGCTAAGGATATTATAAATATTTCTGATGGACAGATAATTTTTGGATTGGTTTGTAATTCATGTGATATTCATAAGGTGTTTCCATCAATGCCAAGGAGGGAGATTGTTGGAAACTACAATTGAAGCAATTGTTGTGTTGTCATTGATGTCAAACCTTAACTGGTAAGACTGTTGCTACTTAGGAAAGTACTATATCTATTTGATTGTTGCAAAGGAGAAAAGCAAGGTTGGTAACAATAGCACCTAAGGAAAGGTTGAGTTATCTTGATATTTTAATGAGTACTTGATTATGTGGCACAATGATAAGATAATGTATTGTTTATCTAAGTATGATTAAAGACTAAACTGGTAGGCTTAAACAAGCAAAAGTGAAGAAATCTAGTTTAAGCTGAGTGATGTTAGTGTCGATCAAGCTAGTATATGCTAAGTAAATTCAGTGTTGACCGAACATCAATTAATTGTCGAGGAAGACAGTATTAGCCGAGGAAATAGTTTTTGAGGTGACCAAGCTTTCTAATGAAGACCAAGGAGTTGAACACTGTATTGACTGAGTGTCGGTATTTTACATTTGAGGGAGAATTTAGATTTCTAGCCGACATTGTTGAATTCTTTGATTATGTAAAATATGTTGACTTTATTTATTGATTGTACAAAAGCATTTAATGCACTGTAAAATGTTTTATTGTAAATCTATTAAGAGATTTGAGATAATTCTAGAAGGATAGATGAAGAACATAAAGTAGGAAGGATTCAATGAATCTGACCTAACCCTAAGATCTACAAAGGAGATTAAGTGGCAAAAGATGTATTGACCTAATTGAGTAAGTATTAAGGGAACCTAAACATGAGGTTAATAGAAGAGAGGATGTTGGAAGTGTTGTTGATGTTATTGACTGTACAAGTAGAGAAGGCTGAAGGTGAAGTGTTGTGATTGCTTGAAGGAGAGTTTTGAGCAAATCAGTGATGGTGACGGTAAAGGTTCATAGTCAATAAGCCAACATATGTGTACAAAATTGGATCTAATATTTGCAAAGTGAGTTGTATTTTTTTAAGATCAATACTACTGCTACTTTCTAACCATTGTATCAGTCAAAATCCTTTTAACAGAGGTTGACCTAATAGTCATATGTATAAATCCTTTGAACAAAGTTGCATTCTATAGGAGTGTATGTAAGTCCTATAACAAGGCACACTTTTAATAGAGTGGTTTAAATCCTTTAACTGGGTCACACCTAATAGTGTGTTTGTAACCTTTGACAAGGTTGGCTTTTCACAGAGCTCACTTCAGAAGAGTGAACATAATAGTAACATGTTACAAAGTGGTTTTTACCAAATTGGGTTTCCACTATAAATCCTGGTGTTGTTACTAGAGTGAATGTTTTGGTTTGAAAATTTCTGTGTTTTACAAGTTAGATACTATTGGATAAGTGGATTGCACTATTATATGTTTCTGTTATGAAATCAATAATGACCAAGTAGCTATTGGTTATTAGATCTAATTTGTTAAAGAGTTTTAAAGTTTAATTTATACATCTGGACCTGAGAACAACTGATTCACCCCCCCTCTCTATTGTTCTAAATCATATTATCACAACATTATATTTTTCTAGGAGCAATAGTAAATTTTAGCTTATTTTTCGATGAGGATTAGTCAATTTTTAGATGACATTTGGTCGACCAAATGACCATAATTTTTGTCAAAGTTTTTTATTGGTTATTTGACATATGATGCCGGCATCAAAATTGTGATGTCTATAGAGGTTGAATTATTGATGAACCCACCGTCAAAATAACCACTTCAACCTGGAAGAATTATTAGCCATTCCTTTGATCTATGCGACAAATGTTGGTCAAAATTGTGAGGATGTATGGTTAGAATAGTCATCGAGTGTATAATATTCTTGTCAAAATGATAGAGCAATGGTGGTCAAAATTGCAATGAGGGGTGGTCAAAAAAGCAATAGAATTTTTAAAAAATAAAATAAAAAATATATTATCAAATTAGGCATAGCAATAAACCTTTAATTCTTTACAAACCGTCACTTCTCTACTTGTGAAGACGCAGTCTAGTGTTTATATTATTGAACTCTCTATTCAATGCAACATTGATAGGAAAAGCATTCATTGATTGGTATTATAAGTTTTGATCATTCCATGTATTGATTATATTGTTTTGAAGTCTTAAAATCAAAGAATTTCAGTCCTTTTATTGACAGTTCTTGTACAGTGCTTGGCATGAAAACAATATTTGTCTGCAAGTTTTGATCATTCCATGTACTGGTTATATTGGTTGGATATATTTTTATTAGTTGAAAGTGGGTATCATGGTTCTAAACATCAAGATTTATATGAGAAACATCAAGTTTCATGACTAATTTTCTTGATACATTAGATTCATTTAATGGGATTTTCACCAATTCATGGTGTTCATTATTCTAACACTAGACATCATTGTGTTAGAATAACCAAGAGGGGGGTGAATCAGTTATCCACAGTCCCAAATATAAAATGTATAACTCAAAACAAATTCAGCTAATTCTGTAGCTCAGTAAACACAAAATACTAAACTATCTATACTTTTACCGATTACCAGTTAATTGTTCATAGTGATTACCAACCAGAATTGGATATGCAATATGTTAAGTATGATAACTAAACAATTACCACATAAAAATATAACACAAAATATTTAACATGGAAACCCTACAAAGGGAAAAACCACCTGGGACTGGTAACCCAAAATATTTTCACTCTTCTAGAGTGAGCTCAATGAAGAGCCAACCCTGTTAAAGGTTACAAAATACACTATAAGGTGTGACCTTATTAGAGGATTTAACACTAACAGTTATCATCCAACGAACATTCACTATGGGGTTGATAGGATAACAATGTACATTATATGAATGACATATAAGACTTTGAAGTCTAGTCGGTTAAGAGATTTTATCTATTTACAATGGTTAAACTAAAACAATAGGTGATCTGAATATAATACAACTTGATTTACAAATGTTCAAATCTATTCTTAAGCTCATAAAATCCTCTAATCAATATTTCTATTGAGCTCATCAACATTCAATAACTTACTGTCCCCCGGTAAAAATCTCTGACACTCGGTACTATTCTGCAGTTTAGTTCTCCTTTAACCAGTATGATCAGGCATGCATGAAGCTTGTTCACTTGATATCTCTATAGTCTCCTTTGGCATAAGTTTCACTATGAAACCCTAGTCTCTTAAATAGACAAGTAAACTATTTTCTTTTCATCCATTAGATTTTGCCACTTAATCTCCTTCGTTGATTTTGTTAGAAAGTAAAGTCCACCAAGATAACTGAGGGGGGGGGGGGGGGTGAATCAATTATTTGACAAATATAACTTTTATTAATTTCAATAGATTTTAACCATGTAAGAAATGTAATCAACAACCATATAAAGATATACATGCATAATAACATAATGACACAAGATATGTTGATTAGGGAACCTCTTGATCAAAGAGAAAACCCGATGGGAATGATGCCCACAAAAGATGCACTAATATGAATATTCCTTGTGAAAGGATGGACTCTATTAGGAGTCTTATGAAATACATTCAGTAAATATGAATCCCTATTAGGAGATTTTGAATTCTTGTTAAAAGATTCTAACTCTGTTAGGAGTTATGGAAGATAGAAGGACCCACTGCCCAAACATCTTTAGGGTAAGATCACTGAACTCACTGTCCAAATGATATTTTTATTAATCAACATAATAATACCAAAATATTATTGACCTCAAAAATTCAATACTCCTTCTCTGACTATGCCAAATTGTACCAACTCCTTCAGATCTCAATACCAGATCTCTGTATTTCACATATCCTCTTTCACAATTTTTCTTTCATAATGCTTACATTCATCACACTTCATACAATAAGGAATACATTACTTCCTTTATGCCACACTTAAGTAATTGCAAATGAGTCGACATACAATTTACAATATAAAAGTTTCCACATATTACATCAAAATTACATAAAACTGTTAGCTTCCAAACAATATAATTCTTCACTCGTATGACTATCAACATGTCTTCAACTTATCTCTAACTGTGCATAACTAGATTCCATCTCGATTAGGAGATATCATCCAATTTCCACAAACAACTACTCAAGAACACTACCTGAATACTGCTTCCACTAAAATGCTCATAACTTCCATGAATAAATGAATTACTATCCATGCTCTTAACCATGATCTTATAACATATCATAGAGTAATTTCCCAACTCCACATAGCTTCATCTTCAATATTCCAATTGTGATAACTCAAACATTGTCTACTTCTTTGCTAATCTTCAGTAGATTACTATGTTGACATCAATGACAATCACAATCATGAATGCAACAACTACTACTATAGAATGACTACTAATACTCCTCCATAGGATATATTCAGCATTTATTCCTAACAATCTCCCCCATTGGCATTGATGGTAACATAGATGAAAAAACATCCAAGTTCCATAAATCCAACTCTGTAACACTACTGCTCTAAAAATACTTTCAAATCCTCTTCATCAATCAAAACTTGCTTTATTTTCCTATTCAATTCTCTCCAAAAAATAGTAAAAATGGTTTTTTTAGGTACACTTCTCCCCCATTGACATTAATGATAGATGTTTGATCAATAAGTCAACAAAAACTTTAATGTCAAAAGATACTATTCAGAAAATATATTCACTAGAGTCCTCATGACTCAGCTTGGATACACATACTCCCCCATAGAGGAAGTACCAACATCCAGTCTAGAACAAAGATAGGGCTCATATACCACTAGACAGATACAACAATCTGCATCACTTCTCAAAATTAGGCTGGGGCATAACCCCAAGCATACCTCTCAGATACTCAAATGTATCCTTCGACAAAGGTTTTGTAAATATGTCTGCAATCTACTCCTTTGTGCTTATGTACTCAAGTCTGACTTCTTTCTTTGCTACTTTCTCTCTTACTACATGATACTTTATCTTTATATGTTTTTTCTTAGAATGTAACACAGGGTTCTTAGACATACTAACTGTGCTGGTGCTCTCACAATGTATAACAATAGATTCAACAAATTTTACTCCAATATCCTTCAGCATTTGTTTCATCCAAATTATCTGGTTACAATTGTTTGCTACTGCTATGTACTTTGCTTCTACTGTACTCTATGAAATACAATTATACTTCTTGCTTAGCCAAGAAACCAATCTTCCTCCAAGGAAAATGCTCCTCCACTAGTGCTCTTTTTGTCATCAACACTACCTCCCCAATTAGCATCTGTATATGCACATAGGGTAAAATCATCATATTTTTCATACCACAATCCATACTCAATTGTGCCTCTTAAGTACCTCAATATCCTCTTTACTGCTACATAATGTGATTCTCTAGGTTCAGCTTGAAATCTTGCTACAATTCCAACTGAATGTGCTATATCAGGTCTTGTATGATTCAAATACTACACTCCTCCAATCATAGATCTGTACTTCTTTTGTTCCACTACAAGAGTCTCATCTGTGCTAGATAGCTTATGTCCAATTACCATAGGTGTTCCAATTGGTTTATAGTTCTCCATTCCAAATCTCTTCAATAAATCATTCAAGTACTTTGTTTAACTTACAAAGATACCATCACTGTTCTATGTTATTAGCAATCCTAAAAAGTATTTCATCTCACCAATTATACTAATTTCAAATTTAGTCTTCATTTCATCTACAAATTTATCATTGGCTTCATCTTCTCCTCCAAAGATAATATCATCAACAAAAATAACAACAACCAACAAGCCATTTTTAATTTTCTTTGTGTATAGGTTATTATCAATTGTGCCTTTTGTAAATCCTAATTTCAACAAATACTTATCCAATCTCACATACCAAGTTCTAGGTGCTTGCTTAAGTCCATATAAAGCTTTTTTCAATTTACATACCATATCTCATTCTTGAGTTAAAGGAAAACCTTCAGGTGGCTCAATGTAAACTTCTTCTTCTAATTCTCTATTCAGAAATACTCACTTCACATCCATCTGATATACCTTGAATTTATTTTAAGTTGCATAGGTCAAAAAAATTCTTATTCTTCAATTCTTGCTACGGGTGCAAAAGTTTCTTCATAGTCAATTCCTTCTTGCTATGAGTATCCTTTACATACCAATGTTGCTTTGTTCCTTACTACTTCACCTTGTTCATTCATGTTGTTTCTGAATACCCATTTGTTTCCAATAACATTCTTATCTTTAGGTCTAGGGACCAATTCCCATGTCTTGTTCTTTTCAATCTAATCTAGTTCTTCTTTTATAGCTTTAATCCAATATTCATCTTCACATGCATCACTAGTAGATCTAGGTTCAATTTGAGAAATTAAACATAACTATTATTGTATATTATTTTGTGTCTGAACTCCTCTGTCTATGCTTCCAATAATATTCTCATAAGGATGATTCCTTGATAGATTCCTGTTAGGTGTCACTATCTCATATCTTACTTAGGTGTCGGTTCTTCAATAATCTCACTATGGCTTTCATTCAACAAATCACTGTTAGTTTCATAAAAAAATTTAGTAGTCTCAGGGTTAGGTCTAGAATGAGTTCTTTCATCTGATTCATATTCAAGCATTGTTTCTTGAATTTTGAACCTTTCATCAACTTTTACATTTGCACTCTCAAAAATAGTCTTAGTTCTATAACACCCCACTAGGGAACCCAAAAGAAACTAACCTAGAACATAATACTAAGTTTGGTGAACAATTTTTTTTTCTAAAGTTTACAAATAAGATAAACATTCACATGAAAGCATTAACCATTAATTCACATGACACACATCGTAACCATAGGTTACAAATCTAGTGGGTCCCATGATGTAGTATTACTTTCTAACATAACTCATTTAATAACATAACAAAAGATTCCATAAATTAAATTCAATGATTACATTATAATAATTACATTCCATGAATCCTAATAACATACATCCATTGCACATGTCGCAGGGTATGTAGTAATCATTCTAACAACTAAATTACAATATCCAAATTAGGTATCACTTGCAATACTTTAATACAAGATTTAAAATAAAGAATATATATATATATTATATATATATATATATATATATATATATATATATATATATATATATATATATATATATATATATATATATATATATAAAGAACATCAATGAAGAAGTAACATAAGGAATCCAACTATAAGACACCATCTAGCACCGGCACTAGGATGTCAAATCTCAAATGGTAAAGAATCACTACCACCCGTCTGTGTAGAACCAAATAGGCCTACCCCACTGTGCTGAGGAGATAATCACAAACTCCAATTGGATAACCAATACAAAACAAGGATAAAACTCTAAGCAGAAGGATCCTGAAAAGCACTCTAACTCAAGATACACATGATAAATATTAAGGTACAACTCACTAAACCAGAGGCAACCGACACATGTAGAATAACCAGACTATGCATAGGAAGGTGTCATCATGTACGTCTAACCCTTGAGTTTTGTCCTAGTAATCTCTCTAGATTCTGGCACCCAAGTGACCTTACATGGCATCAATGACCTCTTGTACTAACAAAGTCATCAACTATGCCAACTCATCCCTTAAAAGGGGGCTAGTCATCTTCTCAAGTCCACCTTAGTTTTTACTAGCACTCAAGCATGGGTGA